>CM024754.1:170237554-170543261 GCA_014218235.1 Colocasia esculenta
GTCGCGTTCCAAACCATTTCAGGTTTTTAAATAACCCCAGCCAAGCAGAACGCCCAGGGGTTCTGCTCAGCCAGGGGGGAGGAGCTGTGGCGATTTCTGCTGGGTTTTGGCGTCTTCGGCATGTCCTCGTTGCAGGGAGTCCGGGATAAGCAGGGGAAACGCCAGGAGATCGCTGCAGAATGCATTCTTCCCGAAGGTAGGTGAACTCTTCCCATTTTTGGGGTGTAAATCGCAAGGGATAGGGTTCCAATAAGTTTAATGCATTTCTAACAATAAATAGCATGCTTAGGTATTCACTAAAGCATGAAAACGAAGAATTAAGGGTGGTTTGCATGATCTGAAATGGGCTGTTATGGAGAGAGCCCGGATTAGGGTTCCCGCATGATAAGGCGACGGGTCCCTATGTCACGTCCTGAATGGGACACAGCGATGTGTCGCGTTAAGGATCAAGAGGCGACATGTAAGTAGGTCGCGTTCTGGATCTGAAGGCGACATGTCGTGGCGACGTCTTCGGAAGGCGACCCAATGGGTTGTCGCGACTTGGCCCGAGAGGCCCAGTTTGTGCATGGTTTACGCATGTGACTATCCGATTAACGTTATCAGTATGCTCAGCATTAGTGGGCAGTGCATTGGCACTTGTGGCGCTCTGAGAAGCGCATGGTTTATGAGGCTAGCTCACAGGTTACGTAGCTAGCTAGTAGTTTGCCTGTGGACATAGGGTTCACACGAGGTAGGTGGTGTTAACGTGTTGTGGACCATTAGTACATGAGGTTTACGTGAGGTTTCACGTGGTTTGTGCGCTGCGCACGTGGTTTCTGTGTGCGTGTTAGGTAGTAGACGCCTACCGTGGTTACCTCTCCAGTTGGGTGCCCCAGGTTCTCTGTGAGCCAGGCTGTTAGCTCAGGGCTTGTCCCAGTACTTGTGTGGTACAGTTGAGGTCTGTGTCGTCTGTCCTGGACACCCTCACCAGTTTGAGTTGTACGTCTGGCTGAAGGAAAGATGACAATGGGACAGTGACTCTTGTGTTTGTTTCTTGTCACTTGTAGCGCACTCTTAGTTGGGGGTACGGACACCAGTTGTCGACACTGGTCCCCGACTAGTCCTTTTCCAGTGCCTCACTCTAGCGAGCCCAGGCCAGGGTTTCTAGAGGTGCCAGGCATGGGCCTGCGACCGTGTGGTCCGCAGGTGGTGGTGTTTAGTTGGTCTCCACAGTTGCTTGTCTTTTTCACGTGGAGCGGCAGCTGGACCTTTCGTCCGTGGCTGCGAGATTGAGAGGTAGACCTGTGTTAGTTTGTCCGAGTCTGTTGCTGGTGTCGCGAACCAGTCTACGTGGCTCGAGTGTGGCGGTCTCTACCGTAGCTCGTACACGTGTTGGAGTTTTTCCGTTTATTTATTACAACTATTTTACGTAGTCGGCTAGCGGTCAGCTTGTTTATAGCTTTAATATACTGTTTAGTTGTGCTATAAATTGCTAGCATAGTTTACTGCTTTCAGTACTTATGTTTGGTTTGCTCGGTGTTGGGGGAGTTCCCTATTGAGCCAGTGACTAGCGAGGCTCACCCCTACTCCCCACAGGCGAGGGCGAGGAGGAGGTTTCTCTACAATTGTCCAGTTCGGAGCCGCAACATAGCGGTGTTGGCCCAGCGCCTCCAGCAGTGTAGCTTTTCTTTCTTCAGTTGTACCTGTTGTACCTCGGGGTATGCCCCAGGCTTGTGTACTTTCCTTTATTTCTTTTGAAGTTGGCTATGTAAAACCTTGTATATTATAAATGCAATGGTGTGTTCCTTTGTGTTTTCACGGACTAGTGTGTGGTATCCCTCGCGAGGCTTTGGCCCGTTCGCGGGAGACAGACTCGGGTCAAGCACGTTACCGGTTTAACGGGCTTGGACGAGGCATTCTGTCACAGTTGGTATCAGAGCAAGATCCATGTGAATATAAAGGAATTAAGAAGTTACATAGCCATACCTTCTTGTAGATACATTGCTGGTAGCTGGCCTTGGTTTTGTAATGACTCGTTGTTTTACCTATGGTTGGCTTGTTGTGTGTGTAGGCAGTTGTAATGGCCGATAGAAGAGACTGGGGTGGTGGAGGAGATGACCCTGAGAAGTCGACTCAGCGGATGATAGAAAGGATTTGGGAGAGCCTCACTGATATTTGGATGAGGATGGATCAGCAGGCACCGGTACCACCAGTGATCGGAGAGGCGGTACCTGTGGCCCTAGTTCCACCACCGCTAGGGGTGGAGGTACCTTTTGTGGCACCAGTACCACCATCACCACCCGTGATTGCGGCAGAAGAGCCAGTGGTGCAAGTTGAAAGGTTTTTGAGGTTGCAGCCGCCCACTTATATAGGAGGGCCGAATGCAGACACAGCGGAGCACTGGATTCATGAAATTGAGAGGGTCTTTATGACCATGAGGTGTCCGATAGCAGACAGAGTTCTGTTGGCTACTTATCAGTTGAGGGGATTTGCGCAGGAATGGTGGCGTCTGAAGATGCAGACCACCTTTGCAGGCAGAATAGAGGGTGTTATTACCTGGCCTGAATTTCTTGATGTATTTAACGACACATTCTTTCCTCTTCAAGTGCAGCAGGCAAAAAGGGAGCAGTTCAGGACCTTGTAGCAAGGTGAGACTTCGGTCTTGGAGAATTAGATGCGGTTCATGGCACTAAGCAGGTATGCACCCTATGTTGTCACGGATAATGATATGATGGTTAAATATTTTATCCATAGTTTGAGGCTAGAATTGCAGACTGCAATGATACCATTAATGTGTAGAATAGTTGAAGAAGTAGCCCAGAGAGCAGCTACTCTGGAAAGAGTAGTTCGGACTCGTCAGGTGGGCGAGTCAGGTTCGGGTAGTTTCCGGCTACCCCGACAGTCAGTGGGTGTGAGTAAGGGCAAAGCATCAGTAGGACCTTCCTCATCAGATTTTGGTAAGTGGGGCCAGAAATTAAAATAAGCATTTAAAGGTAAAGGAAGAGGATGGGGAGGTCGTCAGCAAGTTCAGCAGGGTTGTGGTAAGCCAGAGGTGGAGGAATCACAACAAAGTACCGCCAGGCAGCCTACCCTTCCACCAGGCTATAGGTGTTTTAACTGTAATCAGCCGGGATATTTGATCTGTAATTGTCCCTATCCGAGGGAATATGGTTATGGTAGAGGTGTTCAGCAGCCGCAACAGTCTCCGCAGCCATCGGCAGGTCAAGGCAGAGGAGCACCACAACAGAGAGGTAGGGGCCAGGTTATGGCTATCACTCATGCCCAGGCGAAGGCATTGAATATGATAGAAGGTACTATCCCCATTTATGAATATTCAGAAAAAGTTTTATTTGATTCAGGTGCCTCGCATTCATTTATTTCTGAAGAGTTTTTGAATAGTATGGCTCACCCTCTTGAAGAAAAATCATGTGAATTAGTAGTGGAAGTTCCCTCTGGTGAGTTTATGCTCACCTCGTGTTATATAGATGAGGCTCCAGTGGTGTTTGAAGGGAACCAGATGCCAGGTCGATTATATGCTTTACAGTTGACTGATTATGATATTATTTTGGGTATGGATTGGCTTGAGGCCTATGGAGCTATGCTAGATTGCAGAAAGAAAAGGATCAGGTTTTGTCACCCCAATGGTTCTGTATTTGAATATCAAGGTATGCCTTTTTGTGCTTCTAAGTTTATAATTTCCGCAATTAGAGCTAGAAGGTTGATTAATGCGGGGTGTGTAGCTTACTTAGCTTCTGTAAGTTTGATAGAAACTAGTAAGTCAGTTGAGGCAGTTCCCGTGGTTAGGGAATTTGCAGATGTGTTTCTAGATGAGTTGCCTGGTTTAGCTCCACACAGAGAGGTGGACTTTACTATTGAGTTGTTGCCGGGTACCATGTCGATTTCTAAAGCACCCTATCGGATGGCACCAGTAGAGCTCAAAGAGTTGAAGAAGCAATTTGAAGAATTGTTAGAAAAAGGGTTTATTAGGCCGAGTCACTCCCCGTGGGGAGCACCAGTGTTATTTGTGAAAAAGAAGGATGGAAGCTTTCGAATGTGTATTGACTATAGAAAGTTGAATGATGTGACCATTAAGAATAAGTACTCGTTGCCAAGAATAGATGATTTGTTTGACCAATTGCAGTCAGCCAAAGTGTTTTCTAAAATTGACTTGAGGTCAGGGTACCATCAATTGAGAATCAGAGAGGAGGATATAGATAAAACAACTTTCAGGACTAGATATGGTCACTATGAATTTGTGGTTATGCCGTTTGGGCTGACCAATGCTCCTGCAGCTTTCATGGATCTGATGAACAGAATTTTTTATCCGTACTTGGACCAATTCATTGTGGTCTTTATAGATGATATTCTGATTTATTCAGCTTCTGAAGAGGAGCATGCTGCTCATTTGAGGTTTACTCTTCAGTTATTAAGAGATAATCAGTTTTTTGCTAAATTTAGTAAGTGTGAGTTCTGGTTAAAGGAAATTCAGTTTTTGGGTCATGTCATCTCGGCAGATAGAGTGGCAGTCGATCCAAGTAAAGTGGAATCGGTGATGAAGTGGGAAGCGCCTAAGACAATTACAGAGATTAGAAATTTCTTGGGGCTGGCAGGCTATTATAAGCGCTTCATACAAGATTTTTCTAAGATTGCAGCACCCATGACTAGACTGACTAGGAAGGGTGTGCCATTTGTGTGGTCCGGGGAGTGTCAGAGAAGTTTTATGGAATTAAAGAAAAGGCTTACTACAGCACCGATTTTGACACTACCGGCAGGAAGTGGTGGATTTGTTGTGTATACAGATGCATCTAGAAGAGGGCTGGGCGCAGTATTAATGCAGCATGGTAAAGTGATAGCCCATGCGTCCAGGCAATTGAAGCCAACAGAAGAGAGTTATCCCACCCATGATTTAGAATTGACAGCAGTTGTGTTTGCTTTGAAAATGTGGAGGCATTATTTGTATGGCGAAAGATTTGAAATTTTTACATATCATAAAAGTTTAAAGTATAACTTCTCTCAGAAGGATTTAAATCTTCGCCAGCATAGATGGGTGGAATATTTAAAGGATTATGATTTTAGTTTGGCTTACCATCCGGGTAAGGCCAATGTTGTTGCTAATGCCTTAAGCAGGAAAGCTTATGTAAGTCACATGATGATTAAAGAATGGAAGTTGTATGAGGAGATAGCAGAAAACTCCTTGTACGTGCCGAGTAGTCAGCGGCGGGCAGTCCTAGCCAATAATACTGTAGAGCCGTCTTTATATTGGCAGATTGTTGAAGCTCAGAAAGCAGATGCAAATTTAGCCGAAATTGTGAAAATGGAAGTAGTTACCCTTGATGATAATTGTGTGGTCAGGCTCAGAGGCAGGTTATTTGTACCAACAGAAAGAGAAGTGAAGCAAAGAGTATTAGAAGAGGCTCATAAATCACTGTACACTATCCATCCAGGCAGTACTAAGATGTACCAGGATCTGAGGAAGTATTTCTGGTGGCCTCATATGAAAAAGGAAATAGCTGAATTTGTTTCAAGATGTGCTGTGTGTCAGCAAATTAAGGCAGAGCATCAGAAGCCTGGAGGTCTATTGCAACCGTTACCCATTCCGCAGTGGAAGTGGGATGATATTGCTATGGACTTCATGGCAGGCCTACCGAGAACAATGTTAGGTCATAATGGAATATGGGTGTTTGTGGATAGATTGACTAAAGTGTGCAGATTGGTGCCAGTGAGTATGTCTTGGCCAGTGGATAAATTAGCAAAAGTGTATGCTGATAGAATTATTCCACTTCATGATGTTCCAAAGTCAATTGTATCTGATAGAGATCCCAGGTTTACTTCAGGTTTTTGGAGAAGCCTGCAGAGAGTTGTAGGCACTGAGTTGAGGTATAGCTCAGCTTACCACCCGCAGACGGATGGTCAAACAGAGAGAACTATCCAGACAATTGAAGATATGATGCGAGCTTGTTGTTTAGTTTGGGGCGGTAGCTGGGAGCATCATTTGGGTATGGTGGAATTTGCTTATAATAATAGTTACCATACCAGCCTTGGGATGGCACCATATGAAGTTTTATATAGAAGACCATGTAGAACACCTTTAAATTGGCATGAAGTGGGAGAGAGACAGTTAGTGGGTCCTAAGTTAGTTCAGCAAACTACAGAGTTGGTAAAGTTTATTAAGGAAAAATTGCAAACAGCTCATAGTAGGCAGAAAAGTTATGTTGATAATCGGAGAAGGCCACTTCAATTTGAAGTTGGAGATTATGTTTTTCTAAAAATTTCTCCTAGCAAAGGTATTGTGAGATTCAGTAAGAAGGGAAAGCTGAGTCCGAGATATGTGGGACCCTTCCAGGTGCTGGAAAGAATTGGGGAGACAGCGTATAGACTGGATTTGCCAGCAGATTTTGCAGATGTTCATGATATCTTTCATGTCTCCATGTTAAAGAAATGTATTGAGGACCCAGCACAAATAATCAGTTATCAAGGAAGTGATTTGAGACCGGACATGTCCATGACAGAATATCCGGTGCAAATTAATGGTCGCAATACGAAAAAGTTGCGAAATAAAGAAATTGAGTTAGTTAAAGTCAGATGGGAAAATAGGCTGAGTGGTGAGGATACCTGGGAGTTAGCCGACGAAATGGCTAAAGAATATCCTTACTTGTTCAAGTAATGTTTTAAATCTTTTTAAATGATAGTATTTGTAAATGTATGTGTACATTATATGTGAAATTGTATTATGAATTTCGTGGTCAAAATTTCTTTTTAGATGATAGTAATGTAACGTCGCACGTTTTTCAGATCCTCGTGCATCGTGTGTCTAGCGCTTGTAGTGGCCAATGTGGCTTATGTGTCGTGTGTGTGTGTCTTTCTGGGGCTTACTGGGCCGACAGTTTGGGCCTACAGTACCCTAGATTCCTCAACCTATCATCGCGAAAGGAAGGTGTGTCGCGTTCTTAACGCGATAGAGGTGGCCGTCGTGTTCATGTGGCGGTCTTGAAGTGTTGAGCGTCTGCATGTGCGCCACGTGTAGCGCTCAGGGCAGCGGGCATTGGGAAGGCGATGCTCAGGTCCGTCGCGACCTGATCGCGACGCCACGATGCGTCGCGCTCCGAATTGTTACAGGTTTTTAAATAACCCCAGCCAAGCAGAATGCACAGGGGTTCTGCTCGGCCAGGCGGGAGGAGCTGTGGCGATTTCTACTGGGTTTTGGCGTCTTCGGCGTGTCCTCGCTGCAGGGAGTTCGGGAGAATAAGGGGAAACGCCGGGAGATCGCTGCATAACGCGATCTTCGCGATGGTATGTGAACTCTTCCCGTTTTTGGGGTAGAAATCGCAAGGGAAAGGGTTCCAATCAGTTTAATGTGTTTCTAACAATAAATATCATGCTTAAGTATTCACTAAAGCATGAAAACGAAGAATTAAGGGTGGTTTGCATGATGTGAAATGGGATGTCATGGAGAGAGCCCAGATTAGGGTTCCCGCCTGATAAGGCGATGGGTCCCTATGTCGCGTCCTGAACGCGACACAACGATGTGTCACGTTAAGGATCAAGAGGCGACATGTAAGTAGGTCACGTTCTGGATCTGAAGGCGACATGTCGTGGCGACGTCTTCTGAAGGTGACCCAATGGGTTGTCGCGACTTGGCTCGAGAGGCACTGTTTGTGCATGGTTTACACATGTGACTATCCGATTATTGTTATCGGTATGCTCAGCGTTAGTAAGCAGTGCATTGTCACTTGTGGCGCTCTGGGAAGTGCGTGGTTTACAAGGCTAGCTCACAGGTTACGTAGCTAGCTAGTAGTTTGCCTGTAGACATAGGGTTCGCACGAGGTAGGTGGTGTTCACGTGTTGTGGACCGTCAGTACACGAGGTTTACGTGAGGTTTCACGTGGTTTGTGCGGTGCGCATGTGGTTCCTGTGTGCATGTCAGGTAGTAGACGCCTACCGTGGTTACCTCTCCAGATGGGTGCCCCAGGTTCTCTGTGAGCCAGGCAGTTAGCTCGGGACTTGTCCCGGTACTTCTGTGGTACCGTTGAGGTCTGTGTCGTCTGTCCTGGACACCCTCACTCCTTAGTTTGAGTTGTACGTCCGGCTGAGGGAAAGACGACAATGGGACAGTGACTCTTGTGTTTGTTTCTAGTCACTTGTAGAGCGCTCTTAGTTGGGGGTACGGACACCAGTTGTCGACACTGGCCCCCGACTAGTCCTTTTCCAGTGCCTCACTCTAGCGAGCCCAAGCCAGGGTCCCTAGAGGTGCCAGACATGGGCCTGCGACCGTGTGGTCCACAGGTGGTGGTGTTTAGGTGGTCTCCACAGTTGCTTGTCTTTTTCACATGGAGCGACAGCTGGACCTTTCGTCCGTGGCTGCAAGACTGAGAGGTAGACTTGTGTTAGTTTGTCTGAGTTTGTTGCTGGTGTTGCGAACCAGTCTACGTGGCTCGAGTGTGGCGGTCTCTACCATAGCTCGTACACGTGTTGGAGTTTTTCCGTTTATTTATTACAGCTATTTTACACAGTCGGCTAGTGGTGAGTTTGTTTATAGCTTTAATATACGGTTTAGTTGTGCTATAAATTGCTAGCATAGTTTACTACTTTCAGTACTTGTGTTTGGTTTGCTCGGTGTTGGGGGAGTTCCCTACTGAGCCAGTGACTAGCGAGGCTCAACCCTACTCCCCACAGGCGAGGGCGAGGAGAAGGTTTCTCTACAATTGTCCAGTTCGGAGCCGCAACATAGCGGTGTTGGCCCAGCGCCTCCAGCAGTGTAGCTTTTCTTTCTTCAGTTGTACCTGTTGTACCTCGGGGTATGCCCCAGGCTTGTGTACTTTCCTTTATTTCTTTTGAAGTTGGCTATGTAAAACCTTGTATATTATAAATGCAATGGTGTGTTCCTTTGTGTTTTCACGGACTAGTGTGTGGTATCCCTCACGAGGCTTTGGCCCGTTCGCAGGAGACGGACTCGGGTCAAGCACGTTACCGGTTTAACGGGCTTGGACGAGGCATTCTGTCACAGCAGCTTTCAAGAAGGAAGGAAGTGTAGCATCCTTGATTTGAGACTGGACAATCCTAGCCCGATTATACAAATGGGCAAAGGACGGGAATTCACTCAACATCAAAATCGACTTGTGTTGAGGGGTGGTGTTGTAGACAATCATGAAGATAGGTTGAGATTCTGGTATAGCATCATCGACCTTGGTAGCCAGAGATCTCCACTTATTGGCGAAACTGACAAAATCTTCATCACTTTTCATCTTCTCGCTAACAAGGTCGAGAAGAGTAGGCATTTGATTTGCCATGTGGGCAAAGTGGAAATAAATTTCTCCGACACTCGATCAAAGTTGATTAAATCGAGTGGGGGCAAGGCAGTGAACCAATGAAGAGCCTCCCCTTCCAGGGATTGTTGTTATAAGTGGACCAGAAGAACACGATTGTAGAGCCATTGATGGGAATCCATGAGAAAACTAGACAAATGATAATGGGGATCGGAGTTGCCATCATACCTATGGTACTTGGGTGCCTTAAATCCTGGGGGAAAGTAAGCTGGTGGAAGCTTGCAATAATTTGAAAGTGAATAAGGCTTAGAGACTGGTAAGGATTTGGCCAAGGGCCGATGAACACACCCCTTGATCTCCTCCTGAGGAATAGAGTCCTAGCGGGTGGGAGGAAAGTGAACCTGATGGTGGATGTGACAAGGAGGAACAATCGGGACTGTATGAGTAGGTGAAGCAGTAAAGGTGGGAGTCCTTCTTGGGCGAGGATCCCAATGTTGGGTCTGAGGGCAACAGGTGTGAATGGTTCCGCTAAAGGAACCAAAATTTGAAAGGTGGGTGTTTTGCCTTTTGATAAGAACTGCAGGATCTGATCCGATGAGTACCTAGATAGGACTTGGGATAACTCAATGTCTTCTTGTGGGAAGATGAGTGGAAGAAGAAGCACACCCAATGAGATGGTTAACTTCATCTGCCTCCTCTGCCAAGAAGCCGATCGAGCTAAGGATCTCGTCCTAGGAGGTGGTGCCAATGGCCTCAACAAAATGATGGAACATATCATCCTCAAAAGAACGATCATACTACATTATCTACATAGTCCTCACAATCAAACACTAAATTGGAGTACATATTAGGATCATCCATTTTAGGACCCTCAGGTTGGACAGAGAGCACACATACTAACATGTGGCAATCGGGATTGTCACTGGTGACTCCTAGCGACAATCTGACTATCGACTAGAGACAAAATCAGTCCGATAATGCAGATGATAGAAAATTCTACCACTATCAAGAAAACGAAAATGTCGACTGCCGTTTGGGAACTGTCCGACGATAATGGACACTGTCATTAATAACACCTAGTGACAATGCATATTGTCGCTGACTCAGAAAATAGATTATTTACGACAGATTATGACCCAGGCAGATTTTAAAGATGAATATGATTATTTATCTGTCTTAATTTGTAATTCTATGGATGAGAGGGAACAAAAGGTATGGCCAATACAATGTGAACTTGAAATCTCACAGCACACACCTGGGTTCTAGACAGTAGGTATGGTCCTCCTGCCACGCATCGTGAGGGAATCCATAGATATGTAGGGACTTCTAGAGTTTCTACTCGACTTGACACTCAAGAGGGAAGATCCTCAAATGGGGGGGGGGGGGGGGGGTCAATAGCCGAAAGAGGACTATCCTAGATAATGAGCAGAGGCTTCTCTCTTACCACACACACCACTAGAAGATGAGGGGGAAAGCAATACCAGAAGGAGAGAGAAAAACTAAGGTAAAGAAATGACGGAAAGTAGGAACATTGAAGCATGGATCAAGCAATGTGATACAACAAGGTAAAAGCAATAAATCCTACTACGTGCTGTGAACAACTAACAAGCGACAATCGTGCTTGCCGCCAAAAAAGTCTAGCGACAGTAGGCACTATCGCTAGAACACATGAAAATGACAGCAAGAAGTGTCGTTGAGAAGACAGGCGACAATCACAATTGTCACCAATACTAGAAAAAACGACAGATAGAAGCAGAAAAGAACTATCTAAATAGAAAAAAAACTTATCTGAGATCACCATGGTGAGCAGCAGTAGTCCCATTGTGATCGTCAGAGGGCGGTAGACATCTGGATGTACCCCTCCGAAGTCCCCCGATCACCCTTTGTTTTAGGAGTTACTACTACTCTGCAATGGCAACTCGTATGCTTTCTTTGGCGGTATTTTCTATGTAGGATAAGAAGAATAAAAGCAAGCAATCGCCAGGGTGTTTAACTTCCACCCAGAGGAACGTGTTGATCTGTAGATGCCCTTGTGGTGTTGAAAATGAAGTCCTTTACTCCTTCTTTAACCAGCCAAAGAAGGAGGGCTCCATGGTGTGATCTTCAGTTCTTTCCTATGAAATAAACACAAAAAAAACCATTAATCTTCAAGCAGTGCAGTAAATGATTCAAAGTAAGGGATTACAAGCATGCAATTGGAAAGAACCTTACCGATTGAGGACTTGAAAGGGAAAACAACCAAGGATTATGGCCTTTTCCCTCCCTCCTTTTCTTTTAAAACCCCTCTCTAAAAGTGTGGGAGAAAAATGACTATGTGAGTGTGTGTATGCGTGTGTGCAGGTTATACATGCATAGGAATGAAAAGGAAGGGAGGAAGAAGGCACCCCCCCCCCAATGTGGAGCTTGGCTTTATGCTGGAGGAAGAAGAGGTCCCCTTCACAATGGAAGAGGAGAGAACCGCCAGGCAGCACCTCCTTCTTGTTGGCCATTTGGTGTGCGGCAGCAAGGTAACCTAGAGGGGGGGTGAATAGGATTTTTTAAAATCTGAAATCAAAACGTGAACACTTAAAAGTTTGGTTAGTGTTAGTGTGATGAAGAGTGGCAGTGCGGAAGCAAAAGAACAATCACACAAAAGGACACAAGAGATTTATCCTGGTTCGGCCCTTCCCACATGGAAGTCCTACGTCCAGTCCCCAAGCAAACTCTTGGGATTTCACTAACCGAAGGTACAGTCCCCTTCAAGGACACTACAACACCCTGGATACCCTACCAGGTCTTCTTCTCTTTCCCGGGCAAGAAGGCAGCCCACTTCTTTTCTAGGCTCAGAAGCAAACCTACTTCTTTTACAGGTTCAGAAGTAAATCTCCTGGAACAAACCCCAGTGCAGTTCTGCTAGACTTAAACCCCCAGCTAGGTCCTGTTGGTATAAACCCCAACACAGTTCTGCTAGACACTAACCTCTAGCTAGGTCACACACTGTATACCGTCCTACAGCTGGACAGAAATCTTTCTTAGAAAAGAAAGATCAGACTGAGAGCTATTATAAGATGAACGCTCAGGACTTAGCTCACAGTCACAGACTCTCCCCCAAGATTACAATGAGCACAGGGAGAATGGAAGAGAAGAAGGCTTGAAGGCGATGAAGACTTCTGCTTTGAAAGCTTCTGTAGATTTTTGGCTCGAGCTCTTCTCTCTTTCTATGAGTGTTTGTGGCATGAAGGTTCTTCTCACAGTTGTACACTCCTTGAAGGATTTTCAGGAAAGGCTCTATTTGATCTTCAGCAATGCTCCATCTTTTATATGAGCAGCTTGAATAGATCCGTTGAAGAGATCCGTTGGAGTTCTAGCCGTTGCTCATCTCCTCTTCATTTGTCTTGATCAGACTCTGATGGTCTCCGAGGTCTATGAGCATGGAAGAAAGTATTAGCATAAAAGAGTGTTTATGATAAACGATGCATAGTACTGTGCTTCTGCTAACATACTGAAAATAGTAGGTCAAATCTTTTTCTGAAAAGATTATGCATGCAGCTTTTTTCTGTCAGACAATATTTGACTTTTCAATGAGCGCCAAAAACACTTTCAAAATATTCAAAAGAAATCGTTGTTCATTTACAAGTAAATCATTGCAATTTTATGAACAAATCGATGTGAAAGACAAGTCGTTATGATCATTGAAGAAATCGTTATGAGCATGACTTATGAAATCGTTATGGGAACGACTTCTTAACAAATCGTTATGAAGGCAAGTCGATGCGTTCACTTAAGAAATCGTTATGGTCTAAAGAAATCGTTATGAGCATGACTTATGAAATCGTTATGTGAAGAGTCGTTGCTCATTTGTAAACAAATCGTTGTGAGAGCAAATCATTGTCTCACTTAAGAAAATCGTTATGAGACCCAAGCCGATGTGATCACTTATGAAATCGTTATGAGACCCAAGCCGATGTGATCACTTATGAAATCATTATGACACGCAAGCCGATGTGATCACTTATGAAATCGTTATGAGACCCAAGCCGATGTGATTACTTATGAAATCGTTATGAGAACGAAAATGATATGAGGGCAAATCGTTGTGGCTAGAAAAGGAATCGTTCTGAGATCGATTTTTAACAAATCGTTATGGCCACTTAGCGAAGTCGTTGTAGCGCTTTAAAAAATCAATTAAAACAAAATTGTTGTAGCGCTTATTAATTTTGGCACTTAAACTGAAATCGATGTATATTGATTAAACATCGATTTTATCATTTTAGTGCGTCATATTGCATCAATGTGAGACTCAGCATTTTGCTATGAGATTGATGCGACACAGATGAAACAAAATATTCAATTTAAGTTACATCATAAATTTTATTATCACCAAAATACAAGAACAAATAGAGAGTGGTTCAACAATCTCCCCCTTTTTGGTGATGACAAAATTTATGAGAATTTTCTGACAAGAATATATATAAAGCATAGAGGTTTCAGAAAATTCATACAAACTCTCCCCCTTTTTGTGACTAACCAAAAAGGAAGGATCTTACCATGGATTTCTCTCCCCCTTTGAGAGAATTTCTTACCATTGAGGGATTCAACAATGATAGTTGATAAGGAATGACTCCCCCTTAATCTGTGCTCCCCCTGAATGAGAGACTCCACCTGAATGAAACTTGCAAATAATTGTTAGCAATAAAGACCAATTCAATTTTTGTGACTACTCTTTCTTCAGATGTGATTTGAATGAAGAGTCTGCAGTCACTCCTGCCTTGAGCATCCTTGGTTTTTGATGCTCCAAGGCTAACCTGCAAAAAAAAATTACTCAGAGGTAGGTACCCAAATCCTTTTGGGTCCTTGATGGTTA
Organism: Colocasia esculenta; assembly: GCA_014218235.1. Taxonomy (NCBI): domain Eukaryota; kingdom Viridiplantae; phylum Streptophyta; class Magnoliopsida; order Alismatales; family Araceae; genus Colocasia; species Colocasia esculenta. Next base: position 170,251,640 of record CM024754.1, read on the forward strand.
GATGCATGAAAATATCCTTTAGGGATCCAAACTAAATGCCTTGTTGTGCAGGTGTTTACAGTGTGTCCTAGTTTATTTCAATGGGAACAACAATGAATATAGATTGTTTTGTTGTTCTTATTTTCTTTGTGGTGAGTTTTTAGAACGAGATTTCTGTAACCTTTTTCTTTTATAGGGGCCTTTTTTGGGGCATCTTGGTTTCTTTTACAAATTTTGGTAGGGGATATTTTTCTAGAATTATGGCTTGTTTTTCTTTTTCTGGAGGTATGTATCCAAGTCCTTGTTTGTTATTTCCAGATTTTGACCCTTTTAGACATAGAGCTAAAGAAGTTTTTCCTTTTGTTAATTTTCTAACCGATTCTTTTAGGTAGAGATTTTCTTCAGTTAAAGTTTTTAATTTTTCTTCTAACTCTAACTTTTCATTGTCCTTATTTTTTAAATTTTCATTCAAAAGATAAATATTATCTTTATTGTCCTTTAATTATTTTTCTAGTTGCTCCAATTCGGATTTAAGATCGGAATTGGTGTTTTCTAAGCAAGTAGAGTTGTTTTTCAGACTCTTTAATTCTTTTACAACCCCTTTATGTTTTTCATACAGTTCATTAAAGACTTCTTCTAAGTCTTCTGATTCTGACCCTGAATCTGTGCAAGAATTAAAAAATGAGTCAGAATGTACCTCATCTAGTCCCACCATGAGGGCTAGATTTACCTGCTCTTTTTCGGAATATGAGCTTGATGATTCTGAGCTTGTGACCTCATCATTTTCCCATGCAGCCGCCATGGCTTTTCTTTTAAATTTCTTGTGCTGCTTCTTGGGCTTATCAGTTTGACCAATCTTCTTGAGCCTTGGACAGTCTGGTCTCAGATGTCCAGGTTTTCTGCATTCATAGCAGACTGGTTCTTTCTCCTTTTTCTCTTTCTTTGGATCCTTCTTGATCCATTTTTCTTCTTCTTCAAAATTTTCTGAAGCTTGGACAATACTTCATCCATATTACAGTCTTCAGAATCTGCATCCTGGGAACTAGAAGAAGAGATGGAAGGAGTAGCTACAACTTTAAGAGCATTAGTACATTTCTTCTTAGATGAGCTTTCAGATAATCGCTCCATATTTATTTCATGTGCCATGAGAGAACCTATTAAATTATCAATTGATAATTTAGTTAAATCATGGGCCTCTTCAATAGCAGTTATCTTAGGTGTCCATGAAATAGTTAAGGACCTAAGTATTTTTCGAACGGTTTCTTCATTAGAAAGAATTTTTCCAAGAGAATTTAAACCTACTACTATACTTGAAAATCTATTATACATAGTAGTAATGTTTTCATTTGGAAGCATTTTAAATTGCTCATATTGAGAGATAAGAATATCTATCCTAGTTTGTTTTACTTTATCTGTTCCTTCATAGGTTATCTGCAATTTATCCCATATTTCTTTAGCAGATTTACATGCATAAACTCTACTGAACTCTCTTTTAGATAGAGCACAACATAGATAGTTTTTAGCCTTAAAGTTTAGAGATAGATTACTCTTATCAGCTGCTGTAATGGCAGTAGTGCCTTCAGCTGGAACAACAATGAAATCACCTACCTCAATTACCTGCCACAGATCAAAGTCTGTGCCTCGAATGAAGCATTTCATTCTCATCTTCCAGTATTGGTAGTCCTCTCCATCAAAGAATGGAGGTCTGGTGACTGATTGGCCTTCAGCATATCCTTGAGCTGCCATGGATCTTTGCTCTAAGATCGTTGGATCTTCTTGGAAGTTCAGAGACCCGCTCTGATACCACTTGTTGGCCCTTTGGTGTGCGGCAGCAAGGTAACCTAGAGGGGGGGTGAATAGGATTTTCTGAAATCTGAAATCAAAATGTGAACACTTAAAAGTTTGGTTAGTGTTAGTGTGATGAAGAGTGGCAGTGCGGAAGCAAAAGAACAATCACACAAAAGGACACAAGAGATTTATCCTGGTTCGGCCCTTCCCACATGAAAGTCCTACGTCCATTCCCCAAGCAAACTCTTGGGATTTCACTAACCGAAGGTACAGTCCCCTTCAAGGACACTACAACATCCTGGATACCCCACCAGGTCTTCTTCTCTTTCACAGGCAAGAAGGCAGCCCACTTCTTTTCTAGGCTCAGAAGCAAACCTACTTCTTTTACAGGTTCAGAAGTAAACCTCCTGGAACAAACCCCAGTGCGGTTCTGCTAGACTTTAACCCCCAGCTAGGTCCTGTTGGTACAAACTCCAACACGGTTCTGCTAGACACTAACCTCTAGCTAGGTCACACACTGTATACAGTCCTACAGCTGGACAGAAATCTTTCTTAGAAAAGAAAGATCAGACTGAGAGCTATTACAAGATGAACGCTCAGGACTTAGCTCACAGTCACAGACTCTCCCCCAAGATTACAATGAGCACAGGGAGAATGGAAGAGAAGAAGGCTTGAAAGGGATGAAGACTTCTGCTTTGAAAGCTTCTGTAGATTTTTGGCTCGAGCTCTTCTCTCTTTCTATGAGTGTTTGTGGCGTGAAGGTTCTTCTCACAGTTGTACACTCCTTGAAGGATTTTCAGGAAAGGCTCTATTTGATCTTCAGCAATGCTCCATCTTTTATATGAGCAGCTTGAATAGATCCGTTGAAGAGATCCATTGGAGTTCTAGCCATTGCTCATCTCCTCTTCATTTGTCTTGATCAGACTCTGATGGTCTTCGAGGTCTGTGAGCATGGAAGAGAGTGTTAGCATAAAAGAGTGTTTATGATAAACGATGCATAGTACTGTGCTTCTGCTAACATACTGAAAATAGTAGGTCAAATCTTTTTCTGACAAGATTATGCATGCAGCTTTTTTCTGTCAGACAATATTTGACTTTTCAATGAGCGCCAGAAACACTTTCAAAATATTCAAGAGAAATCGTTGTTCATTTACAAGTAAATCGTTGCAAGTTTATGAACAAATCGATGTGAAAGACAAGTCGTTATGATCATTGAAGAAATCGTTATGAGCATGACTTATGAAATCGTTATGGGAACGACTTCTTAACAAATCGTTATGAAGGCAAGTCGATGCGTTCACTTAAGAAATCATTATGGTCTAAAGAAATCGTTATGAGCATGACTTATGAAATCGTTATGTGAAGAGTCGTTGCTCATTTGTAAACAAATCATTGTGAGAGCAAATCATTGTCTCACTTAAGAAAATCGTTATGAGACCCAAGCCGATGTGATCACTTATGAAATCGTTATGAGACCCAAGCCGATGTGATCACTTATGAAATCGTTATGAGACGCAAGCCGATGTGATCACTCATGAAATCGTTATGAGACCTAAGCCGATGTGATTACTTATGAAATCATTATGAGAACGAAAACGATATGAGGGCAAATCGTTGTGGCTAAAAAAGGAATCGTTCTGAGATCGATTTCTTAACAAATCGTTATGGACACTTAGCGAAGTCGTTGTAGCACTTTAAAAAATCAATTAAAACAAATTTTTGTAGCACTTATTAATTTTAGCACTTAAACTGAAATCGATGTATATTGATTAAACATCGATTTTATCATTTTAGTGTGCCATATTGCATCAATGTGAGACTCAGCATTTTGCTATGAGATTGATGAGACACAGATGAAACAAAATATTCAATTTAAGTTACATCATAAATTTTATTATCACCAAAATACAAGAACAAATAGAGAGTGGTTCAACACTTCTCTCTTTCTTATATCATGGACCCTACTTGTTTGTCAAAACGACGACATAACAAGGTCTCTGAAAAATGATCCCCCCCCCCCTGCCAGGAGCACATGAAGGGGTATAAATAGGTCAAAGAGTAGTAACCACAATGGCCCCAAAGGAAACACGGACTGCCAAAATGGCAATCGACCAAAGAGTGTATAAGCCAATGAAAACTTGCCAACAAGGATGTTGACGAGGTCTAGGATCACCAAGGTGGACTCCCCACTCTTCTCCAATGGATGGAAGTGTGGGAACTAGCCAGGGAAGTGGAGCATGATGGTCTCTGCACAGAGATCGTGGGTGGTTATGCGGAGACTGGGAACAATCATGATGACAATAGGTTCTATCGCTCAAGGTGTTGTGGGGACAATCGAGCCTACCTCCAGCATGTAGTCAATGACAAAGTCGACTACTGCCAAGAGCATGAGAGTGGCAATCAGGATTGTTGTTAGGATAGTCCAGAAGATGATCGTGCATGGCTTCATGCTGGGCCGAGAAATCAAAGGGGCCTGATGGGCCTGATGGACTATGAACTATGACCTTACCCTCTCCTTTCACCTGAGAGAGGCTAACGTTGTAGCAGATGCTTTGAGCAAGCGCCTTTACCTGAGTTCCTTGTTGGTCAAAGAGTGGAGGTTGTTTGAGGACCTTGCTCAGTGAGTTTTCTGCCCTTCGAGGTATAGAGATCGTGTTATGATAGCCAGTTTGTCAGTTCACTCAACAATGTACATTCAGGAGTTGGAGGCTCAACACACAGATCCAGAGTTGGCAAACATTTTGCAAATGCTAGAGGTTGAGATAAATGAGGGTGGTGAAGTCAGATTCAATGGCAGGTTATAGATACCTAGTGATGTGCGGAAAGCACTACTAGTAGAGGCACATAGGTCGAGGTATGACATTCACCCTGGTTCCACCAAGATATAACATAACCTGAAAGGACTCTTTTCGTGACCTGGGATGAAGAGAGGAATAAAAGAGTTTGTTGCTTGTTGCCTTACTTGTCAGCAGGTGAAGGCAGAGCACCAGTGTCCCAGTGGTGAGCTTTAGTCGTTGCCTATTCCCAAGTGGAAGTGGGATGATGTCACTGTAGACTTTGTAGTTAGTTTACCTCATTCTATAGGGACATTATGGCATTTGGGTGATCCTTTACCAGCTGATGGAGACAGTGCATTTTCTCCTAGTTAGGATGTCTTAGTCAGTAGATAGACTTGCCAGGTTGTACATGGACCAAGTGGTTCTGTTGCATGGGGTTCCAACTTCCATTATTTCTGATAGAGACCGGAGTAGGGCTACAAACAGAGCCACTTGGTCCACTTAATCAAATAATTATATCCGCTTCGAATATAATTCAGATACAAAGTGGATAATTTAATCAGATAATTTTTAGATCCGGAGCGGATACAGATATTATCTACTTTAGAAATATTAACTTAATAAAAGATATTAAGTGATATAAATATCATTATAAAAATAAAAAAAATATTATTTTTAAAATATAAATGTCAAAAGCATTATCTAAACAAAAGATTAAGATTAGATATATTACATATTTATATATTATATATGGTTCAATAAACATAGGATCTGGTGGTCAAAAATAAACCTTAAATGGAGCGGATCTTAAACAGAGCAGATTGTCTGTTTCCATATTCGCTCCATTTATTATCCAAATAATATTTGTATCCAAAATCTTTTCCATCGGATATTTATTAAATGGATAATATCTAGTTAACCAGATATGAATTTGAATCGGATTGGGATATTATCCGGATCCATTTACGGGCCCCAAAATCTTTTCCAACAGATATTTATTAAATGGATAATATTTAGTTAACCAGATATGAATTTGAATCGGGTTGGGATATTATCCGGATCCATTTACGGGCCCTAGACCGGAGGTTCACTTCAGACTTTTGGCGCAGTTTTCAGAGGGCACTTGGTACGAAGCTAAGGATGAGTTCTACATATCACCCACAGACAGACGACCAATCAGAGAGAACCATTCAGACCCTACATGATACGTTGAAAGCATGCTGCCTAGACTGAGCTTGGGAGACACACCTGCCCATGGTGAAGTTCGCATATGAAAACAACTACCACTCCTGCATTTGGATGGCACCATATGAGGTTTTATATGGTAGACCATGCAGGACACCATTACACTGGTACAAGGTTGATGAGAGGCAGCTTTTGGGGCAAGCATTGGTGCAGTAGTGTGTAGATACAATCAGACTAATCAGAGGGAGACTGCAAATGGCTCAGAGCAGGCATAAGAGTTTTGCAGATGTTTGCAGGAGGCCGTTGCAGTTCAAGGCAGGTGATTTGGTGTTTTTGCAAATATCGCCAACTAAGGGTGTTATGGGATTTGGGAAGAAAGGCAAGCTCAGTCCGAGGTACATTGGGCCTTTCCCCATTGCAAAGCGGATTGGCGAGGTCACATACAAGTTGCCTCTTCCTTCAAGATTGGCAGGAGTGCACGATGTGTTCTATGTATCTCAGCTGAGGAAGTACATTGTAGATCCATTGCACGTGTTGGACTACACAAAGATTGAAGTCCCACCAAATTTGTCAGTACTTGAGTACCAAGTTAGAGTTGTGGACCATAGAGTATAGTAGCTATATAGGAGGTAGATTCTGCTCGTCAAGTGGGAGAGCGAAGATGAGATGAGAGAGTAGTTTCCATACCTGTTTAGTGATCGATATGTTTGTATTGGTTTCCCTCCCATGATCGAATTTTTTTTCTTAATTTTGAGGATAAAATTTCCTTTAAGGGGGGAAGGATGTAACATACGAGCCTAATAGATCGAATTGACCCTCTAGCCTTGTCTTCATTGTCATGACTTGAGGGTCAGACACCTTCTTAAGGAGCCTGCTTTGGCGGACATGTTAACTTTTGTAACACAATGCTGAGGTCCGACTGTAGACTTGAAATTTGGCCCATCCCCGCGTTGGTCAATGGCCCATTAAGACTTCTTGGACTCCTTGTTGATTCACCTCAGATTCCATGTAGACATCAACATCAATGGATGTTTACTTTATATTGACGTCATTGCACCATGACATTAATTCTTATTGACGTCCACAGAGTTTGACGTCTACATGTAGTAGATGGCATGATCGATTGAAGTCAACCTGGGTTTACTCATTCCACGGACCTGCCTGAGTATCTCGCCCACATCTACCCCTACTCAGCCATGCCACGCATGGGACCATTTCCAATGGGCAAATGGGCCACCTTGGCAATCCCTTGACCAAGTAAAAAGTCCCATGTGGCTTCTCCTCATTGGCCCTTACTTTGTACATGGATTGCCACAAGAGCAAGTGTGTTTTCTCACACTTGAGCATCCTAGGCTCCTAAGCTCCGCCTCCACTATCTATATATGGAGCTCCTTAGCCTTCTAAGAAGAGGGGGAAGATGTTGGACGAACCTATGCCTTAATGTCTTGAGAGAGGAGAGAGAAAGAAGGACAATACCCTGAGAGCCTCTATCCCTTCCTTTCTTTCTATCCCTGTCCATTTGGAGTGTCTAGGAGGCTTCACCATGAGCTAGAGGAGTTCACCAAGCTGCCACACCAGTCATCAATGAGGATCATCTCCCTCTTTTTTCTTTCTTCCCTTCTCTTTTGACTTTTTAGTCTTATATGTTAGTCACTTCTCATACACACACACAAGTATGTAGTGCACACTCCCATACACCTAAAAGTGGTTTTCCTTACAAAAAATGGAGGGAAGAATGATGGTCATAGTATTTGGCCACCCCTCTTCTCAAGCCCACAACTGGTATTAGACTCTCCTTTTAGGTCTTTTCCTTCTACTTCTGAGCTTTTACTACACTACATTAGAGTCTTATAGAGTTCTTTTGATCATAGGAAAACCCTCAAAAACATTGCAGAGCTCCTTCTCTTTGGTCGGCCGAAGAGAAGAAAGTCGATGTCCCCACCATCAATGTAAGGCCCTCGAATTTTGTTGCATTATTGTATTGCATGTAAATAATTCGTGTTGTGTAAATATCAACGTAAGTACTAGTTAGTATACTTATGTGTGTATGTGTATAATTTAGGTATAAATAATGCATGTATTTCTTGATGGTAGTGTGTGCACAATGCCATATAGATATTACATGTATATATTCATGATGAGCATGGGTTTCTGCATGTTTTAGACTTCTGGCTGAAGGCCAGATTGGCATCAATATCATGACGTCGATGTGGTTTCAGCGTCAACCACATGGATGCCAACACTAACCCTAGCGTCCAGCAATGTGGACGCCAACTTCTCTGACCTGCATGCATTGCAGAGCCCGAAATTCTGGGAACAAGCCACCCCAACCATTGGGGAGCTGTCCCCAATGGTCTGAATGGGGTTCACATCAACATTTCGGGACAGGAGAAGCCTCTCACATATATCTGAACCCGAAATGCTTTCCCCAACCCTTCTCTTTGCCTTTTTGCAAGAGAGGAAGAAGAGGAAAACCCTAGCTCAGAGCTGTGCAAGGACTGAACTTTGGAGGCTTCATTCTGGCGATCCAAGGCTTCATCCGGTGTTATATTGCAACTAGAGGCTAGAGGGAATCAAAAAGAAGGCTTCCCCACCACTGGCTTAGCCACTGCATCGACCAAGAACCTGGAGGAGTGGAGGTTTGGAGGCTTCTTGGGACAGCCCAAGGAGAGCTTCACCAAGCTTTTGATCCCTTTGGAGTGTACCCAAAAGGCAAGTACCCTACCCATAGTGTTCATGTATGTGTCTAGGATGGTTTTATCATTTTTATACATTTTCCTCGTGTCCTGGATCCCCTCTTTCACCCTTTCATTTGAGTTCGGTCTGTCTTTCTGCACAGACAGGAACTTGGCGTCAATGCCTTGACGCCAAGCTCCAGGTGCATGTCCAGCGATCTGGCCGTCCACTTTTGGAACGGCCAGAGACCGCCGCCAAGTTCATCTGAGCAGAACAGCAAGCTGTTCTGCCCTTCTATGTGGATAATTTCGATATGTTTCACGATGAGGATATAATGTAATCTCTTATATGCTATGTATACTAGCTAATGTGATGGATGGGAATGTGAATGTACATTTATTTTGTGGATGGTATAACTTATTATATATTTGAAAGCATGTGGAAGAATATTCATGTGTATGTTCTTACCATTTTCCTGATAATCCGTGGTAAAATCATGTTGCCCTAATTTCATTAGACCATGTGTGTACAACCTTGTCTATGCCCTGAGTTTCTGGAATTTTCCATGCTTATATGATCTATCAATTTTTCCCGTTTTGGGGAAAACAGAAATCATGCGTAAGTCGCAATAAATCTTCTGTAAATTGTATGTTGGCCAATAAATTCAGGAATAAATTCTGTAGTTCCATGCCTGTTAGGGTTCAGACAGTGAGTGGTTAAAACTGTGCCTGTGTTTAACTTCATGTTAAATCGAATTGCGGATAGCATGTGAAATTAATGTTAGATTTTCTGTAATTCCGTTTTAGCTCAGAAAAATCTGAAAATTTGTATGTGGGATCCTAAACCCGAAAAGAGCTTGTGGTTAAAATTTCAAGTCATTTAGACCAGTAGACGATACAATATGAATTTCCCATGTGAAATTGTGAAACTAATGCATGCCGTTGTAGAATGATTTGATTTTGTGTATAGCAAACTGATTAGCGAAATTTTCTGAGTGCTAAGATTCTGTAATTGTAGTGCCATGTTAGGAAAAAAATAGAGAAGTGTGCATGTGAGTGAGAAAGTGAATGAAATGAGAATGACATGTGTAAACCTATGTGTTAAAATCGGTAAAAATGTGTAATATGTAACTTGTGCCAAATGTGACACTGCTTCCGCAGAGGGCAGTGGAACTGTATCAGGGAAAAGTCCCCCTGAGAAGGTTCAATGTGTAAGTGACCCTAAGGGCATTAGGGGGAAATCCGGGAGGTGGACAAGTACCACTGGTTAAGGTGGAGACTTGTTCTCCCGGTCTACGCAGTCCAAGAGTCGCCATTGTATTGCCTAGATGGCGTCTATGTGATGTGATGTGTTGTGTCCTTCTTTGGTGGTTTGGACTATGTGTCACGGCACTAAATGTGAAAGTGTAAATGTGTATGTGTTCATGTGAAAAATGTGAATGTGAACAATGTGTAAAAGTGCATGTGTAAAGTGTGAAATATGCGAAATTGGAATTGTGTAAAAATGTTAAACCAATGCGAGGATATGAGTTTGTAATCTATGTTATGACAATTTGAAATCATGCTTGAACAGTAGCTTTACTAGGTTAGGATCATGTTTATGTATGCAAAATACCTAGAATTCATGTTAAGGATAATTGATAAGGATATGTAAACAACTTCCATACTTGATTGTTCACATGTTGTGATTTAAATCGTTGTTGTAGCTCTCATGTGTTAGATTATGGTTGTTAAAGCATGTAAAATCAGCAAGCTTAAAGTATGAAAAATGGTCATGTATATACGTAGTAATGTGTAGATTCCATGTTAGGTGTGTTTCCTTTCATGCATGTTCGGAAATGTATGTTCATGGCTTTCATGTCTTAGTTGGTTGGAGGTAGATTTTTATGTGAGAAATGAATAGAAAGCATGTGATAGGTGATTCTATTTCCGTAAATCTGAAAGCATAGTCCATGTGTTAAATTGTAGATTCACCATGATAGATTGTAAAAGTTTAATATCTAGCATGCTACATGATGCGTCTTATGAATGTGTATGAAAAACCTACCATGATATGTGCATGTGCGGTATGTGTAGAATACTTGTTGAGTCTTTTAGACTCATTACTTGCTTCGGCGTACAGGTGTAGTTGGTGACGACACGCTTGCAGAGGAGGCGTTGGAGACCGACTCCGAGCGTGGAGATTAGAGTGTTGGAGTGCTTGTGACATTTTGAGATTTTCATAGTATGTAATTGCAACATTGTATTAGAATTACTATGGAAAGGGAATGTATAAGTGTGGACATTTATGTTTTAAATTTTCAGCAATTTAATTATGTAGACTTTTAGTTCTTTAAATGTTATCAAATCATGTATGTTTAAATGTGGATGATGAATGAAATGAAGACAGTAGTTCTTTACTTCCGCTACTCTGTTCTTATATTCATGTGTATCTCAGCTGAATGTTATTGTTGGGTAAATGTCCCACTGTGGCAACGCTCGCTATACCGACGTGGGTTGGTATAACCGTACCAGTATAATGAGGGTCGCTACAGAGATTGGTATCAGAGCAACCGGTTGAGATCGCACATGAATATGCCTAGTCATCATCTTCATTACATGCTAAGTCTACATAAGAATGTCCACGTGTAGAATTGATTAGTAATGAATGAAAAATAGATAAGAAAATGGTTAGAAAACTTAATAACCTAGCTCTAATGGTGGCTGAAATTTATTTCAGCCATGGCTTCGAGAGGTAGGCGTGGCAGAGCGCCAGCCCGTGAGGACGAGCCGCGACGTGACGAGCGGGCGGAGCAGCAGGCCCCGGCACCGCCAGGTCCTGTACTTCCCCCACCGCCACCTGTGGACTATGGAGTATTCATGTAAGGTCTGGTGCAAGCCATGCAGACGCAGGCTTATACCCAGGCAACACTCCAGGCTCAATTGGAGGCTCAGGTTAGACCAATAAAATGAACTATTATCTGTTTTATTTGAATGTGTGATATTATATTGATTGGTATTGCTTGATGTGTACTGTAGCAGGCTAAGTACCAGCTCAGGACCATGGTGGACCTTCTACCATGGAGAGATTCAAGAGGATGCTGCCACCTCTTTTAAGGGGAAGAGCGATCCGTTGTTGGCTGAAAGTTGGATGAGGGAGATAGAAAAGATCTTCTGAGCCATCAGGTGTGTAGATGAGGATAAGGTTACATTGGCCACCTACATGCTACAGGTATGTGTTGATTTTGTATGATTGTATGTTTTGTTTAGTTAGAACTGTAGTTGGAGCTTACGAAGGTGTATTGCAGGAAAGAGCTGATGTATGGTGGGCTTCATTGCTGCGTACCCGATTTGAGGACGGAGCTATCGACGTTGCTTGGGACGAGTTCGTGAGGCTCTTTCAGGCCAAGTTCGTCCCCGAGCATGTGCAAGATCGGATGGAGCATGAATTCCTATCTTTGGGCTCAAGGCTCCATGACTGTGCTGGAATATGAGGAAAGATTTCTGAACTCTCTAAATATGCACCTCATATCGTGGCAGACGAGCGCAGGAAGACAAAGAAGTTCGTGATGGGACTCAAGCCATCACTGTGGATGAGACTCGTGGCGTTTGACCACCACACGTTGGACGACGCCCTCAGTGCTGCTTGTAGGCAGGAGGGAGAAATGGAGCAATACCTGGAAGAAAAGAAAGCTTCGCAGAAGAGGCCAGCGACAACTTTCCAACGGCAAGACAAGAAGAAAACGGTGTACCAGACACCACAGCGATCCGTGGCAGTCGGCAGTTCTCAAGTACCTTCTGTACGTTCCCCTGGTGTGAAGAAAGAGTGTCCCCACTGTGGGAAGACACATGGTGGTACCGAATGTTGGATGATTACGGGCAAGTTCTTGAAGTGTGGAAGCAGCGACCACAAGATCAAGGATTGCCCAAGACTTCAGTAGGGAGCTCAGCGTGGAGCGCCAGCCCCAGCAGTAGCGGCAGCCGCGCCAGCTACAGGAAGACCAGGAAGGCCTCGAGCCCCAGCTCGAGTGTTTGCTTTAGCTCGCGAGGACGCCGAGCAGGCGGAGCATGTCACTGAAGGTACGGTTTTGCTTTTAGGTGTGCACGCTCGGGTTTTGTTTGATACGGGTGCTACTCACTCGTTCATTTCGAGCGGTTCGCTAGGCAGTTAGCCCTAGAGTCAGGCATAGAGTCTGAGGAGTTAGAGGTCCCTTTGTCTGTGCACACCCTTGTGGGTACGGTATCGACTAGGAAGTGCATTCCGTCGTTACCTGTGTGCATTGAGGATAGAGTCCTAGATGGGTGTTTCTTCTTGCTAAAGATGAAGGACTATGATGCTATTCTTGGTCTGGATTGGCTAGAGGAGCACTATGCGTTAGTGGATTGTCGCCGGAAGAGGATTGTTTTCTGCATTCCTAGTGAGGACGAGTTCTCTCATCCCTTGCCAAGGAACTTGACAGGAAAGTTAGTCATCTCTGCCATGAAGGCGATGCGCATGGTGAACAAGGGTTGTGACGCTTTTCTTGCCAGCGTGGTACTAGTGCCAGAAGCTGATGAGTCACCTACTCTTGCAGAGATTGAGGTAGTGCAAGATTTTCCAGACATTTTTCCTGATGATTTGTCTGGATTGCCACCGAATAGAGAGATAGAGTTTACCATAGAGTTGCTTCCGGGTACCTCTCCTATCTCGAAGGCTCCATATCGGATGGCACCTGCGGAGTTAGCCGAGTTGAGGAGTCAGTTGCAGGAGTTGCTTCATAAGGGATTTATTCGCCCTAGTGTTTCCCCTTGGGGCGCACCTGTATTGTTCGTCAAGAAGAAAGACGGGTCACTTAGGTTATGCATTGACTATAGGAAGTTTAACCAAGTGACTGTGAAGAACATGTATCCCTTACCTCATATTGATTTTGTTTGACCAGTTGCGAGAGGCATCAGTCTTTTCTAAGATTGATTGCAATCTGGTTATCATCAGTTGAGGATTCGGAGTGAGGATGTGTCCAAGACGGCATTTAGAACCGTTATGGACATTATGAGTTTTGGTCCTTCCTTTCGGATTGACCAATGCCCCTGCAGCGTTCATGGATCTCATGAATAGGGTGTTTAGGCCTTACTTAGATAGCTTTGTCGTAGTGTTTATTGATGATGTGTTGGTCTACTCTCCGGACGAGGCCACGCACCGTCAGCACCTGAGGGTAGTGTTAGAGGTTCTTCGTGAGCACAAGCTATATGCCAAGTTCAGCAAGTGCAATTTTTGGTTGCGCGAGGTTCATTTCCTCGGGCATGTTATCTCCGGCGCTGGTGTTGCAGTTGATCCGGTAAAGGTCCAGGCAGTTATGGATTGGGAGATTCCCAGGACCCCTTCGGAGATTCGTAGTTTTATTAGTTTAGCTGGTTATTATCGGCGATTTATTGAGGGATTTTCATCCATCGCCGCCCCTTTGACTCAGCTTACCAGAAAGGGAGTGAAGTTTATTTGATCTGAGAAGTGTGAGAGTAGTTTTCAATTATTGAAGACTAAGCTCACGACAGCCCCGGTGTTAGTCTTACCGAGCGGTGTAGAGGGTTTTGCTATCTACATGGATGCGTCTCGGATTGGGTTAGGCTGTGTGCTAATGCAGCAGGAAAGGGTAGTGGCTTATGCTTCTCGTCAGTTGAAGGAGCATGAGAAGAACTATCCGACTCATGACTTGGAGCTCGTGGCAGTGGTTCATGCACTAAAGATCTGGAGGCACTATATTTATGGTGTCAGATTTGAGGTGTTTACCGACCACAAGAGCTTAAAGTATCTTTTCTCCCAAAGGAATTAAACCTGAGGCAGAGGAGATGGATTGAGTTCTTGAAGGACTATGACTTCGACCTTCAGTATCACCCTGGAAGGCGAATGTTGTGTAAGGCCTCGAATTTCCATCGCATTATTTGTATTTGTGTGTGTATGATTGGTGCTTGTGTATGTATGTACATATTTACGTACGTATTAATTAGTACGAGTACTGTGCATGTGTTTAGATTAAATATAAATATTGTATGTATTGCATGGTGATAGTATGGGCATAATACCGTATACATATTGCATGTATATATGCATGGTATGCTTGGTTTTCTGCATATTTCAGAGTTCTGGCCAAAGGCCATCTTGGCGTCAACCCCTCGGTGTCAGCTGTCCAGACATGGACGCCAACACTCATCCTGGCGTCCAGTGATATTGACACAATTTCTCTGGCCTGCTTGCGCAGCAGAGCTGCAAGCTTCTGAAACAAGAAAGCCCAGCCATTGGGGGTTCTCCCCAACGGCTCTGAGGGCTGTCATATCAAAGGTGTGGGTAAGGGTCTCTCCTTAGTCTAAAACCGGAGCTCCCTTCCCCCTGCCTCTTTTCACCCTTGCAAGAGGAGAAAAAGAGGAAGAAAACCCTAGGAGAAAACTGTGAGAAAAACCCACTTTGCCACCCAAAATCCGACCCCCTGGAGCTTGATCCGGCATTCCATTGCTTCAAGGAGGTTGCTGGACCGACGAGGAAGGCTTCCCCGACCTCGCCTTGCTGTGGATCTCGCTCAAGAACCCGGAGGAGAGATCTTTTGGAGGGAGTTCTGCACTTCTTGGGACAGCCCAAGGAGAGCGTCACCGAGCCCTAGATCCTTTGGAGGAAATTTTTAAAAGGCAAGTGACTATCCATGATGTCCCCGTATGAGTCTAGGTTGGTTTTGCAATTTTTGTACTTTTTCCCTCGAGTCCTAGACCCTCCTATTCACCAAATCTTGAGAGGTCGGGTCTGTGTTTCTGCACAGACCTGCATCGACGGCAAGGTCCCTGGATGCCGATATCATGCTTGGCGTCCATCGACCATGCCGCTGACCCTGAGTCAGCGGCCAGAGACCGCCGCCAAGTTCCTCTGGACAGAACAGTGAATTGTTCTGCCCTGCTATACACTAATTTCGGTATGGTTTCCGTGATGAGGATATATGGTAACCTTATACTCTATGTATATTGTCAATTGTGGTGTGTGGACGAATGTGGTGTGTTGATGAATGTAGGAAATATTGTATCCCATGAATTGAAGCATACTTGAATGCCTTGGTTTTGTCTGTTCATGAAGATTTGTAGATCAGTAGATGTATGCCCAATTTTTGGTAAATTGTTCATGCTTGTATAGCTTGCAAATAAATTCGGTTCGGTAAATAGAAAGACATGCAAGAATGGTTTGTGGTGATCGATTTGTGATTGTATGATTTAGGATAGTTCTGTATTCTCAAATCATGCACATAATGGAAATCCCTGTTCAAACAGTAAATGGCAAATTGCATGTTGTGTTAAGTTCCATGTAACTTAAATTGTGAATGTCATGTAAATTAAGTGTTTGATTTTTTGTAAATTATATTTAGCTCAGAAAAATCTTAAAAATTGAGTGTATGCTCTTGAACCCGAAAACCGCATGTGGTTAAAATTTCAGGTCATTTGGACCAGTAAATAAGAAGTTATGTATTTTCATGTGAAATGTGATAATCTACGTATATTATCGTAATGTGGTTAGTTATTGTCTAAACCCAACTTGATTAGTGAAAATTCCTGTGTGTTAAACTCCTTAAATTCTGTAGTACCATGTTAGGAAAAATAGAGATATTCATGTGAGTGAGAAAGTGAATGAGATGAAAAGTGTGAAGTGTAAAACCATGTGTAAAACGTAAATGTGTAAATGTGTAACTGTGCCAATGTGACACTTTTCCGTAGAGGGCAGTGGAGCTATATCAGGGAAAAGTCCCCTGAGAAAGTTCAATGTGTAAGTGACCCTAAGGGCATTAGGGGGAAATCCTGGAGGTGGACAAGTACCACTGGTTAGGGTGGAGACTTGTTCTCCCGGTCTGCGCAGTCCAAGAGTCGCCATTGGAATGCCTAGATGGCGTCTATGTGTAATGTGATGTGTATATGTCCTTCTTTGGTGATTTGGACTATGTGTCACGGCACCTAAAATGTGTAATATGAATGTGCAATGTGTATGTCCATGTGTAAATGTGTAAGTGACAATGTGAATGTGTATGTGTAAAGTGAACCATATGAAAGAGGAAACTTGTGTAAAGAAAATGTGAAACTAAAGATGTGAAAATATGTTATTGAAACCATGTGAGACAAATCTGAAATCATGTGAAATCAGTGAATTTATGTTATTATTCATCATGTTATTATGTGCAAAGATGTCTAGAATCCATGTTAGGGATAATTGGTGAAAACGGGTACAAGATAGCATGATTGTTTGATCACATGATATGTTTTATGCAATATTGTAGCTTTCATGTATAGGTTTACAGCCGTGAAACCATATGAAATCAGCAACCTAAAGCATGTGAAAAGGGTTATGTATGTACTTAAGGACATATGAAATCCATGCTAGTTGTGTTCCCCTTTCATGCATGCACAATGTTCATGTTGGTAGCTCTCATGTTTAGGTTCGTTAAAGACAAAATTTCATGAGTAAATGAAATAGAGAGCATGTGATAGGTAAATTTTATCCTTAAAATCTGAAAGCATGATCCATGTATAAAGTTGTAAAACTTTCATGATAGGTTGAAACTTAAATTGACTAGCATGCCATGTGTTGCAAATTGTAAATGTGCATGTAGAAACCACTAGGATTTGTACGTGTATATCATGAGTAGTGTTGCTTGCTGAGTCCTTGGAACTCACTCCTTGCTTCGGCGTACAGGTATAGTTGTGACACGGCACCGTTGGAGGAGACGGTGGAGACGGACTCCGAGCGCGAGACTAGCTTTGGAGTTTCTTGAGATTTGTGTATTTCATAAGTATGTAATTTGAACATTGTATTAGAGTATTATGAAAGGATGTATAAATGTGGAACAATTTGTGGTTCTATTTCAGCAATTTAAATTATGTGGACCTTTAGTTCTTTCATGTAAATTGCGAATTGCATATATGTTTAATGTGGATGATGAATGAATGGAGACAGTTGTCTTTTACTTCCGCTACTCTGTTGTATATTCGGGTGTATCTCAGCTGTATGTATCATTTGGGTAAATGTCCCACTGTGAAGAGTCTTGCTATACCGACGTGGGTTGGTATAACCGTACCGGTATAATGAGGGCCGTCACAGTTGTAGCGGATGCGCTGAGTAGAAAGAGGCCATCTCTCCAGCAGGACTGGAAGATGTTGGAGGATGCGGCTTGCGTGTTGACTGAGTTAGAGCCATCGCTATGTCAGGCTTTTGTAGCTCAGTTATCTCTTAGGTCCTCGGTTTTGGATGAGGTGATCGAGCGATAGGGAGCCAACCCTAGACTCTTAGAGTTAGTGGGCAAGGCAGGCATTGCTCGAGATGAGGACGGTGTGATTAGATTTCAGCACGGTGTTTGTGTCCCCGATTTAGCAGACGTCCGTGAGCATGTGTTAGCAAAGGCTCACAGATCGCAATTCTCTATTCATCCGGGTAACACAAAGATGTACCAGGATTTGAAGAGATCCTTTTGGTGGTCTGGCATGAAGAGGGATGTAGCGGATTATGTATCCCAGTGTTTAGTATGCCAGCAAGTGAAGGCCGAGCGACAGCGACCATCCGGCCTTATGCAAAGGATGGTGATCCCAGTGTGGAAGTGGGAAGCTATCACTATGGACTTTGTTTCGGGTTTGCCTCGATCTAGAAGGGGCAATGACTCGATTTGGGTAGTTGTAGATAGATTATCGAAGACTGTTCATTTCTTGCATATGAAGAAGAAGCAGTCAGTAGAGAGTCTAGCTAGATTGTATGTTAGCGGTATCATTAGATTGCATGGTGTGCCGAAGTCGATCATTTCGATCGAGATCCGAGATTTACTTCGAGGTTGTGGAAGGGTCTTCAGGATGCTTTAGGTTCGGAGCTGAAGCTCAGTTCGGCGTTTCATCCCCAGACTGGTGGACAGTCCGAAAGGACTATCCAGACGCTTGAGGATATGTTGAGAGCGTGTGTTCTGGATTGGAAGGATGATTGGGAGCGTCACTTACCTCTAGTGGAGTTCGCATACAACAACAACTTTTATGCGAGTATTGGTATGGCTCCATTTGAGGCGTTGTATGGTAGGCCCTGCAGATCTCATTTATGTTGGGAGGAGACTGGTGATAGGCAGTTGATCGGTCCAGAGTTAGTTCAGGAGACTTCGGATAAGGTCCAGCTTATCAGGAAGAGGCTTGTAGCTTGTAGCAGCACGAGATAGGCAGAAGAGCTATGCCGACGACAGGAGAAAGGATTTGGAGTTCGAGGTTGGCGATCATGTCTTCTCAAGATATCGCCTACTCGAGGTGTTGTCAGATTTGGCAGGCATAGTAAGTTGAGCCCTAGGTTCATTGGCCCATATGAGATTCTCAGACGGTTGGGCAGCATGGCATATGAGCTAGCATTACCCCCTGCTTTGGCTAGCGTTCACCCTGTATTCCACGTATCTATGCTCAGGAAGTATGTCCGAGATCCGTCTCATGTGATTAGTCATGAGCCAGTGGAGATTCAGACAGATCTGTCGTATGTCGAGCAACCAGTAGCTATTCTTGACCAGAAGGTTCAGCATCTCTGGAACAAGAGTATTGCATCGGTGAAAGCTCTATGGCGGAACTTCTCACGAGAGGAGGCTACTTGGGAGCTTGAGGATGCGATGAAGAAGAAGTATCCCCTTTGTTTGACTAGCGTCGTTCTAACTTCGAGGACGAAGTTTCTTTTAAGGGGGAGAGAGTGTAAGGCCCTCGAATTTTGTTGCATTATTGTATTGCATGTAAATAATTCGTGTTGTGTAAACATCTACGTAAGTACTAGTTAGTATACTTATGTGTGTATGTGTATAATTTAGGTATAATAATGCATGTATTGCTTGATGGTAGTGTGTGCACAATGCCATATAGATATTACATGTATATATTCATGATGAGCATGGGTTTCTGCATGTTTTAGACTTCTGGCCGAAGGCCAGATCGGCGTCAGTATCATGACGTCGATGTGGTGTCAGCGTCAACCACATGGACGCCAACACTAACCCTAGCGTCCAGCGATGTGGATGCCAACTTCTCTGACCTGCATGCATTGCAGAGCCCGAAATTCCGGGAACAAGCCACCCCAACCATTGGGGAGCTGTCCCCAACGGTCTGAATCGGGTTCACATCAACATTTCGGGACAGGAGAAGCCTCTCACATATATCTAAACCCGAAATGCTTTCCCCAACCCTTCTCTTTGCCTTTTTGCAAGAGAGGAAGAAGAGGAAAACCCTAGCTCGGAGCTGTGCAAGGACTGAACTTTGGAGGCTTCATCCGGTGTTCTATTGCAACTGGAGGCTAGAGGGAACAAGGAGAAGGCTTCCCCACCACTAGCTTAGCCCCTGCATTGACCAAGAACCCGGAGGAGTGGAGGTTTGGAGGCTTCTTGGGACAGCCCAAGAGAGCTTCACCAAGCTTTTGATCCCTTTGGAGTGTACCCAAAAGGCAAGTACCCTACCCATAGTGTTCATGTATATGTCTAGGATGGTTTTATCATTTTTATACATTTTCCTCGTGTCCTGGATCCCCTCTTTCACCCTTTCATTTGAGTTCGGTCTGTGTTTCTACACAGACAGGAACTTGGCGTCAATGCCTTGACGCCAAGCTCCAGGTGCGCGTCCAGCGATCTGGCCATCCACTTTTGGAACGGCCAGAGACCGCCGCCAAGTTCATCTGAGCAGAACAGCAAGCTGTTCTGCCCTTCTATGTGGATAATTTCGATATGTTTCATGATGAGGATATAATGTAATCTCTTATATGCTATGTATACTAGCTAATGTGATGGATGGGAATGTGAATGTACATTTATTTTGTGGATGGTAGAACTTATTATATATTTAAAAGCATGTGGAAGAATGTTCATGTGTATGTTCTTACCATTTTCCTGATAATCCGTGGTAAAATCATGTTGCCCTAATTTCATTAGACCATGTGTGTACACCTTTGTCTATGCCCTGAGTTTCTGGAATTTTCCATGCTTATATGATCTATCAATTTTCCCATTTTGGGGAAAACAGAAATCATGCGTAAGTCGCAATAAATCTTCTGTAATTGTATGTTGGCCAATAAATTCAGGAATAAATTCTATAGTTCCATGTCTGTTAGGGTTCAGACAGTGAGTGGTTAAAACTGTGCCTGTGTTTAACTTCATGTTAAATCGAATTGCGGATAGCATGTGAAATTAATGTTAGATTTTCTGTAATTCCGTTTTAGCTCAGAAAAATCTGAAATTTTGCATGTGGGATCCCTAATCCGAAAATAGCTTGTCGTTAAAATTTCAGGTCATTTGGACCAGTAGATGATACAATATGAATTTCCCATGTGAAATTGTGAAACTAATGCATGCCGTTGTAGAATGATTTGATTTTGTGTATAACAACCTGATTAGCGAAATTTTCTGAGTGCTAAGATTCTGTAATTGTAGTGCCATGTTAGGAAAAAAATAGAGAAGTGTGCATGTGAGTGAGAAAGTGAATGAAATGAGAATGACATGTGACATGTGTTAAAATCGTAAAAATGTGTAATGTGTAACTTGTGCCAAATGTGACACTGCTTCTGCAGAGGGCAGTGGAATTGTATCACGGAAAAGTCCCCCTGAGAAGGTTCAATGTGTAAGTGACCCTAAGGGCATTAGGGGGAAATCCTGGAGGTGGACAAGTACCACTGGTTAGGGTGGAGACTTGTTCTCCCGGTCTACGCAGTCCAAGAGTCGCCATTGTATTGCCTAGATGGCGTCTATGTGATGTGATGTGTTGTGTCCTTTTGGTGGTTTGGACTATGTGTCACGGCACTAAATGTGAAAGTGTAAATGTGTATGTGTTCATGTGAAAAATGTGAATGTGAACAATGTGTAAAAGTGCATGTGTAAAGTGTGAAATATGCGAAATTGGAATTGTGTAAAAATGTTAAACCAATGCGAGGATATGAGTTTGTAATCTATGTTATGACAATCTGAAATCATGCTTGAACAGTAGCTTTACTAGGTTAGGATCATGTTTATGTATGCAAAATACCTAGAATTCATGTTAAGGATAATTGATAAGGATATGTAAACAACTTCCATACTTGATTGTTCACATGTTGTGATTTAAATCGTTGTTGTAGCTCTCATGTGTTAGATTATGGTTGTTAAAGCATGTAAAATCAGCAAGCTTAAAGTATGAAAAATGGTCATGTATATACGTAGTAA
Organism: Colocasia esculenta; assembly: GCA_014218235.1. Lineage (NCBI taxonomy): Eukaryota > Viridiplantae > Streptophyta > Magnoliopsida > Alismatales > Araceae > Colocasia > Colocasia esculenta. The sequence goes on from CM024754.1 coordinate 170,273,204, forward strand.
TGTGTAGATTCCATGTTAGGTGTGTTTCCTTTCATGCATGTTCGGAAATGTATGTTCATGGCTTTCATGTCTTAGTTGGTTGGAGGTAGATTTTTATGTGAGAAATGAATAGAAAGCATGTGATAGGTGATTCTATTTCCGTAAATCTGAATAGTCCATGTGTTAAATTGTAGATTCACCATGATAGGTTGTAAAAGTTTAATATCTAGCATGCTACATGATGCGTCTTATGAATGTGTATGAAAAACCTACCATGATATGTGCATGTGCGGTATGTGTAGAATACTTGTTGAGTCTTTTAGATCATTACTTGCTTCGGCGTACAGGTGTAGTTGGTGACGACACGCTTGCAGAGGAGGCGTTGGAGACCGACTCCGAGCGTGGAGATTAGAGTGTTGGAGTGCTTGTGACATTTTGAGATTTTCATAGTATGTAATTGCAACATTGTATTAGAATTACTATGGAAAGGGAATGTATAAGTGTGGACATTTATGTTTTAAATTTTCAGCAATTTAATTATGTGGACTTTTAGTTCTTTAAATGTTATCAAATCATGTATGTTTAAATGTGGATGATGAATGAAATGAAGACAGTAGTTCTTTACTTCCGCTACTCTGTTCTTATATTCACGTGTATCTCAGCTGAATGTTATTGTTGGGTAAATGTCCCACTGTGGCAACGCTCGCTATAGCGACGTGGGTTGGTATAACCGTACCGGCATAATGAGGGTCGCTACGATCAACCGCTCACAACGCAGTGTCATCGGCGTGATCTAAATACATCCTTGGGCACAGGTAAGGCCCTGGCGATCACCTCTCTTTCATTTTCTTACTGGTTTCTTGGTTATTTCCCTTCTTTTGGGCAGTCAACTCAGTCAAATAGGCATGTACACCAAAAAGAAGGAGTACATGACTGATCTTAGACGAAGTAGCTAGCACACCTCAGGGAGCCACGTTGACAAGAGGAAACAAATGTCCACACCGACATGTTAATATTTTCTGATGGTTGAACTAGTTTTGTCATTTTGTGGTCAGAACAGTCATGTCGTGTAAGGCCCTCGAATTTTGTTGCTTTATTTCATGTGTGGATAATTCATGCTTGTGTGTGCATGTATGTATATATATCTACGTACGTATTAGTTAGTGGTACTTATGTGTGCATGTGTGTAAATAGGTTATAAATATTGTATGTTTGCATGTGTGATGGTGTGTATACTATATCACATATATTGCATGTATTATATATATATATATATATATATATATATATTTATACATCGTACGTATGGTTTCTGTCACGCCCCGATGCGGAATATCGGAGCGCGAAGGCAGTTGCAAGAAAAAAGTATAGAGCGAATAATAGACATCAAACCATTACACATTGAATAATACTAAAGCAAATCTTTCTCATTAATAACTTTCTAAATGTCTAGTTACAACCACTAATATCAGAGCCATTCTATAGGGCCTAATTACATTTCAATAAAAGGAAATAACTAACTACAACTCTAAGATAACATAACGACTCGATGGTACTCCTGGCTTCACTCTTGGTCATTCCCTTCCTCGTGAGTGTATGTGTCATCCTCGGTCTCACCTGAAACACAACATCAAATAACGTAGGGTGAGCGATAACGCCCAGTAGAACTTAAATCTCAGGCTCAAGCAGGCTTAAAATAACTAATGCATTTAATGGCAGAGTATCTAAAGATAGCATGTATAAGAGAGTCAAAATATAACAAGAGATAGCACAATAGCATGAGATCGAGTATAGTTTCCAAAATAGCACAAGTATCGAGTATAGCACGAATAGCAGGATGGCCATAGCACAACTATCACAAGTATAATAATAGCACGACGAGTATAGCACTTGTTTGTCATTCTAGACATCGAGAGAGTATAGCACGTTTTGTGTTTTGATTGTCATATAGATAGTCGAGATAGATAGCACTTGAGTGTAATGCCAAACACTCTGATCATTTAACTCCCATGGGCACTAGCACTTTCGGGCGCACATCCCAGGACCAGATCGGGCCCTTTATATATTGTCAGGCATTGGTTATATTGTTTATCTTTAGACAATCAGTCAATGGCCAATATAGAGTACCAAGAATAGTTAAGAGCACTAGATGAATAGACGAGATAGTAGAGAGAACGTGAATAGATGAGCGAGTAGAGTATAGATGAGAGCTAATGGACATTGCACGTAATGCGACGAGTAACAGGCGATAGTAATAGTTGCACAACATGCGCATGTCGTATTGGCAGTCAGGTGGAATTCACGATCTTCTCGCTGGCCATGTTATGCACAAGTTCAGAGGTCTGACGTGATTCAAGGTAAGAGTGAACTTCTAATAGTCGTTTGGATCATATCAATCCCTAAAGGTGTAATGGGTGTTAGGGTACAATCGGCTCGTCGACCATATGAGAATCCATGATCAGAGGAGACTTACGGAGGCCTTGTGCAAGGGTTTTGTGACGGCCCTCGTTACACCGGTATGGTTATACCAACCCCGTCGGTATAGCGAGAGTCCTCACAGTGGGACATTTACCCAACGATACAAACAGCTGAGATACACGCGAATATATATAACAGAGTAGCGGAAGTAAAAGAGAACTATCTCCATTCATTCATCATCCACATTAAACATACATGCAGTTTACAATTTGCAAAAAGGAACTAAAATTCACATGATTTAAATTGCTGAAATAGAGATACAAAATGTCCACATATTACATTCTTTTAATGATAGTTCTAATACAATGTCCAAGTACATACTAAGAAGTACACACAATCACAAGGATCTCAAAAGCTGGCTAGTCTCCACGCTCGGAGTCCGTCTCTGTTGCCTCCTCCGAGGGTACAGTGTCACCAACTATACCTGTACGCCGAAGCAAGGAGTGAGTCCAGGGACTCAGCAAGTAACACTATGCATGACATACACGTACAAGTCCTAGTGGTTTCTACACACACCTTACATTTTACAACACATAGCATGCTAGTCCATTTAAGCTTTCAACCTATCATGAAGGTTCTACAATTTCATACATAACGCAAGCTTTCAGATTTCAAAAATATAACATTCACCTATCACATGGTCTCTAATCCATTCACTTGTGAACTTTAACCTTATAACGAACCAAACATGAGAGTTATCAACATGGACAATTTACATACATGAACAGGGAACATAGTTAGCATGGATTCCACATGTTCTTAAGTACCTACATAACTTTTTCACATGCTTTAGGTTGCTGATTTTACATGGTTCAAAGACTATAAACCTACACATGAAAGCTACAATGTGGCTTAGAACATAACATATGAACAATCCATCATGCCACTTTGCACACATACTCATTAATTGTTCCTAATCATGGATTCTAAACACTTTGCACACATAAACATGGGATTGATAACATGCATTTGCTGAATTCATACGGTTTCAGATTTAGCCTCACATGATTTCAATACACATTCACACATCTAAAATTTCACATTTTCTTTTTACACAATTTCCTCTTTTCACATGGTTACACTTTGCACATACACATTCACATGTCACTTACACATTTACACATGGTCACATACACTTTACACATTACACTTTACACATATTTTAGGTGCCGTGACACATAGTCTAAACCACCAAAGAAGGACACATTCACATCACATAACACATAGACACCATCTAGGCAATTCAATGGTGACTCTTGGACTGCACAGACCGGGAGAACAAGTCTCCACCCTAACCAGTGGTATTTGTCCACCTCCAGGATTTCCCCCTAATGCCCTTAGGGTCACTTAACACAATGAACTTTCTCAGGGGGACTTTTCCCTGATACGGCTCCACTGCCTTCTCGGAAGCAGTATCACATTGGCACAGTTTACACATTTACCGTTTTACACATGGTTTTACACTTGACACTCTTCATTTCATTCACACTTTCTTACTCACATGAACACCTCTGTTTTCCTAACATGGTACTACAGAGTTTTCAGGATTCAACACATAGTAAACACACCAATCATGCTGGGTTTAGACAAAATCTAGTCACGTTTCGATCATATGTACGAATTATTCATAATTCACATGAAAACACATAACTTTTTATTTACTGTTCCAATTAACCTGAAATTTTAACCACATGCTTTTTTCAGGTTCAAAGTCATACCCTCAAATTTTCAGATTTTTATGAGCTAAATAGGATTTACAGAAAATCAAACACCTAATTAGCACATTATTCACGATTTACGTTAACATGGAATTTACACATCATGCAATTTACCACTTGCTGTTTAGCCATAAGCTACCAACATTGGCATGAAATTAGAGTACAACATTTCCCTAATTCATACATCTATGGATTTAACACTACGAATCATTTTTGCATACTTCTATTCTATCGAACCGAAACTATTAACAAATTGCACAATCATGGATAAGTTTCCTAAATTTGCAAACACACATGCTGACCCACAATCTTCATGATTAAACCGAAATCAAGGCATTCACATTAATCTAAATCCTGAATCATGGGTTTTGCAAAATGGTCTACAAGTCATGCTCACATGTTTACAAGATATTATTATCCCACATTTGCCAACACAACTCACATACATCCACAACCAAAATCCACAATATACATAGCTTATAGGGATATCATATATCCTCATCACGAAAATCATAACGAAATTAACGTATAAGAGGGACAGAACAGTTCACTGTTCTGTCCTGAAGAACTAGACGGCGGTCTCTGGCCGCTGACTCAGAGTTAGCGGCATGGTCGATGGACGCCAATCTCATCACAGGCGTCCAGGGACCTTGCCGTTTACTCAGGTCTGTGCAGAAACACAGACCCGAGCTCTGAAATTTGGGTGAAATGGAGGGTCTAGGACTCGAGGGAAATTCCATAAAATCATAAAAACCTCCTAGACTCATACGGGGATACCATAGATAGGTCACTTGCCTCTCTAAAAATCCTCCAAGAGTTTATGGCTCGAAGAAGACCTCCTTGGGCAGTTTCAAGAAGTTGCAGAAGCACCTCCAAGATCGTCTCCCTCCGGGCTCCTGGGTGATCTCCACGCCGAGGGGATGATGGGGAGCCTTCCCCTTTGCTTCAGCTCCCTCCTTGATGCAGAAGATCTCCAAAACCAGCTTCAAGGGGTCGAATTTTTAGGGTTCTAAAGTGGGGCTTTCTCACAGAATGCTCTAGGGTTTTCTCTCCTCTTCTCTCCTCTTGCAAGGGTGAAAGTGAGAAGTGGGGAGAGGCCATTTCGGGTTCAGCATGTAGGAGAGGCCCTCACCCACTCACCATGCCGATTAGACAGCCTGAGAGCCGTTGGGGGACATCCCCCCCAATGGTTGCCATGCCTTATTTCAGAAGATAGTAGCTCTGCTGCGCATGCAGGCCAGAGAAGTTGGTGTCCAGATCGCTGGATGCCGGAGTTAGTGTTGGCGTCCAGGGTTGGACGCTAACACCACCTCAACGGCCTGAGGATTGACGCCAAAAGGTCCTGCGGCCAGAACCCTAATTTATGCAGAAAACCATGCATACCAAGCTTCAAAACATGCAATATGTACATGGTATTATATTCACACTATCATCATGCAATACATACATTATTTACGTTTAATATAAACACATGTACACGTATTTATACTATTTTAATATCCACGTAAATACGTACATACATACTCAACACAATATACACACATAAATACGAAAAAAAAATACGACGGAAATTCGAGGGCCTTACAGGTTTACTAGTCCGGCGAAAGGAATATCCGACGGAGAGTTCACCACAAGCCAAGTAAAGTGTGTATATAAAACAAGTGCTCGACATTCTAGAGGAATTCTAGAACAGTGGAGCGTCGATATCGGTATATAAACAACGCAAGAAACGAATACAAGTCCTTTAAAATAGGGCCATTAACATACTTTATTGCAATAAATTCCCAGATACCATATGAGATATTTATGCCAGATTTCAGTCATATATGGGTGGTTCATGTGTGTGCATGTGTAAGAGAAATCATAGATAGAAATAAGTCATGAATATGTATTTTAAATCATTCAATGTAGCTCCATTTTTAAAACAAGTTTTACTGGGGGTATAACTGTAAAAAGGCGTAGGGTTGTAAGGGTCGCGACAGAAATAATTTTTATGGGTTTTCATCAAAATTCTTTTGAAGGCGACATAGGGTTGTAAGGGTCGCGACAGGTACTAGGCAGATCGCGACAGGAGCATGTAAGGATCGTGACAGGGCTTGCGAATCAGGTATTGGAAACGCGACGGCTTACCTGTCGCCTTCTTGGTCGAGACGGGTAGGCTGTCGCAATCGGACCCCAGAAGGCGACATATCGGGCAGTCGTGATCTGGTGGTCTGCGCCTGACTCTGACAGGAGTTAGACCAGACATTGGATTGCAGACCAGAACATTCAAATTTTAATACAGGGTCATATAGAAAATCATAACTAATTATATACATAATGAAAAATCACGAAATCAGTGGCAAATGGAACTAGACATGTGAGAGTACTTCCAGTAATTAGGAATTCGAGAGAGAGCATGGTTTGAACATGGTTTGAGAAGGAACAAGAACGAGTAACATAGAACATGACATAGGGAGCAAGATGGATTTAATTCGAGTAACATGCTCAACAGAAATTAGGGCTTTTGGGGTCAAAAGATCCCTAACAAGATCAAGTATATACCATAAAAATTTCGTAGCATGGGATCAAGTGTACAATGAGATAAGAATTAAACATGATGTCTCGGGGTTATCATGTTTGCAGAACTTCAAAAATCAAGAACAAAAGATTGGCTCGATGAAAAAGAGTGAAACAAGAGGGCTTTTGTTCCTGTTGTATGGAACAATCTACAGATGGATTTGATTTGGTTTTGCTTGTGAGAATGCCTACTTTTGACTCGATTTGTCTTCTGGCGCTTAGAACTCTAAGAACGAAGGAAGAAGCTTGATGGATCTTCCTCTCCTCGATTTCTCCTCCTCCTTGGCCTCTTCTCCACGTCCAAGAACCCCTTTGCATGAGCTAGGGTCGGCCATGAGGATTTAAGAGGTGTATTTATATAAACACAACTTCCTATTCCTACTACTACTCAAATTCCTCTTAATTCCAAGATTTCCTAACTCCACCTTTCCTCTCTTGCTTTCCAATCTCTAATTGGGTTAGGATATTATCTAAATTCGCGCTAGACTATATGGGGTAGGTTTAGGAATCCAATTCCAACTCTAATTGCCACTTTTATTGCTTTACTAACCCCTTTCCAATTATGTTATAATTAAACTCGGAATTTATGGTATTTTCTTATTATTCTCCCTTTGTAAATTCATATTTTGACCCAATAAATTCTAGATGGTCCTTTAAGCAAAGCCCATTACTATTTTCCATTTAATGGGTTTTATTTAATGCTCTTTTCATTTAAATATCCATTTAGCTAGGTTTTAATTCTTTATTTAAATTTTTATTTTTCTTAAAAATTCAGGTTGCTACAGTTCTGCATGTTTTTAAGTTCTGGCCGAAGGGCCAATTGGCGTCAACATGGTGGACGTCCATGATAGTCAACGTCCATATCGATTGACGTTAATACTTAAATAAACAGCCATGGATGTGGACGTTAATATCTCTGACCTGCATGCACTGCAGACCCCGGAATTCTGGGGGCAAGCAAGCCCAGCCATTGAGGAGATGTCCCCAACGGCTATCAGGCCTTCACATCACTCTGCGTGATGTCCCAACCCATTCTCCTATAAACTAAACCCTTTGCAACCTGCAAGGACTTCTCTTGGCCTTTTGCAAGAGGAGAGAAAACCCTAGCTCGAACTGGTGGAGAGCTGGACTTTGCATGCTTTGATCCGGCGGTTTGGAGCTTCATCCGGCGATCTACAACAACTAGAAGCTAGCTTGGACATAGGAGGAGGCTTCCCCGACCACGGACTGGAAGCTACAACACCACAGAACCCGGAGGAGAGCTCTTTTGGAGGCTTCTTGGGACTGCCCAAGGAGAGCTTCAACGACACCTTTGATCCCTTTGGAGATTTATTAAGAGGCTAGTAACCCATCCACTTCGTCCATGTAGGTGTCTAGTAGGGTTTTATTATTTTTATGAGATTCTATCGTGTCCTGGATCCCCCCAATTCTGCTTCTTTTGGAGCTCGGGTCTGTATTTTTGCACAGACCTAAACTTTACGGCAAGATCCCTTGCCGTTAAGATCTTCAATTAACGGCCAACGATGATGCCGTTAAGCTCCTTTAACGGCCAAACTATGTCGTTAAGTTCTTCAGGACATAACAGTGAGTTGTTCTTCCTTCTATATGAATAATTTCCGAAAGATTTCGCATGAGGATATATTGTAAACGTATATGTTATGTAATATGAATGGTGGAATGTGTGGTGAGACTCTTATGAATTTCTGTAAATGGCATGAATGGTTTTATTTATGAAAATGCATGTATGATAAAACCTTGATCATGTTAGTTACTATTGTGTAATTCATAAGGAGTTTGAATGCCATAATTTTGTTAGACCATGAGTAGGTATTTTAGTCTATGTTATGGAATTTTGGGAAATTTTGCTCAGGTGATTTATTGAAATTTCTGTTTTGGAAATAGAAAACATGCGTAGGTTTTGTAAAATTTACAGTAAATTATGTGCTGTGCAATAAATCCGGGGGAAATTCCTGTGACAATGTGTATGTCAGGTTCAGGGCTGTGAACTGTCAAATCTGATATTCATGTTATGTTCCATGTTAAATTGAATTATGAATAGCATGAGACTGAATGTTCTAATTTCTTTAAATATATGATAACTCAGAAAAATATGGAAATTTGCATGTGAGGTCATGAACCTGCAAATAGTGTGTGGTTAAAATTTCATGTTATTTAGATAACTGTAGAGTGCTCTATGAAATTTCCATGTGAAAACGAGTGTTCAACGCATGCTAATATGAATATGGTTGATTATATATGTTTCAACCTGATTAGTGTAAGGTACTGAATGTTTGATTTCTGTCAACAGTAGTATCATGAATAGGAAAACAGAGCCATGTGTATAAGTGGAAGAATGTAAAGACATGTGTAATATGTGTGTTAAAATCGGAATGTGTAATGTGTAAGAATGTGTTATGTGTGACACTGCTTCCATAGAGGGCCGTGGAACCGTACCATGGAAATGTCCCCATGGGAAGGTTCAATGTGTTATGATCCTAAGGGCATTAGGATGAAATCCTAGAGATGGACAAGTACCACTGGTTAGGGTGGAGACTTGTTCTCCCGGTCTGCGCAGTCCAAGAGTCGTCACTGTATTGCCTAGGTGGCGTCTATGTGTATGTGTTATGTGATGTGTCCTTCTAATGGTGGTTTGGACTATGTGTCATGGCACTAAATTGTGAAATGTGAATGTGAACATGTGTAAATTGTGTAGTGTGAATATGTGAAAATGTGCAATGTGTAAAAAGTGAGCAATGTGAATGTGTAATTATGTAAACATGTGGAACTAATATGATAAATCATGAAATTGTGATCCATGATGTGTAAGTGTTAAATTTATGTCAAAACAGCAACCTAAATGCGTGTAAAATGTCATTTCCACATGTGCAAAATTTGTAGAATCCATGTTAAGGATGTTTCTTACTTATGTGTGAATAGTTCCATGTTTAATCGTTATCATGTTGAAGTTGAAAATGTGAATGTAGCTCTGATGTGAATAGACAAATAGAAAGCATGTGGTAGGGACTTTAATTTGGAATGACATAAACCATGTACATGTGTTTAAATTTTATAGAAGTATCATGATAGGTTGTTTCCTACCATGCTATATGTTTGGCTATTGAAAGTGATTATAGGTCTTATTGTGATCTATGCATGTATGACATGTATGGTGTTATTTGCTGAGTCTTTTAGACTCATTCCTTGCTTCGGCGTACAGGTTTAGTAGGTGATACACCTTTGGAGGAGACCGTAGAGAGTGACTCCGAGCGCGGGGAGTAGCTTGGCGGAGTTGTAGTTGTGACATTTTGACTTCCATCGTATGTAAATTGAGGCATTGTAATAGAAACACTATGTAATTGTGGACAACTATGTATTTGAATTCAGTACTTCATTATGTGGACATTATTTCTTTTAAATTGTCATATGGATCATGAAATGAAAGACCTTGTTCTTTTACTTCCGCTACTATGTATCTATATTTGTGTATATCTCAATCATGTGATAGCGTTTGGGTAAATGTCCCACTGTGATAACGTTCACTATACCGACGTGGGTTGGTATAACCGTACCGGTATAATGAGGGTCGTCACAGGGATTGGTATCAGAGCAACTGATTAAGATTATACATAAATATACATGAATCATCATCTTCATTACATGCTAAATCTTCATAGATTGTCCACATATGTAGAATTGATTAATAATGAATGAAAAATAGATAAGAAAATGGTTAGGAAATAAATTAACGTAGCTCTAATGGTGGCTGAAATTTATTGCAGCTATGGCTTCGAGAGGTAGGCATGGCGGAGCGCCGGCCCGTGAGGATGAGCCGAGACGTGAGGAGCGGGCGGAGCAGCAGGCCCCGGCACCACAGGGTCCTGTACTTCCCCCGCCGCCACCTGTGGATTATGGAGTGTTCATGCAAGGTTTGGTGCAGGCCATGCAGATGCCGGCCCACACCCAGGCTGCACTCCAGGCTCAGTTGGAGGTTCAGGTTAGCATAATCAATCAAAGTGTAGTCTGTTTTATTTAATTATATGATGTTATGTTGAATGTGTATTATTTGTTTTTTGATGTAGCAGGCTTAAGTTCCAGCTCAGGACCATGGTGGACCTTCCATCATGGAAAGATTCAAGAGGATGCTGCCACCCTCTTTTAAGGGGGAGAGCGATCCGTTACTAGCAGAAAGCTGGATGAGGGAGATCGAGAAGATCTTCCGGGCTATTAGGTGTGCGGACGATGATAAGGTTACTTTAGCCACCTATATACTACAGGTATGTGCTAGTTTTATTTGTTTATATCCCCTGTTAAGTTGCAGTTATTTAGTTGGTGCTTATGAAGGTTATGTTATAGGAGAGAGCTGATGTGTGGTGGGCTTCATTACTGCGTACCCAGCTCGAGGACGGAGCTATTGAGGTTGCTTGGGACGAGTTCGTGAGGCTTTTTCGGGCCAAATTCATCCCCGAGCATATCCAGGACAGGATGGAGCAGGAGTTCCTCTCCTTGACTCAAGGCTCCATGACCGTGCTCGAGTATGAGGCCAGGTTTGTAGAATTATCTAAATATGCACCTCATATCGTGACAGATGAGCGCAGGAAAGCAAAGAAGTTCATGATGGGCCTGAAGCCATCACTGAGGACGAGGCTAGTGGCGTTTGACCATCGTACCTTGGACGAGGCACTTAGTGCTGCTTGTAGACAGAAGGGCGAGATGCAGCAGTATCTCGAAGAGAAGAAGGCTTCGCAGAAGAGGCCTGCAGGTACGTTTCAGCGGCAGGACAAGAAGAAAGCAATGTACCAGGCACCGCAGCGTCCGGTAACAACCAGCAGTGCACAGGTACCTTCTCAACGTTCCCCTGGTGTGAAGGAGTTTCCCCATTGCGGGAAGACATATGGTGGTATGGAATGTTGGATGATTGCGGGAAAGTGCTTGAAGTGTGGAAGCAGCGACCACAAGATCAAGGATTGTCCAAGACTTCAGCAGGGAGTCCAGCGCGGAGCACCAGCCCCAGCAGCGGTAGCAACAGCAGCGCCAGCTATAGGAAGGCCTCGAGCCCCAGCTCGAGTGTTTGCTCTAGCACGAGAGGATGCCGAGCAGGCGGAGCATGTCACCGAAGGTACATTTTTACTTCTAGGTGTGCACGCTCAGGTTTTTTTTTATACAGGTGCCACTCACTCGTTCATTTTCGAGCGGTTCGCTAGGTAGTTAGCTCTAGAGTCAGGTGTAGAGTCTGAGGAGTTAGAGGTCCCTTTGTCTGTGCACACACCTGTGGGTACGGTATCGACAAGGAAGTGTATTCCATCGTTACCTGTGTGCATTGAGGATAGAGTCCTAGAAGGGTGTTTCTTCTTGCTAAAGATGAAGGACTTTGATGCTATTCTTGGTCTGGATTGGCTAGAGGAGCACTATGCGTTAGTAGATTGTCGTGGGAAGAGGATTGTTTTCCGCATTCCTGGTGAGGACGAGTTCTCTCATCCCTTACCAAGGAACTTGGCAGGAAAGTTAGTCATCTCTGCCATGAAGGCGATGCTCATGATAAACAAGGGTTGTGATGCTTTTCTTGCCAGCGTGGTGTTAGTACCTGAGGCTGATGAGTCACCTACTCTTGCAGAGATCAAGGTAGTGCAGGATTTTCATGACGTATTTCCCGATGATTTGTCTGGATTGCCACCGGATAGAGAGATAGAGTTCACCATAGAGTTGCTTCCGGGCACCTCTCCTATCTCAAAGGCTCCATATTGGATGGCACCTGCGGAGTTAGCCGAGTTAAGGAGGCAGTTGCAAGAGTTGCTAGATAAGGGATTTATTCACCCTAGTTCTTCCCCTTGGGGCGCACCTGTCTTATTCGTAAAGAAGAAGGATGGATCACTTAGGTTATGCATCGATTATAGAAAGCTAAACCAAGTGACAGTGAAGAACATGTATCCCTTGCCTCGCATTGATGATTTGTTTGACCAGTTACAAGATGCATCAGTCTTTTCTAAGATTGATTTACGATCTGGTTATCATCAATTGAGGATTCGGAGTGAGGATGTGTCCAAGACGGCATTTAGATCCCATTATGGACATTATGAGTTTTTGGTCCTTCCTTTCGGATTGACCAACGCCCCTGCAGCATTCATGGATCTCATGAGCAGGGTGTTTAGGCCGTATCTAGATAGCTTTGTCGTAGTGTTTATTGATGATGTGCTGGTCTACTCTCCAGACGAGGCCACACACCGTCAGCATTTGAGGGTAGTATTAGAGGTTCTCCGTGAGCACAAGCTGTACGGAAAGTTCAGCAAGTGCGATTTTTGGTTGCGCGATGTTCATTTCCTCGAGCATGTTATCTCCGGTGCTGGTGTTGCAGTTAATCCAGCAAAGGTCCTGGCAGTTATGGATTGGGAGACCCCCAAGACCCCTTCGGAGATTCGTAGTTTTCTGGGTTTGGCTGGTTACTATCGGCGATTCATTGAGGGATTTTCATCCATCGCCGCCCCATTGACTCAGCTCACCAGAAAGGGAGTGAAGTTTGTCTGGTCCGAGAAGTGTGAGAGTAGTTTTCAATTGTTGAAGACTAAGCTCACGTCAGCTCCGGTGTTAGTCTTTCCGAGCGGTGTAGAGGGTTTTGCTATCTACACGGATGCGTCTCGGATTGGCTTAGGCTGTGTGCTAATGCAGCAAGGAAGGGTAGTGGCATATGCTTCTCATCAGTTGAAGGAGCATGAGAAGAACTATCTGACTCATGATTTGGAGCTTGTAGCAGTGGTTCATGCACTAAAGATCTGGAGGCACTATCTTTATGGTGTAAGATTTGAGGTGTTTACCGACCACAAGAGCTTGAAGTATCTTTTCTCCCAAAAGGAATTAAACCTGAGGCAGAGAAGATGGATTGAGTTCTTGAAGGACTATGACTTCGACCTTCAATATCACCCTAGGAAGGCGAATGTCGTAGCCGATGCCCTGAGTAGGAAGAGACCATCTCTCCAGCAGGACTGGAAGATGTTGGAGGATGCGGCTTGCGCGTTGACTGAGTTAGAGCCATCGTTATGCCAGTCTTTTGTAGCTCAGTTATCTCTTAGGTCCTCGGTTTTGGATGAGGTGATCGAGCAACAAAAGCCGACCCTAGACTCCTAGAGTTAGTGGGCAAGGCAGGCATTGCTCGTGATGAGGACGGTGTGATTAGATTTCATCACCGTGTCTGTGTTCCTGATTTGGTAGATGTCCATGAGCATGTGTTAGAAGAAGCTCACAGGTCGAGATTCTCTATTCATCCAGGTAACACTAAGATGTACCAGGATTTGAAGAGGTCATTTTGGTGGTCCGGCATGAAGAGGGATGTGGCAGATTATGTATCCCGGTGTTTAGTATGCCAGCAAATGAAGGCCGAGCGACAGCGACCATCCGGCCTTATGCAAAGGATGAAGATCCCAGTATGGAAGCGGGAAGCTGTCACTATGGACTTTGTTTCGGGTTTGCCTCGATTTAGAAGGGGCAATGACTCGATTTGGGTAGTTGTAGATAGATTCTCGAAGACTGCGCATTTCTTACCTATGAAGAAGAAGCAGTCGGTTGAGAGTTTAGCTAGATTGTATGTTAGTAGTGTGGTTAGATTGCATGGTGTGCCGAAGTCGATCATTTCGGATCGAGATCTGAGATTTACTTCGAGATTGTGGAAGGGTCTTCAGGATGCGTTAGGTTCGGAGCTGAAGCTCAGTTCGGCGTTTCATTCCCAGACAGATGGACAGTCTGAGAGGACTATCCAGACGCTTGAGGATCTGTTGAGAGCGTGTGTGCTGGATTGGAAGGATGATTGGGAGCGTCATCTACCTTTAGTGGAGTTCGCATACAACAACAGCTTTCATGCGAGCATTGGTATGGATCCATTTGAGGCGTTGTATGGAAGGCCTTGCAGATCTCCTTTATGTTCGGAGGAGATCGGTGATAGGCAGTTGATCGGTCCGGAGTTAGTTCAGGAGACTTCGGATAAGATCCAGCTTATCAGGAAGAGGCTTGTTGCGGCACAGGATAGGCAGAAGAGCTATGCCGACAACAGGAGGAAGGATCTAGAGTTCGAGGTAGGTGATCATGTCTTCTTGAAGATATCACCTACTCGAGGTGTTGTCAGGTTTGGCAGGCATAGTAAGTTAAGCCCTAGATTCATTGGCCCATATGAGATTCTCAGACGATTGGGCAGTGTGGCATATGAGCTAGCTTTACCCCCAGCTTTAGCTAGTGTTCATCCTGTTTTCCACGTTTCTATGCTCAGGAAGTATGTCCGAGATCCATCTCATGTGATAAGTCACGAGCCAGTGAAGATTCAGCTAGATCTGTCGTATGTGGAGCAACCAGTAGCTATTCTTGACCGGAAGGTTCAGCATCTCCAGAACAAGAGTATTGTGTCGGTGAAAGTTCTATGGCGAAAATTCTCGCGAGAGGAGGCTACTTGGGAGCTTGAGGATGCGATGAAGAAGAAGTATCCCCTTTTGTTTGAGTAGTGTCGTTCAACTTCGAGGACGAAGTTTCTTTAAGGGGGAGAGGGTGTAAGGCCCTCGAATTTTGTTGCTTTATTTCATGTGTGCATAATTCATGCTTGTGTGTGCATGTATGTATATATATCTACGTACTTATTAGTTAGTGGTACTTATGTGTGCATGTGTGTAAATAGGTCATAAATATTGTATGTTTGCATGTGTGATGGTGTGTATACTATACCACATATATTGCATGTATATATATATACATCGTACGCATGGTTTCTGCATGTTTTTAAGTTCTGGCCGAAGGGCCAATTGGCGTCAACATGGTGGACGTCCATGATAGTCAACGTCCATATCGATTGACGTTAATACTTAAATAAACAGCCATGGATGTGGACGTTAATATCTCTGACCTGCATGCGCTGCAGACCCCGAAATTCTGGGGGCAAGCAAGCCCAGCCATTGGGGAGATGTCCCCAACGGCTATCAGGCCTTCACATCACCCTGCGTGATGTCCCAACCCATTCTCCTATAAACTAAACCCTTTGCAACCTGCAAGGACTTCTCTTGGCCTTTTGCAAGAGGAGAGAAAACCCTAGCTCGAACTGGTGGAGAGCTGGATTTTGCATGCTTTGATCCGGCGGTTTGGAGCTTCATCCGGCGATCTACAGCAACTAGAAGCTAGCTTGGACATAGGAGGAGGCTTCCCCGACCACGGACTGGAAGCTACAACACCACAGAACCCGGAGGAGAGCTCTTTTAGAGGCTTCTTAGGACTGCCCAAGGAGATCTTCAATGACACATTTGATCCCTTTGGAGATTTATTAAGAGGCAAGTAACCCATCCACTTCGTCCATGTAGGTGTCTAGTAGGGTTTTATTATTTTTATGAGATTCTATCGTGTCTTGGATCCCCCCAATTCTGCTTCTTTTGGAGCTCGGGTCTGTATTTTTGCATAGACCTGAACTTGACGGCAAGATCCCTTGCCGTTAAGATCTTCAATTAACGGCCAACGATGATGCCGTTAAGCTCCTTTAACGGCCAAACTATCCCGTTAAGTTCTTCAGGACAGAACAGTGAGTTGTTCTTCCTTCTATATGAATAATTTCCGAAAGATTTCGCATGAGGATATATTGTAAACGTATATGTTATGTAATATGAATGGTGGAATGTGTGGTGAGACTCTTATGAATTTCTGTAAATGGCATGAATGGTTTTATTTATGAAAATGCATGTATGATAAAACCTTGATCATGTTAGTTACTGTTGCGTAATTCATAAGGAGTTTGAATGCCATAATTTTGTTAGACCATGAGTAGGTATTTTAGTCTATGTTATGAAATTTTGGGAAATTTTTCCATGCTCAGGTGATTTATTGCAATTTCTGTTTTGGAAATAGAAAACATGCATAGGTTTTGTAAAATTTACAGTAAATTGTGTGTTGTGCAATAAATCCGGGGGAAATTCCTGACAATGTGTATGTCAGGTTCAAGGCTGTGAACTGTCAAATCTGATATTCATGTTATGTTCCATGTTAAATTGAATTATGAATAGCATGAGACTGAATGTTCTAATTTTTGTAAATATATGATAACTCAGAAAAATCTGGAAATTTGCATGTGAGGTCATGAACCTGCAAATAGTGTGTGGTTAAAATTTCATGTTATTTGGATAACTTTAGAGTGCTCTATGAAATTTCCATACGAAAACGAGTGTTCAAAGCATGCTAATATGAATATGGTTGATTATATATGTTTCAGCCTGATTAGTGTAAGGTACTGAATGTTTGATTCCTGTCAACAGTAGTATCATGAATAGGAAAATAGAGCCATGTGTTTAAGTGGGAGAATGTAAAGACATGTGTAATATGTGTGTTAAAATCGGAATGTGTAATGTGTAAGAATGTGCCATGTGTGACACTGCTTCCATAGAGGGCCGTAGAACCCTACCATGGAAAAGTCCCCATGGGAAGGTTCAATGTGTTAAGATCCTAAGGGCATTAGGATGAAATCCTGGAGGTGGACAACTACCACTGGTTAGGGTGGAGACTTGTTCTCCCGGTCTGCGCAGTCCAAGAGTCGTCACTGTATTGCCTAGGTGGCGTCTATGTGTATGTGTTATGTGATGAGTCCTTCTAATGGTGGTTTGGACTATGTGTCACGGCACTAAATTGTGAAATGTGAATGTGAACATGTGTAAATTGTGTAGTGTGAATATGTGAAAATGTGCAATGTGTAAAAAGTGAGCAATGTGAATGTGTAATTGTGTAAACATGTGGAACTAATATGATAAATCATGAAATTGTGATCCATGATGTGTAAGTGTTAAATTTATGTCAAAACAGCAACCTAAATGCGTGTAAAATGCCGTTTCCACATGTGCAAAATTTGTAGAATCCATGTTAAGGATGTTTCTTACTTATGTGTGAATAGTTCCATGTTTAATCATTATCATGTTGAAGTTGAAATGTGAATGTAGCTCTTATGTGAATAGACAAATAGAAAGCATGTGGTAGGGACTTTAATTTGGAATGACATAAACCATGTACATGTGTTTAAATTTTATAGAAGTATCATGATAGGTTGTTTCCTACCATGCTATATGTTTGGCTATTGAAAGTGATTATAGGTCTTATTGTGATATATGCATGTAAGACGTGTATGGTGTTATTTGCTGAGTCTTTTAGACTCATTCCTTGCTTCGGCGTACAGATTTAGTAGGTGATATACCTTTGGAGGAGACCGTAGAGAGTGACTCCGAGCGCGGGGAGTGGCTTGGCGGAGTTGTAGTTGTGACATTTTGACTTCCATCGTATGTAAATTGAGGCATTGTAATAGAAACACTATGTAATTGTGGACAACTATGTATTTGAATTTAGTACTTCATTATGTGGACTTTATTTCTTTTAAATTGTCATATGGATCATGAAATGAAATGAAAGACCTTGTTCTTTTACTTCCGCTACTCTGTATCTATATTTGTGTATATCTCAATCATGTGATAGCGTTTGGGTAAATGTCTCACTGTGATAATGTTCACTATACCGGCGTGGGTTGGTATAACTGTACCGGTATAATGAGGGTCGTCACATGTCATGTGTGTCAGAGCGTGTACGTTTAGAGACACATCCTATCAGGTTAACAGGTTCTTGGTACAATGTCTATCGAGGCGTTGACCGGCTTTTCGGAGTGGCGTTGACTGGCTTTTCGGACTGGAGTCGAAAGGGGCGAACACGTTTAGATGCTAACACGTCGTGTCAAGCTAACGTATTAGGGTTAACATGTCATGACCTTTTGACACATTCTGGGGGCCGACGGTTTAAAACTGAGGGCCAAGATCATTTCCCCTCTCTCTTCTCCTCCTTTCTTATTCTTCCCCCTCCGAGCTTCCCATGTTTCTCTAGTAATTTTCTTGGCATTTTGGGTTTTGGAGATGAGCACCTATTGTACAGAGTGGCTTGGCTTGGAGCTTGGAACCAGGAGGAGGTAACCACTCACACGAGAAGGCCCCAATGTGTTGATTCACCCTCTTTTTGGTTCTAGATAGGTTTAGGTTGTTTCCTTGCTTGAGCATGCCCCTCTCGTCGTGTTTGTGGGGTTTTGGTGATCTTGCCAAGTGGTGTAGATGGATTTGCGATCTATTCACATGCTTCACAGATAGGTCTTGTATGCTGATGCAACATGGTAAGGTGGTCGCCTATGCTTCTCGTCAACTAAAGGAGCATGAGCGTAATTTGTTGCCCAGCTAGCAAGCCCAGAGAGGGGGTGAATGGGATTCTAAAAATTCTTTTAGATTAAAACCTGTCAATAAAAACGCTAAACACAAAACACTACGATCGATAGTTAGTGTTAATGATAATGAAGACAAACAAGCAAGCACACAAACACAGGAGGATTTTATCTTGGTTTGGTCCTCCTATCCCAAGGAGTCCTACGTCCAGTCCCTAAGCAACAACTTGAGATTTCACTAACCAAGGGTACTATCCCCCTTAAGGACCCTTACACATCCAGCCGCAGCTGACCTTCTCTTCAAAACCCGAAGAGGTACAACTTACCACTTGATACACAGGTCTTCCTTCCTTAATGAACGGAATAACAAACACCTGTTTCCAACAGGTCTTCTCTTCACAGCCCGAAGAGGAACACACAAAAATAATGAGTTTAAAGGCGAAAGGCCCCTAGACCAAGCTTACAATAGAATGCTTGATCTAAGGCAAAGTCTCAGAGAGAAAGATTTGAACTAGAAAAATCTCTTAGAACAATAAGCTCTCAAAAATGTCTAAACAATGAAAGGCTGAGAGCTAAAAGCTAAAGAAAATATGGAGTGAAGCAAAAGCTCTTCTTTCTGATGCTCGCAAGTTGTAGATGATTCTCAGTGAAGCACTATCGCACCAAAAGTTGTTTTTCATGGAGTCTTCAGTCTTCTATATATCTTCTCTTGAAAGATAATATAGCCGTTGAAGTGGTCGTTGTCTCTATGTTAGACGCACGTTAGACTGCATGGTCCAAGGTGTACAACAGGTAAACCTGCAGCCAATTAATGCTCTAGAGCCATGCACGCAAAGAGAAGATTCATCCAGATGTCCTTCAACTTCTAGTAATCCACTGTTGTATGATTTGGTACTGGCAAAGACCTGCACACAATAAATGCTAAACCATAGATAGCTAGACTGTCTCTATGCTTGTCAGTCAACGTTAGAAACCATGCAGTAAGAATGTACACCAAAATGGAAATGCTATTCTGTCACCTGATGAAGTATTTGATATTGTGTCAGGGTTGTAGAAATCATTCAGATATGCGACAGGCAGATGATGTGTACAGTCACAATAAATGCAGGATACAAAGATATTCACGGGAAGAGTTCAAACTCCTTGATATTTGAAAATATATATGAATATCATGAGAATAATAGATGTATTCATGAAGTCGATGCGATCAATGTTCTACTTATGAAATCGTTGTGTTAACAATTCATTGTTCAAGCAAATCGTCATTTAAGTAGAAGCAAATCGTTGTGAATACAAATCGTTGTACAGATATAAGCAAATCGATGTACAAGTAAATCGTTGTACAGATAAGTAAATCGTTGTACAAGCAAATCGTTGTACAGATATAAGCAAATCAATGTACAAGTAAATCGTTGTTCAGATATAAACAAATCGATGTACAAGCAAATCGTTGTATAGATATATGCAAATCGATGTACAAGCAAATCGTTGTTCAGATATAAAGAAATCGATGTACAAGCAAATCGTTGTTTCACTTAACGAATCGTTATGAAACCGAAATCGATGTTTCAATAAGGAAATCGATGTGAGACCGAAATCGATGTTTCACTTGTGAAATCGTTGTGAAGCCGAATTCGTTGTTTCACTTACGAAATCGTTATGAGACCGAAATGGTTGTTTCACTTACGAAATCGTTGTGAGACCGAAATCGATGTTTCACTTATCAAATCGTTGTGAGACCGAAATCGATGTTTCAATAAGGAAATTGATGTGAGACCGAAATCGATGTTTCACTTGTGAAATTGTTGTTTCACTTATGAAATCGTTGTGAGACCGAAATCGTTGTTTCACTTACGAAATTGTTGTGAGACTGAAATCGATGTTTCTCTTATGAAATCGTTGTGAGACTGAAATCGATATTTCAATAAGGAAATCGATGTGAGACCGAAATCGATGTTTCACTTGTGAAATCGTTGTGAAGCCGAAATCGTTATTTCACTTACAAAATCGTTGTTTCACTTACGAAATCGTTGTGAGACCGAAATCGATATATCACTAATAAAATCATTGTGAAGCCGAAATCATTATACTCACTTATCAAATTATTATAAGATGAAATTGTTGTAGCGATAGAATCGTTCTTTTACAAAGGAAATCGATGTGGACTTAGAAGAAATTCATGCTCTGAACTTTAACTATTAGTGTAAGAGAATAACTTACAGATTTTGGTTGACTTATTCCCTATGGATAAACTTCATAAAGGATTGTTAGAAAATATTTGTTAAGATTTTGTTAATCACCAAAAAAAATTATAATAAATAAAATTATATGGGGATGGACTGATCATCAATCTCCCCCTTTTTGGTGATGACAAAACATAGCAAACCATAATATATAATGTGCTGAAATAAACTTAACAAAAATTTCTAAATAAAGTTTAAAGAATGTAGATATGTATTTCAGAATGTTTATTTTCTCCCCATGTTTTTCATTAAGCAAAAAGAAACCAAAAGAGACAAAGAAAGAAGAGAAGAAAGATAAATGGGAGGCAGGCAACACTATATTAGATCATTGCGGGGGTACAGAAAGATAGAAGGCAGGAGACAAGAAAGAGGCATGGCGGGTAATAATGGGCCAAGCCTTGAGTTCCTGCTCTTCAAAATGAATTTGAAAAACACCCCAAGCAATAGTGTATGAACATCCCATAACATGAACCATCCGCTGGATATGAAGTAGCCTTTGAGCTTCTAAGAAATTGGTATATTCATCCTTGCCAAGAGACATCTTGTAGGAGCTGGAGGTCCCAAAACTAGCATGCTGTAGAAACTGATCAACTGAGATTGGATAGAAAATCTGATTTGCCTTCAGTTCCTTTTTCAAAGAGACATAAACCTTGAATCTCTCAACCCAGATAGAAAAAGGGTCTTGAACAAGGTGAATGGAGTTCAAATCTAGAAAATCTTCAGCATAAAGAGGGGGTTTATTTACTCTGGCCTGAGAGGTATTGAGATTAATAAGCTGTTGAGTAGTGAGGGGGTAATGCGTTTCCCAATCAGCTGGAGAGAGCCGCTCACATTCAGATAGAAGAGGGGAAAGAACATCAGATTTGAGGTGGCCCTGATGATATTCTCAGAATAGAAAGTGGTGGAATGCAAGCAAATTCCCTTTCTGAACGGAAATGCGGCCCATGACTGAGGTAAACCTTTCAAAAATGATCGGGCCCACAGCAGATTCCATTACCAAAGAGTGAAGGGGAGGTAGGAACACAACATCTGGCATTTTCAAAGAGGCAAAGTCCACTTGGATTGAGGTGGAGGCTGCAGTATGTGAACTGAGAAGAGAAATAGCTTGTGGAATTGGCCAAGCTGAACCTCTGGCAGATTATGGAGATATCTGTAATCATTGAACATCTGGAAATATCTGATAAGCTTGTTCTCCTTCTGGATAAACGGACCCCGGGTATTCTTGTGATGAATCACAAACCACTCAGAGAGAGTGAGTGGGTGATCCCTGGGTGGAAATCGATCATATCTGGCAAGTATGAATTTCCTGTATAGAGATTGATGGCCCCGAGCCTACTGATCTTCATTTTTAGCCTCAGTCATAGAGAAAATTTTTGACTGATCAGCTTTTGAAAGAAAAGAGATGGGAAGAACAACATTTAGATATTCAGTGAGGTTGAGGTGGGGAAGTCCAAAAACAGTGGCAAAAATACATTTTTTAAGGAATTCACAATCGAGAGACCTTCTTCGATTTTCAATAGTGAGAGAAAACCAAAGAGGAGGAAAATGGGGTTCAAAAGAAAGATCAAGGTTTGAAGAAAGTTTCCTCTTTTTAGAAACATGACTGGAAGAGCGTGTCCTATGAATGTGAGTGCCAACTGATAGGACTGAGCGAAGTATGGCTACTTCAAACTCATGTTTGATGTCCTGTATGATGTGACTTTCAAGTTGGGCACCCTCTGGAATAATGGTAACAAAAGAGGGAGGAGTAGGAGAATGAAGGAAAGAATAAGAAGAAGAATGAGGTGGTACAGATGGTCCAGCTGATGAGGGACCAGAAGATGAGGCTTCAGCTAAGGAGGGTGCTGGAGGTGCCTCAGAAGTAGGAGGAATAAATGTGGAGGAAACAGGAGAAGAGGAGGATGTGGCAGGAAATGGTGTAGGTGAGGAGATGTTTTTGGGAAGAGGTTGTTTAAAGGTGGCAGGAGCTAGAGGAGCAGTGGAGGATGAAGGTGGAGAAGGAGGGGCTGGAGTCTGAAGAGGAGAAGAAGGTGGCTCTGGGGGCACAACCTGTTCTACAGTCTTTTCAGCTCTTACTTGCTCAGCCTGAGATTCCACTGGCCCGGATGGCCCTGACTCATCCCCAACTGGCCCTGGTGGCCCTGACTACTCAAAGGATGGCCCTGGTGGCCCAGCTTCTTGTGCAAGCTTGGACTGCATCGATTCCTCAGCAACCTTTGGCCCTGATGGCCCAGATTCATCAACACCAACTGGCCCTGATGGCCAAACTACTTCTTCTGCATTATTTGGCCCTGATGGCCCTGAACTATTCTCAGGCACTGCAGAAGTGGGAGCATGAGGGGCAAGAGTGGAAACTTGCACCCTCACGAAATCTGAAAGATTTGATATCATTTGCTTCATGCTCACCAACTCATTTCTCATTCCTCGCAGTACTGCCTTTACCATAGCCATTTCCTTCACTTCAGTGCTCTGACTTATGAAAATTAAGGAAATATCAGATTGAACAGAGCACAGAATCTGTCCTTATGCATCTAATCTCTCAATTACTGGTTTGAAGTGAACATGAACCTTCTTCTTCTTCGACCTCCGGTGTGCCTTCCTTGTAAGTAATGGAATTTCAGTGGCCATACCTTTGCCCTTAACACCTGTGCCAGCAACTAGCCCCACATTGTCATCATCATCCAAGGTGCTCTCCACAACACCTCATGGAACTAATCGGTAGGGGCATTAGCTGCGGGCTCCCCCTAAATTTCAGCTTCCTTCTCAATTTCAGGCTCTCCTTGAGTAGGAGCATCTTGCATCTGAACTTCACTGTGGCCTGGTGCCACAACTTCTAGAACAATTTGTTCTTGCTCCCCCTGAATACTGATGACAGTTTCCAACACTTCTTGTATTATTGATGCAACAACTATCGAAGGGGACTCAACCTCTGATAGCTGCCCTACGGGCTCAATGTGCTCAGGAGGAATTGCTTCAATTCTACTAGCACTTGCCACTGGTTCTTCTGTTCTGATTTCTACTACCTCTTCTTGGACTGCTGGGATAGCTGGAACCTCTACGACAGGGTCTTCAACCCTCACTTCTGCTTCTCCCTCTGCCTCTGGAATTTGAGGAAATTCTTGAGCTACCCCGATAATGGCCTCTCCTTCTGCAACTGAAGTTATCGTCCAAACACTGGCTACTAGAAAAAAGCCGCTCTTCTTCAAGTTTCTGGACCTGATAGCTTGGCCCATCTTCTCTGACACTTCACCATTCAAATTTATGTTGTAATGCTGGAAAATCCTTATCAGCAGGTGAGCATATGGTAGAGAAATGTTCAGTTTGTTCTTCTTGTCCCAAATCATTGAAGTTGCAAACTTCATCCTCTCAATAATCACTTCTGCCATATTAATATCCTGATTCTGAATAGCCCAAAACATCATATCTGAATCTGCCTTAGGGCAAGTGGAGAAAGTTGCACTTCTTGGTACTAGGATCTGGCAAACTATGAAATGCAAAATCCGGTTGAAAGCATTTAATTGGTTGATGTCAATCTTGCCATCTTTCAACTTGTACTCAGTTCCGATTATCCCCAAACCCTTGACATGGATGTCGACACTGTCTACCCCACTGCGACCAATGGTAGACACTCCAAACAAACTCTCCAAAAGATCATATGTTATGTGGATGGGGGTACCTTTCACCATGGAGGTAAGGGACCCGTCCTCTTCTAATTTCAGGCAGGTATAGAAAGCCTTTACCAGGTCTGGATAGCTTGCCTCTAAAATAGTCACCATCCTTGTCCATTTCGTCCTTTGCATCACTGCTACCACACTGTGCATTCCATTTTTCTCTAAATCCACAACATCCACTGCCTTGTTGAAGCACAACTTCGTCTTCACCACTGCAAATCTTTCCTGCTGCTCTGCTGTGAGGAAAGCGATGTTGTAGCCACCAACAGTGCCGAAAACCCTAGAAGCCGCCATGGTATTGAACAAGGAGGGGTTCTGGAGGATCGTGGGGAGGAATGGAACAGAAGATCTCAAAAAATTTTGGCGGGAATAGAGGGATTCTATGAAATCATAGAGAGAGAGAGAGGTCTGGAATCGATAGGGTTTATGCTCCAGGCAAGTCGAAAAAGAGGAGAGAGAAAGATGAAATCGATATGACATGAATTTCGCACTTTGGTAGGACATAAAGGTGCTTTTTGAAATGATGGAGAATTAAATGCGGATAACGACAGAAGAGGAGAAGATAATGGAAATAATAAAGAATTCATCCCGAAAAGTCATAGCATTTTATGACGTAAGCAATAAAGGATTTTCTTGATTTTAGGAGAGAGAAAACCTTATTCTGAAGTTTTTATTATTTCAGTTATATGCAGAAAAATCTGTTACAAATTGCACATGTCTAATTCCCTTTTAAGAGATGTAAATCTCTCTTCAGGTAAGGCCTTTGTAAAGATATCTACCAACTGATTTAAAGTTTCTATAAAAGAAATGTGTATATTACTATTTGCAACATGATCTCCAATGAAATGATATCTAACCTCTATATGCTTCGTCCTGGAGTGCTGGACTGGATTTTTGGTGAGATTTATTGCATTGGTGTTGTCGCACAGCAATGGGATGGTCTTCATGTGCAATCCATAATCCTCAAGCTGTTGTTTTATCCATAGTAGTTGAGTGCAACAACTTCCAGCAGCTACGTACTCAGCTTCAGCTGTTGACAGTGCTATTGAATTCTACTACTTTGAGGACCATGAAATCAAGCATTCTGTAAGAAATTTATTGGGTTGAGTGTGGTTTTAGTATCCCTCTCTCCCTAGTTTTGATGATGACACTTTGTGATTTTGTGCTTGTTGGGTTGAACATGGTACATGCCACATTTATATAATAATAATGCCCAAACAACATGTCTTGAACATTTTACATTTCATACTTTGATGATAATGCCTTGTGCTAATGGCTTATGTGTTAAATTTTTAGGACTATACAGTTTTTGTCATGATGGTGTCGACACATCCCTTGGTGGTGTCGACACTAGATCACTGTCCCAGAAGCTATCTTTGAAGACAGGGTCAAGTTGTGTCGACACACTCAATGGTGATGTCGACACTAGTCCCAGCTTCCAGGAGATAATTTTTCCTGCCTGGGACAGGGTGTCGACACACTCCAGTTGAAGTTTCAACATCTGATTCCTCTAGACACGTGGCTGCTTGGGGTTCAAGAGAAGTTGCCTTGGATCGTGTGCCTATGCACCCCAAGGGTATAATTGGACTTATGGGGCTATATATACCCCCCCAATTGTTGGCCTCCAAAGAAAAAGGAGACCTCCAGAAGATTCCAGCAAAAAGCTTTTAGCAGCAAAAGGAGGAATCTCCCGCTCCTGCTCTTCTCGTTGCTATGGTGATCCATCTACTTCCTTGGAAAGTACGAGGGAGTGTAGGAGAGCTCTAGAGAAGAAGTTGAAGCACTTCTCAAGGGAGCAGATCCAGCAGATTTAGAAGCAATTGAAGAGAATTTTATGGTGATTCAGAGGTAATTGAAGCAGAGCATCGCCAAGTGATTGAAAGCATCACCGGATCTCTTCAATTCAACATTCTACAAGGAATCTTCATCGAAGAACACAAATACTATATCTATTTCTTACAATTCTGAAGTTGTTCTTCTGATTCATCCATGAAATTTGTGCATGAAGTGTTGCACAAGTTTTTGTGAATGAATTTGCCTTGGATCAGATCATTGCTAGAGGATCTGATTTATGTTGGTCTTGATCTAGCTTGTGTTTTGTGAGCCATTGAGCTCAGTTATGGTGATTTGAACACTCGGTGTGTTTTTGAGCAAGTGTGCTCAGTTTCTGGAGCGGTTGTGCTCTGGAATTTATGTGTGAGTTGTCTAACTCAAGTGTGTTGGAGTTGTCGTGCTCTAGTGTGAGTTGTACTCAAATTTTGAGTAGTGTGTCCTCACTGTGTGAGGGGTGGATGTACGGATCACAGGTGTGATTTCTGAACCACCTAAAAAATCCTATGTGCAATGGTTTGAATTGTTGATCTACGCTAGATGATTGCATAGGATTGCGGTTTCACACTAATTGTCTAATTGTCTCACACCTCCTCTTACACACTCACACTTCAGATCTGAAATTGTTTTTGTGATTAGATCTCTGAGTCAAAGTAGTTTTAATTTTCTTAAGCTTCTACAAGAATTGGCAACAGATCTATTCAACTCCCCCTTCTAGATCTGTTTCACCTAATCACTCGATCCTACAATTGGTATCAAAGCGGGTTCACAACTGTTCTGATCTGATTTGAGTGTTTTTGTCTGATCTTTGTGTGACACTTACTTGAATTGGTTGATTGTTTTGTTACTGCTTTGCTTCCTACTTAATGGATTCTCGAGGTTTTGTTGCTGAAGGTCATTCCATTAATAGGCCACCATTTTTCAATGGGTCTGATTACTCTTATTGGAAAAATCACATACAAGTTTTTCTTAGGGCTCAAAACTATGAAATCTAGAAGGTAGTTGAAGTGGGTCCTTATGAAAATCAAGGAGATGAAGAGAATTGGACTAGAGAATAGATTAGGAGGGCCACTCTTAACTATAGTGCCATGAACATGCTTCAGTGTGCAGTCCACCCTAAAAAATATTCAAGAATATCTATGTGTAAATCTGCTAAAGAGATGTGGGATTAACTTGAATTAATGTATGAGGGAACATCTCAAGTTAGAGAAACCAAAGCAAACATACTTGTTTTTGAATATGAATTGTTTATGATGAAATCTGATGAATCAATTTCTGAAATGTTTGCTAGGTTTATGACAATCGTCAATGGACTGAAGGCACTAGGTAAAGAGTACATTGATGCTGATTTGGTAAGAAATATTTTGCGCTCTCTATCATCTATCTGGCATACTAAGGCCACTGTGATTGAAGATTCTAAGGATTTGTCCAAAATCTCTTTGGATGAACTCATAGGATCTTTAATGACATATGAAATAAATTTGAAAAGAAGTGAAGAACATATGCTTAAAGCCAAACCAGTACCACTTAAAGCCTCATCAAGTAACAAAGAGAAAAGTCAAGAAAAACCAAGTTCTGAGGAGTCTGAGTCCAATGAGGATGAACTTGTCCTCATGACTAGGCAATTCAGAAAAATTTTAAAATCAAGAAAAGGGAAATTTACTGGAAAGAAGAAATTCTCTTATGGAAAAAGGAATATTTCTTCTGCTTCAAATGTCAATTCCAGTAGAAATCAAAAAACTGATGAGATTATTATTTGCTACAGGTGCAATAAGGCAGGACATATGAAAGGGGAATGTCCTGAAAATAAAAAGGACAAGTACAAAAAGAACAACAAATTGAAGAAGCCTAAAGCTATGGTAGCAACTTGGTCAGATGATGACCAAAGTGAGGATGTAGAAGAAAAGTCCTCAAGTTCAGGGAATGAGGAGCTGTGTTTTATGGCCAACAGCAGCGATGGAAAGGTAGGTAATTCCTTTGAACAATACACTATTGAAGATTGGCAAGATGCATATGCTGAGTTGGTTGAAAAGTTTTCTGAAATAAGAAAGGAAAACAAACATTTGAAAAATAAATTTGAAAATGCCATGCATGATACTTCATTGAATAGAAGAATTTCTGAACTTGAAAATGAGGTATATAAACTCAATGAAGAAAAGGAAGAACTTTTGAACGAAATTGATGAACTGAAAATTGCATCTCAAAAGACAAATAATGACCTTGAGAAACTTTCTGAAAAAATGGAATTGCAACAAAGGGAAAAGCAATAAGATATTAATGAAATCCAGAAACTTAAAAATTTTTTGGAAGAAAAGGAACAAGTAATTGAAACCTTCACAAAAGGAAAAGAAAATCTTGATGCATTGTTAGGAGCAAGAATGAGATCTGAGAAATATGGACTAGGGTTCACCACACAAAAAATCTTGAAGAATAAATCTGGTGAAAAGAAAGAAAAATCTTCAAAAACTCCCTTGATAAAATTTGTTAAAAGTGCTAGTCCAGAAAACAACAATAAACAAGTGTCAAATAACACATCTGAAATTTTCAAGAATCAGAACAAAAAGAATGTCTCTAACCAAAAGAAACAAAATAGGTCAACACCAATCCAACACAGGTCGACCTATCCAACTTTGAAAATCAACAATCAGTTAAATAAAAAATCAAACAAAAATTTGAAAAATAATCAAAACACAAAAGGAAACTTTCATGATAATTCTTGGAGATCCAAGACAACACATCAATCTGATTGGATCAACTCTTGGAATCAATGGTATCATAATCCTTATTGGTACCATTCACAATTCTTTTATCCAAAATTCCCAAGATACCAATAGAATCCTTGGTTTGAATTTCCATACATGAATGATTATGCCCAATTGCATAACCTCCATGCTCATGAAAGAAAGAACACTGATGTTTTCATTCCAAAAAGAAATGCTAAGTTGGCAAAAAGAGAAATCACTTCTGAAACAAATCAAATGCCAAAAACAACTCAAATATGGATTAGAAAAGATCTATTGTCTCTGCTCAAACACACTGATGGTCCCAACAATGTTTGGGTACCAAAATCTTCTCTTCTCTGATTTGATTTTTGCAGGAAGGTCATACACCCAACTCCAATGTATGGTTTCTTGATAGTGGGTGTTCACGACACATGACAGGAGATAGAACAAAGTTCTCATTTCTGATTGAAAAGGAGGGAGGATCTGTCACATTTGGAAGTAAAAATAAAGGGAAAATCATTGGATTTGGAAAGGTTGGTAAATCCTCCTCAAACTCAATTGAAAATGTTCTGTTAGTTGATGGTTTGAACTATAATTTGTTAAGCATAAGCTAACTGTGTGACAAAGGTCATAAGGTTGTGTTTGAATCAGATTTTTGCAAAATAATTGACTCTTCAACTAAAAAAATAAAATTCTTTGGCAAGAGAGAAAATAATGTGTACATGATCAATCTTGATAAAAACTTTACTGAAAACATTTGTTTAGTTGCAAATAAAGATGAAGTTGCATAGACATCGCATAAAAGACTTGGTTATGCAAGTTTCAACACAATCAATAAACTTTTAAGGCTAAATCTAGTTAAAGGACTTCCTGAATCTTTTCCAAACATTGAGAATCAGCTTTGTGGGATATGTGCTCAAGGAAAACAAACCAGAAATTCTTTTAAAACCTTCAATGATGTACTCACATCTAGACCACTAGAATTACTTCATATGGACCTTTTGGGCCAACAAGGATTCTTAGCCTTAGTGGTAAAAGATATGGTTTTGTCATCATTGATGATTTTACTAGATATACATGGGTTATTTTCTTATCCCACAAGAGTGATGCTTGTCTAGAATTCAGGAACTTCTGCACCTCTGTCTTAACAGGTTTCTCACATAAAATCAAATCCATTTTAACTGATCATGGGGGAGAATTTGAGAACAAAACTTTTTCTGTTTTGTGTGCTGAACTAAACATTTTCCACAAATTCTCTTCTTCAAGAACTCCATAACAAAATGGACTTGTGGAAAGGAAGAATAGAACACTTGGGGAAATGGCTAGATCTATGCTCTTGGAAAGCAAACTGCCCAAATCCTTTTGGGCTGAAGCTGTAAACACAGCAAATCACATTCTAAATAGAGCATTGGTCAGACTAAAAATTAGAAAAACCCCCTATGAATTGTTGAAAAACAAAAAGCCAACTTTATCTTACTTTAAAGTTTTTGGTTGCAAATGCTTTGTGCATAATAACAATAAGGAAAATATTGATAAATTTGATGTCAAAAGTCATGAAGCCATCTTCCTTGGTTATTCAGAAATCTCTAGAGCTTTTAGAGTGTATATTCTCAAAAATAAAACTGTGGAAGAATCTCCACATGTAGTCTTTGATGAAAACTCATTTTCAACTGATGATTCTACATCTTGTAGGGCTCATCAAAATAAGGAAGAGGATGATTTTATTGTTGAGTCTTCACTAACCATTGAGAAAAATAAAGACTCACTTGAAAGTCTGGACAACCATTCACCTACCCCAAGTGGATCAAGTTAACCAAACCAGTGAAGGGATCTTTATAAGTCAAACAAAGTATGTCAAAGAACTCCTAAAAAGGTTTGACTTTCAGAACCCCAAGCACTCAAGCACACCAATTATAGTAAATGTAAAACTAGAAGAAGACTCACTTGCTAAGTCAGTAGACCCAAAGACCTACAGAGGTATGATTGGATCTCTACTTTATCTCACTACTTCTAAACCAGATATTCAATGTAGTGTGTGTTTGTGTGCAAGCTTTCAAGCTAATCCTAAAGAAAGTCACATGTTAGCTGTCAAAAGAATTTTTAAATATCTTGTTGGAACATGTGAACTTTGCATTTGCTATCCTGCTGCTTGTAAATTAGATTTGATTGCTTATTGTGATGCTGATTATGTGGGTTGTAAGCTTGATAGAAAAAGTACTAGTGGCTTATGTTTATATGTAGGTGGATGCTTAATTTCTTGGGCTTCTAAAAAGCAACACTCAGTTGCTCTATCCACTGCAGAGGCTGAGTATGTTGCGGCTGGTTGTTGTGGCACACAAATTCTTTGGGTGAAACACCAACTCCTAGACTATAATCATAAGTTAGGATGCATTCCCATTTTATGTGACAACACTAGTGCTATTAATTTCTCTAAAAACCCAATTCAACATTCACGCACAAAACACATTGATATTAGGCATCATTTCTTGAGGGATGAGGTTGCTAAGAAATCTCTTGAACTTCATTTCATTGAAACTAAAAATCAAATTGCTGATATTTTCACTAAACCTCTTCTAGAAAATAGATTCTCATCTCTAAGAAGAGAGCTTGGATAATGCAAATGTCCACATTCTTCTTGACCTCTCCATCATTGGGTTGAGTGTTGTGTGTCTTTGTTAGGGCACATTCTGAGGGGGAGTAATTGCTTCATGCTATAAATATTTCTTGCATTCTTCTATCTATTTTTGCATTTACAACACTCTCAACTCATGCAAATAAGTTCCTCACTCTCACATTGCATTGGCATTCTTGGTATATCAAATAGTGATTTGAAGAAAGACAGGTCAGGCTTGTCTGGACACTTTCACTATGCGTGAGTATATGTCTCCGCCAAGTATCAAGAGTCTTGTATGCAATTGTTGAGGGGGAGTCCCTGTCCTTCAATAAAAACATTTCCGCTCATCTTAATTTTTTTTCATTCAAATCTTTTGATTCTCTTTATCTTAATGAAAGACTTCTGGAATCAACAAGTCAAGGGGAGCTAAAGAATTCATACTTCTTTTCTTACATAAACTCAGAATTAATTCATTGTGTTGATACAATTCCTATTCATGAGATGTTCATTAATCTTATCAAAAGAAACCACATAATGGCTTTTTGACTGATCTATTACATTTTTACAGTTAATCTTCAATTATATTCTAAAATCCTAAAGTAATCTAATTTCTTTAAAGACATGAAGATCACTTGTGCATTGAATTTTGACATCTCTTTTACAACTGATGAGGGAGAAGGTTGAATTTTTTTTTTTATTTCATTCACTTTCCATCTTTCTTTCAACAGAGCAATGGCACTAATGCTGAGAAACTACAAACCTTCACAAAGAATGAAGTGCCATGCATGTCATGAAGTGTTTTTGTTGCTATCTCTGTTCAAAGGGGTAAAACAAAGTAAAAAAAAAAAAATCTTACAATATTGATGATAACTGAGTAACTGAAAATATTGGCGTCTCATAAACGTATATTTTCATGTCAAAAGGTTATCATTTGCCCCTTTGAAACTAAATAATGAGTAAATCTTTAGTAACCATGGACTATGGTGTGTAGAAAACATTAGTTCTTGTGTAAACAAGATTTAATACATTTGAAAGTTTGATTTTTTTTATAAAAGAAATATCCACAAAAATTCAGTCACAAAACAAACAACCTTACTCCAAATCAGATTGATTAAGACTGTTTCACTTCATCACAATTGACTTCATTCAAAAAGAAATTTGCATTACCTTGGATTAGAAGAATATGAAAGATTGCCATTGAATGTATTGAATGTCCTATATCATTCAAAAATGTCATTTCAGTGTTTCATTTTAATCAATGAACATATCTTGTAAGTTATTGCTTAACCCTTGAATTAACAATGGGTTTTTGTTAAGAAATGATAAATGGATTCTTCAACATATTAAAAATCCTTGACAAGTTGATTTCATACCTCTTTCATTATCATAAAGACCCCATCCCAGTTTTTCTAGATCATATCATCTGTTTTTTTTTTGCCCAGTCAGGTCGACACAGTCCTCTTCATGTGTCGACACCATCACTGGTCAGGTCGACACAGTCCCCTTCTGTGTCGACACCATTGCTTCTCCAGACAGATTTTTTTTATTTTCTTTATTTTCTCAGTCACTGTTTAGGGTAAGAAGCACCGGCGGCTCATCTTACCTCTTCATCTCTTGCGTCAAGCCTTTTTCTATACCCTCATTTGCAGGTTGACCCACAACCTCTTTCATCTCAAAGGAAACATGAGATTTCTCTCTTGTTCCCGCCATCTCCTCCTCTTCCACGTCATCTTCCTCTCTTCTCTGCTTGCTGTGATGCCTCCCAAGCAGACACTAAGGAGGGGCACGAGGTCTAGGGCTGCTGCTCGTGGGGTTGTAATTGAAGAGCCCCCAACCGAACGCAGGAGCAACTCCCTCCAAGCGAGGTAGGTAGGTTGCCATCCTCTGGTCGTGGCAAATCCCCCAAAGTGCCTCGTCATCCCTGGAGGAAGCTTCTCTCCAGTTCGTCTGAAACCAGTGCCTCAGGTTCAGGGGAATCTTCCTCCACCTCACCTGGTTCCTCTAATCCCTCTGAAGCTACACCTTCCAAGATAGTCTCTAAAGGAAAACCCATTCTTAAGCCCCGAGCAGTTGATTTGCAAGATGAGGACTTTGCCAGTGCATTTCCTGATTTCATCAACTTTTTCAAGTTTCAAGGCTGGCTGCCCTTTATTTCTGAATTTTGCACTTTCTACCTAGGCTGGTGCAAGAATTTTACATGAATTTGACTGATGTACCAGAGGGTTTTCAATCTGAAGTGAAAGGGGTTTCTATTCTCTTACCAACTGATCTGGCTTCTACACTTTTCAAGATTCCTGATGAAGGGGAAGATTACCATGAATTTGAATTTGATTTGCATGAAGCATATACCTTGCTAACTGGTCTCCCTCATGATCAAACAGACTCCAGGCAAACCTATGTCACTAAGTTCAATACAAACACATTTCCACCTGTCCTTCGGTTAATTCATCACATTCTCACTACAATTATCACACCACCAGGTGGTGGAAGGGACAGACTCAAAGATATTCAGAGGTTTGTCATGTATTGCATAAAGAAAGATATAAAAGTCAATCTGCATCC
The DNA here is from genome assembly GCA_014218235.1 of Colocasia esculenta. Classification (NCBI taxonomy): domain Eukaryota; kingdom Viridiplantae; phylum Streptophyta; class Magnoliopsida; order Alismatales; family Araceae; genus Colocasia; species Colocasia esculenta. The sequence goes on from CM024754.1 coordinate 170,307,768, forward strand.
TATCATGACACAAATTTTGTCTGAAACAACCAGAAAGAACCTTCATAGGTCAATGCCATATGCTGCTCATCTCACTGCTGTGTTCAATCATTTTGGTGTTTCTTTTGCAAATGAAAATGTTCAATCCATTCCACAAAACAATATTTATTATTTGAAACATTTGCATAAATTTATGGGCTTTCGGATTGAGGGTGCTCAAGTTTGTCGAGGGCCAATTGTTGAGCCACCTGCTGCACCTGAAGGAGAGGCACATCCTTCTGTTGTTCAGTCACCACAGCTTGATCAAGATGTTCAGCCCCCAATTGAGGTTGAGGTCCAAGTTCCACAGGATACACACAATTCACCTACATTTCATGGTTCCTCACCTCTAACTCATGATGTGGATCCTCCATCCTTATTTCACAAATTTTCTGGTTCAGCATCCACTTCTACTGGTGGACCTTCTGTTCCTCCAGAGTTGTATAATTTTCTTGAAGAGAAATTTGCCTCTCTCAATTCTTCTATACTTCAACTAGCCAACAGATTTGAGCTTCAAATTCAAAGGTTGGAAAGTACAGTTAATGGTCTATTCATTAGACAGAAAGAGCTGGCAGAACATGCAACTCATAGATTCAACAGACTTATTGGCACCTTAGGAGATGCTTGTGTCCAGCTGAAAGAACTTCAAGACAAGCTTGAAGTAGTTCTCCAAGGAATTTTAGCTAACACTTAGTGAGATCTTTTCAACAGTCAAGAGACTATCTCACTTGTGTCTAAGACTCGACTGTCGTTTGCTCACTTAGTGGATGATATGGATAGAATGAAGGCATTCTTAGCTCACATTGATGAGGAGATGAAAGAACTCAAGGGTGAGCTCCAGAATATCCAACCATCCAGCAATGTGCCAGGATCATCTTCAACTTCATCTCAAGTTCTAGCTAATCTCAGTACACTTCAAGAGCACATTCATGATAATCATCAACGAATGGAAGAACTGTTGCATAATCGTTTGTCCACCATGCAAACTCAGTTGAGGACAAACTTATCTGCTTTGGACGCCAGAATGCAGTCTATTGAGTCTATCTTGCTCCCTCTCCCTCCTCCACCTCCATCCTCTTGATGGATTTTCTTGTTTTGATGATGTCAAAGGGGGAGAAGGGCTGGTTCATGGGTTGATTCATGTTGTGAAAGGGATGCTTGTTAGCAAAACTTTTTGGATGTGATTGTCATATTTTGTATGGTTCATTTTGAAAAGAGATGCTTGTTAGTAAAACCGTTTGGTTGTGACAACTCTCATATTTTGTAGAAATTCTCTTTCAATGACAAATGATGGAGTAAATGAAAATGTTGAATATCACTTTCATATCTTGTATGCTTGAGATTTTGTGAAAGAATGGCTCAAAATCACATTTGTAAGAAAATCAAATTTTCATGGTGATTCAATGTTGCCATCATCAAAAAGGGGGAGAATGTTGGGTTGAGTGTACTTTTAGTATCCCTCTCTCCCTAGTTTTGATGATGACACTTTGTGATTTTGTGCTTGTTGGGTTGAACATGGTACATGCCTCATTTATATAATAATAATGCCCAAACAACATGTCTTGAACATTTTACATTTCATACTTTGATGATAATGCCTTGTGCTAACGGCTTATGTGTTAAATTTTCAGGACTATACAGTTTTTGCCATGATGGTGTCGACACATCCCTTGGTGGTGTCGACACTGGATCACTGTCCCAGAAGCTATCTTTGAAGACAGGGTCAAGTTGTGTCGACACACTCAATGGTGGTGTCGACACTAGTCCCAACTTCCAGAAGATCATTTTGCCTGCCTGGGACAGGGTGTCGACACACTCAGTGGTGGTGTCGACACACTCTGGTTGAAGTTTCAACATCTGATTCCTCTAGACACGTGGCTGCTTGGGGTTCAAGAGAAGTTGCCTTGGATCGTGTGCCTATGCACCCCAAGGGTATAATTGGACTTACGGGGCTATATATACCCCCCCAATTGTTGGCCTCCAAAGAAAAAGGAGACCTCCAGAAGATTCCAGCAAAAAGCTTTTAGCAGCAAAAGGAGGAATCTCCCGCTCCTGCTCTTCTCGTTGCTATGGTGATCCATCTACTTCCTTGGAAAGTACGAGGGAGTGTAGGAGAGCTCTAGAGAAGAAGTTGAAGCACTTCTCAAGGGAGTAGATCCAACAGATTCAGAAGCAATTGAAGAGAATTTTATCGTGATTCAGAGGTAATTGAAGCAGAGCATCGCCAAGTGATTGAAATCATCACCAGATCTCTTCAATTCAACCTTCTGCAAGGAATCTTCATCGAAGAACACAAATACTATATCTATTTCTTACAATTCTGAAGTTGTTCTTCTGATTCATCCATGAGATTTGTGCATGAAGTGTTGCACAAGTTTCTGTGAATGAATTTGCCTTGGATCAGATCATTGCTAGAGGATCTGATTTATGTTGGTCTTGATCTAGCTTGTGTTTTGTGAGCCATTGAGCTCGGTTTTGGTGAGTTGAACACTCAGTTTGTGTTTGAGCAAGTGTGCTCAGTTTCTGGAGTGGTTGTGCTCTGGAATTTGTGTGTGAGTTGTCTAACTCAAGTGTGTTGGAGTTGTCGTGCTCCAGTGTGAGTTGTACTCAAATTTTGAGTAGAGTGTCCTCACTGTGTGAGGGATGGACGTAGGGATCACAGGTGTGATTTTCGAACCACCTAAAAAATCTGATGTGCAATGGTTTGAATTGTTGATCTGCGCTAGATGATTGCATAGTATTGCGATTTCACACTAATTGCCTAATTGTCTCACACCTCCTCTTACACACTCACACTTCAAATCTGAAAATTGTTTTTATGATTAGATCTCTTAGTCAAAGTAGTTTTAATTTTCTTAAGCTTCCGCAAGAATTGGCAACAGATCTATTCAACCCCCCCTTCTAGATCTATTTCACCTAATCACTCGATCCTACAAAATTGACAACTACCACTGGTGCTTTTTCTATCCACTTTGCATCCAACATAGTCAGCATCAAAATATCCTACTAAACTAATTTTGCATGATTTTGGATACCACAGTCCTAGATCATGAGTTTTAGTAAGATATCTAAAGATTCTTTTAACAAAAATTAAATGAGATTCCTTAGGATGAGCCTGATATCTTTCACACATACATACACTAAATAGAATATCAGGTCGACTGGCAGTTAAATAAAGTAATGATCCTATCATACCTCTATAAAGTTTTTGATCTACTTTCTTACCATCTTTATCACTGTCTAACCTTGTAGATGTGCTCATTGGTGTTGACAGTGGTTTTGCATTTTCAAATCCAAATTTCTTTAATAACTCCTTAGTGTATTTTGCTTGGCAAATATGTGTGCCTTCTGTGCCCTGCTTGATTTGTAATCTAAAGAAATAGTTGAGCTCGCCCATCATACTCATCTCGAATTCTCCCTGCATTAGCTTTTCAAAGTACTTGCACAAAGATTCATCAGTAGATCCAAATATTATATCATCTACATAAATTTGCACAAGTAATATAGTTTTGACTTTTGATTTAATAAACAATGTACTATCTACCTGTCCTCTGATGAAACCATGGTTTAATAAGAATGCACTAAGCCTTTCATACCATGCTCTAGGTGCTTTATGCAATTTAAAAACATGATCTGCAAAATCTACATCATCAAAGCCACGAGGTTGTTCTACATAGACTTCCTCCTTTATATATCCATTTAAAAATGTAGATTTTACTTCCATTTGAAAAAGTTTTAAATCCAAAGCAGAGCATAAGCAAGTAAAATTCGAATAGCCTCAAGTCTAGGCACTGGTGCATAGGTTTCATCGAAATCTATGCCCTCCTTTTGGGAATAGCCTTGAGCTACCAGTCTAGCCTTGTTTCTAGTGATAACACCAGCTTCATCCAAGTTGTTCCTAAACACCCATTTGGTGCCAATCACATGATGATCTGATGGTCTCGGAACAAGGGACCAAACTTAGTTTCTCTTGAACTGATTTAGTTCATCTTTCATGGCTAGAATCCAAGATTCATCATATAGTGCTTCATTAATAGTCTTTGGCTCAATTTGATAAACAAATGCTAAGTAATCGCAAGGAATCACATTACCTCTAGTTCTTACCCCAACCGATGGATCTCCAATGATGTTGTCCTTTGGGTGATCCTTTCTGTATCTCCACTCCTTTGGAAGTTTATCATGTGTAATTTCCTTTTGTTGTAGTTCTTCCAAGGGTGGATCTTCCTTATCATTGATTGATGTATCTTTCAGCTTCTTGGATAAACTTTCTGCATTCTCATCATCACTATCTACTTCCTTTCTCAAGGAAGGGTTAGACTCATCAAAAATAACATGAACTGTTTGTTCAATTAATAAACTATGTTTATTAAAAACTCTATAGCCTTTGGGTTTAGAAGCATACCCCATAAAGATTCCGTCATTAGATTTGGAATCTAACTTACCTATGTCTCTTTTACCATTGTTGAGGATGAAGCATGGACAACCGAATGTTCTAAAATAACTAATCTTGCGCTTCTTCTGCTTGTAAAGTTCATACGTTGTCTTCTTCAGAATTGGCCTGATCATCACTCTATTTAAAATGTAGTATGCTGTGTTGATCGCTTCAGCCCAGAAATATCTTGGAAGATTATATTCAAATAACATAGTTCTGGCCATATCCAGTAATGTTCTATTCTTCCTCTTAGCTACTCCATTTTACTATGGTGTTCTTGGTGCTGAGAAATTGTGCTCAATTCCTTGATCATCACAAAATTCTGCAAAGTTTTTATTTTGGAATTCTCCTCCATGATCTGAACGAATGCTTATTATACTGAACTTCTTGTCCTTCTAAACTAACTTACTGAACTTAGCGAAACTGTCAAATGTGTCATCTTTATGTTCCAAAAGAGATACCCATGTGTATCTTGAATAATCATCAACTATTACGAATCCAAAATTCTTTCCTCCTAGGCTGGTGGTTCTCATTGGCCCAAATAAATCCATATGCAACAGTTCTAGAGGTTTGGAGGTGGTTACAACTATTTTTGACTTGAAAGATGACTTTATTGCTTTCCTTTTGCACAGGGTTTACAGACGCCTTCAGTTCTTGAGCTAATCTTGGGCAAACCTTCCACTAAATCATGTTTGATCAGCTTCCTTATTCCATCTAGGCTGCAGTGACCCAATCTTCTATGCCATAGCTCAGCATTTTGATCTTTGTTTGCTGCTAGACATACATCTTGATCCTTCAACTCTTTTAGATGAAGCACATATACATTCTTTTCTCTACAGGCTTCAAACACTGTTACACCATTATTCATAATGAGGCACTTTGACTCTTGAAATTTGATTTGGTGACCTTTGTCACACAGCTGGCTTTTACTTATCAGGTTGTGTTTGAGTCCTTGAACACAGCACATCTTCAATGAGGGTTCTGCCAAGACTACCAACTGGTCCACAACTAATCACAATTCCTTTTCCATTATCGCCATAAGTCACTGTGCCTTCTTCATCTTTAATGTAAGAAACAAATCTTCTGTTGCCTGTCATGTGCCTTGAGCACCTGCTATCCAGGTACCACTTCGATGCTCTAAGACTTCCCTGTAATTAAAACACTAAGATTTAGGTACCCAAGTTCTTTTGGGTCCTTGCTGGTTAGTTTCCTCAATTTTCTTTTTAGGTATCCATTTTAGGTGTTTAGTTGCACAAGTTATTTTAGTATGTCCTAATTTATTACAATGACTACAGTAAGATATTTTACTAACCTTTTCAGTTGGGATGTACTTAAAGTTAGATTTATATTCAGCATTTTGTTCTTTTACAAATTTGCTTGTTGGATAGATTTTAGAATGTATTATTATTTCTTCATTATCTGGTGGAGTATATCCTAAACCATACTTTTTCCTACCCGATCCTCTAGCTCCTTTTAGTATTAGAGATGATTTACCGTTTGTGAATTTTTCAATTGTATTAGTTAAAGATTCATTATCTTTTGTTAGTGTGTCAACCTCCTTTTTAAGTTTGCTTAAGGTTTCCTGGTTTTCCAAGTTTGTTATCTGCTCATTTTTAATTTTTAAATCTTCACATAATAATTCATTTCTTCTTTTTAATTCTGAAATTTGTTTCTCTAGTTGCTCAGTTTCAGATTTTAAATATGAGTTAGTAATTTCCAAGCATGCAAAACTTTTCTTAGTGGCTTTTAATATTTTACAAACATCTGTATACTTACTGTATAGTTCGTTGAATGCATCTTCTAGATTATCTGAATCAGAATCATTGCATGAATTAAAAGAAGAGTCAGAAGTTACCTTTTCATCTATGTTTGCCATGAAGGCCAGGTTGGCCTTTTCTTCTTCTTCTTCACTGGAGCTTGACCCGCTGTTTAAGTCGTTGTCGTTGCTCCATGCAGCTGCCATGACTTTCTTCTTTTATTTCTTGAATTTCTTTGAGTGGTCCTTCTTCTTGAGCTCTGTCTTTTTCAACTTCGGACATTCAGCCTTAATGTTTCCAGACTTCTTGCATTCATAACATACGGGTTCAGATTTCTTTGTGTCCTTAACTTTGGATTTCTTGATGTCTTCCTTTCTTGAAATATCTTCTCCCAGACTGATACATTTTCTTGGCAAGTATTCTCTGCAGACTTCTGGAGAGAAATGCTTCCTCATCTTCACTACTCTCATTGCTCTTATTATCATCTGATTCATTACCAGATGTGTCTTCTGCGGCCTTGAGAGCGTTGTTGTGCTTCTTCCTACTGGAGGACTCTCCAAGCATTTCCATGTTTATTTCGTAGGCCATTAGTGACCCAACAAGCTTTTCAAGTCACATCCTTCTTAGGTCGTTGGCTTCTTCTATGGCTGTTACTTTAGGAGTCCACGAGGCTGGTAGGGATCTCAATATTTTTCTTACCATATCTCCCATGTCATAGTTCTTTCCAAGCCCAGCCAACCCATTTGTAATATCTGTGATTCTGCTATACATTTGTGTGATTGATTCTCCTGGTTGCATTTGAAATCTCTCATACTAAGCTACCAAGATATCTATTCTTGTTTCTTTGACTTTTTCTGTTCCTTCATATGTGATTCTAAGTTTCTCCCACATTTCCATTGCTTGCACGCTGAGATCCTATTGAATTCTTTCTTGCTCAGTGTACAGCACGGTATACTCTTTGCTTTTCTATTTAGAAATATCTTCTTTTTGTCTTCATCTGTCCAATTTTCTCTATTGTTGAGAACTACTAGATTTCCTTCTTCTATGATAGACCAAAGTTGAAAATCGAGACCTTGAAGGAAGAACTCCATTCTGGTTTTCCAATAGTTGTAGTCTTCACCATCGAATAGAGGAGGTCTGTTGACGGACTAACCCTCAACATATCCTGAGCTGCCATTTATCTTTGCTCTTCAGATCGTGAAATATTCTTTCTTGAAGAGACTTGGCTCTTATACCACTTGTTACTCAGCTAGGTGAATGGGATTCTAAAAAATCTTTTAGATTAAAACTTGTCAAAAAAAAATGCTAACTACAATCGATAGTTAGTGTTAATGATAATGAAGACAAACAAGCAAGCACACAAACACAAGAAGATTTTATCCTAGTTCGGACCTCCTATCCCAAGGAGTCCTACGTCCAGTCCCCAAGCAACAACTTGGGATTTCACTAACCAATGGTACTATCCCCCTTAAGGACCCTTACACATCTAGCCATAGCTGGCCTTCTCTTCAAAACCCGAGGAGGTACAACATACCACCTGATACACAGGTCTTCCTTCCTCAATGAAGGGAATAACAACCACCTATTTCCAACAGGTCTTCTCTTCACAGTCCAAAGAGGAACACACAAAAACAATGAGTATAAGGGCAAAAGGCCCCTAGAGCAAGCTTACAATAGAATGCTTGATCTGAGACAAAGTCTGAGAGAGAAATATTTGAACTAGAAAAATCTCTCAGAACAATAAGCTCTCAAAAATGTCTAAATAAAGAAAAGATGGAGTGAAGCAAGAGCTCTTCTTTCTGATGCTCGCAAGTTGTAGATGATTCTTAGTGAAGCACTATCACACCAAAAGTTGTTTTTCATGGAGTCTTCAGTCTTCTATATATCTTCTCTTGAAAGACAATATAGTCGTTGAAGTGGCCGTTGTCTCTATGTTAGACGCACGTTAGACTGCATGGTCCAAGGTGTACAACAGGTAAACATGCAGCCAATTAATGCTCTGGAGCCATGCACATAAAGAGAAGATTCATCCAGATATCATTCCGCTTTTAGTAATCCAACGTTGTAAGATTTGGTACTGGCAAAGACCTGCGCACAATAAATGTCAAACCATAGACAGCTAGACTGTCTCTATGCTTGTCAGTCAACGTTAGAAACCATGCAGTAAGAATGTACACCAAAATGGAAATGCTATTCTATCACCTGATAAAGTATTTGCTATTGTGCCATGGGTGTAGAAAGCATTCAGATATGCGACAGGCAGATGATGTGTACAGTCACAATAAATGCAGGATACAAACATATTCACGGGAAGAGTTCAAACTCCTTGATATTTGAAAATATATATGAATATCATGAGAATAATAGATGTATTCATGAAGTCAATGCGATCAATGTTCTACTTATGAAATCGTTGTGTTAACAATTCATTGTTCAAGCAAATCGTTGTTTAAGTAGAAGCAAATCATTTTGAACACAAATCGTTGTACAGATATAAGCAAATCGATGTACAAGAAAATCGTTGTACAGATAAGCAAATCGTTGTATAAGCAAATCGTTGTACAGATATAAGCAAATCGTTGTTCAGATATAAACAAATCGATGTACAAGCAAATCATTGTACAGATATAAGCAAATCAATGTACAAGCAAATCGTTGTTCAGATATAAACAAATCGATGTACAAGCAAATCGTTGTTTCACTTAAGGAATCGTTATGAGACCGAAATCGATGTTTCAATAAGGAAATCGATGTGAGACCGAAATTGATGTTTCACTTGTGAAATCATTGTGAAGCCAAAATCGTTGTTTCACTTATGAAATCGTTGTGACACCGAAATCGTTGTTTCACTTACAAAATCGTTGTGAGACCGAAATCGATGTTTCACTTATGAAATCGTTGTGAGACCGAAATCGATGTTTCAATAAGGAAATCGATGTGAGACCAAAATCGATGTTTCACTTGTGAAATCGTTGTAAAGCCGAAATCGTTGTTTCACTTATGAAATCATTGTGAGACCAAAATCGTTGTGAGACCAAAATCGATATTTCTTTTATGAAATCGTTGTGAGACCAAAATCTATGTTTCAATAAGGAAATCGATGTGAGACCAAAATCGATGTTTCACTTGTGAAATCGTTGTGAAGCCGAAATCGTTGTTTCACTTACGAAATCGTTGTGAGACCGAAATCATTGTGAGACCGAAATCGATATATCACTAATGAAATCGTTGTGAAGCCGAAATCGTTATACTCACTTATCAAATCGTTATAAGATGAAATCGTTGTAGCGATAGAATCGTTCTTTTACAAAGGAAATCGATGTGGACTTAGAAGAAATTCATGCTCTGAACTTTAACTATCAGTGTAAGAGAATAACTTACAGATTTTGGTTGACTTATTCCCTGTGGATAAACTTCATAAAGGATTGTTAGAAAATATTTGTTAAGGTTTTGTTAATCACTAAAAGAAATTATGATAAATAAAATTATATGGGGATGGACTGATCATCATAATTTCCCGACCCATGACTTGGAGCTAGCGGCTATGATCTATGCACTGAAGATCTGGAGGAACTACCTTTATGGTGTCAGGTTCAAGGTGTTCATAGACCACAAGAGCTTGAAGTACTTGTTCTACAAGAAAGAGTTGAACCTATGGCAGAGAAGGTAGATCGAGTTTCTAAAGGACTACGTCTTTGAGCTATAGTACCAACCAGGAAAAGCAAGCATCATAGCAGATGCACTCAAGAGAAAGAGGTCTATGATGCAACAAGATTGTAAAATGGTAGAAGACGCAACATGTGCCATGATTGAGTTAGAGTCATAGCTATGTTAGCTATTTGTGGCACAACTATCCATAAGGTCTACCATTCTGGACAGTGTTTTCGAATGACAGAGTGAGGATTCCATACTTTAGGAGATGGTTGGAAAAGAAGGCGTTGCTTGAGACAAGGATGTAGTGATTGGATTCCAATATAGAGTTTATGTACTAGATTTTGCTTAGATCAAGAAGCAAGTGCTAGAAGAAGCTCACAGGTCAAGGTTCTACATACATCCAGATAACACCAAGATGTACCAAGACTTGAAGTGGTTTTTCTAGTGACCAAGAATGAAGAAGGACATCGCAGAGTTCATGGCTTGTTGCTTGATATGTTAGCAAGTAAAGGACGAGCATCAAAGACCATCAGGCTTAATACAGAAGATATAGATTCCGTTGTGGAAGTGGGAGGCTATCACCATGAACTTCGTGTCGGCTTTGCCCAGATCATCAAGGGGCAATAACTCGATTTGGGTGATTGTGGATCACTTCCCCAAGTCTGCTCACTTCTTGCCTATGTGGAAGAAGCAGTCTGTGGAGAGTCTGGCGAGGCTGTACACGGAAAGCATTGAGAAGTTGCATGGTGTACCTAAGTCTATTATCTCAGAAAGAGATCCGCAGTTTACTTCGAGGCTTTGGCAGGGTTTGTAGCAAGAATTGGGTTCTCAACTGAAGCTCAATTCAACTTTCCACCCGCAGACAGATGGGTATTGATGATCAGTTTATCCCCATGTAATTTAGATAAATTACATATCTATTTTGGTGATTAATAAAACTCAAATTTAGTTTGATCTAACAAAGTTTTTTATGAAGCTAAGATATAGGAACAAGTCAGGCAAAATCAAGGAAATATGTAAGTATTTACTATACTGTAGCATTTCAAGTTCAGAGCATGAAATTTATCCAAGTACATATCGACCTTCCATAAGTTACAACGATTTCATAAGTGTTGCATCGATTTCAATAGTCATAGCGATTTCCTTACCCCTATCGCTTTCATATTCATAAGGATTTGGTAAATGATATACCAATTTCGGCCTCACAACGATTTCATAAGCATCGCATCGATTTCGATCTCAAAACGATTCGCTAAGTGACAGCATCGATTTCGATCTCAGAACAATTCGCTAAGTAATCACATCGATTTCGATCTCATAACGATTCGCTAAGTTATCGCGTCGATTTTGATCTCAGACCGATTCGCTAAGTGATCACATCGATTTCGATCTTAGAACAATTCGCTAAGAAATCGCATCGATTTCGATCTCACAACGATTTTGTTTCACATCGATTTGATAAGTGAGAACAACGATTTGCTCTCACAATGATTTCTTAAGTGAGAACAATGATTTGCTCTCACAACGATTCGGTTTCACATCGATTTGGTAAGTGAGAACAACGACTTGGTCTCACAACGATCTGTCTTTCATAACGATTCGAAAAGTTCCTCATCGATTTAGTATTCACATCGATTCGACAAGTTACAACAACGACTCGGTCATTATAATGACTCGATAAGTTACACAACGATTTGCTTGGTGTAACGATTCGATAAGTCACAACAACGACTTGGTCTGTGTAACGATTCGATAAAGTAAAACAATGATTTGATCACTCATCGACTCGATAAGTGAGACAACGATTTGGTTATAACGATTTGCTTATACTCTCTTAACGATTTGTCTCTACAACGATTTAGTTATGATTGTATAACGATTTATGTTCACAACGATTTACCTTACATAAACAACGACTCATTCACACATCGATTTCTTAAGTTATACTCACATCGGTTTCATGTATCATAACGACTTGATATATCTTCAAATATTTTGAAAGTCAAAGTCTTTATGCACCAATATCCATGCATTTAATACGTCTGTACATTTCTCTGCACGATGCATGTCCAGATATCTTCTATTCTTATGCTTCTGCATGTAATATCTTTTTGGAAAGACAAAATGGGATTTCTATTTTGATGTATCCTTAGTCCAACGATTGACTGACAACAAGAGACAGCCTAGCTGTCTATGTTTTAGCATTTAATGTGTGCATGTCTTTGACAGCACGACTCTATATAACGTTGGATAAAGTAGAAGCTGGACGATATCAAGAAGAATTTTCTTCTTACGTGCATGGAATGTAAAGGACCGTTGACTGCAAAGGAGAACCATGCAGTCTAACGTCCTCAGAACATAGAGACAATGGATACTTCAACGACTATTTTTCAAAAGAAGTTATATATTGAAGACTGATGGCTCCAGAAAAGAAGAACCTTGAAAAAGCTTACTCGACACAATCTGCGAGCATCTAGAAGAGCCGAGCCTCACTCCATTGTTTTAATCTTTGCTCTTAGCTCTCTATGTTTTTGTGCCTAGCTTTGTGAGAAACTATAGCGTACTGAGAGTGTTCTTTTTCGTATATCTTTTCCTCTCAGTCTTTTGCTTCAGATCAAGCATTGTTCTATTAGCTTGATCTAGGGGCTTGTCTTCCCTTGAAAACATCTTTGTGTTGTTCCCTTCGTGTTGAAGGAAGACCTGGGGGTTCCAGGGTGTTGTTCCCTTCGTATTGAAGGAAGACCTGGGTGTTCCAGGGTGGTGTTTTTCCTCTTCGGGTTGTGAAGGGAAGACCAGCTGTGGCTGGGTGTGTAAGTGTCCATAAGGGGGACTGTACCCTTGGGTAGTGGAATCTTGAGTTGGGACTGGACGTAGGACTCCTGTGGAGAGGAGGTCCGAACTAGGATAAAAATTCTTGTGCAGTGTGTTTGCTTTCTGTGTGTTTGTTATTGCTTTTACGACTAACACTAACCGCCAAACACAGTGTTTTGTATAAACATTCTTGTTGACAGGTTTAGGTAATCAAGTTTTAAAAATCCCATTCACCCCCCCTCTGGGCTTGCTAGCTGAGCAACAAGTGGTATCAGAGCTAGTCTCTTCGAAAAAGAAGATCCAACGATTTGAAGAGAAAAGATCAAATGGCAGCCCAAGGTCACTTCGAAGGTCAGTCAGTCAACTGACCACCTTTGTTCGACGGTGAAGACTATACTTATTGGAAAACAAGAATGGAGTTCTTCTTACAAGGACTCGACTATCAGATCTAGTCTATTGTTGAAGAAGGAGATCTTCTAATCACGAACGAAAAAGACAAATGGACGGAAGACGATAAGAAGAAAATCTCTCTCAACTGCAAGGCAAAAGGCATTCTATGTTGTGCTCTTAGCAAGAAAGAGTTCAACAGGATCTCCGCCTGCAAATCCGCCATGGAGATGTGGGAATAATTGAGAATCACCTATGAGGGCACAGATAAAGTAAAAGAAACAAGAATAGACATCTTAGTGACACAATATGAAAGATTTCAGATGCAGTCAGGAGAGACTATCACACAGATGTATAGCAGGTTCACCGACATCACAAATGGATTAGCCGGTCTAGGAAAGACTTATGAAATGGGTGACATGGTCAAGAAAATTCTAAGATCTTTACCAGCTTCATGGACTCCCAAAGTAATGGCAATTGAAGAAGCAAATGACTTGAAGAGAATGTCATTAGAAAAACTCATAGGGTCCCTAATGGCCCATGAGATTAACATGGAAAGGTTGGGAGAATCATCAAGCAGAAAGAAGCACTCCAACGCTCTCAAGGTAGAAAAAGAAGACTTATCAGAAGAATCTTCACATGGTAACGAAAGTATAAGAAATAGTGAAGATGAGGAAGCTCTCCTCTCCAGAAGACTACAAAGAATATTAGCTAGAAAGAAGTACCAGTCTGGAAGGAGATACTTCAAGAAAAACAAAGATTACAAGAAGCCAGAAGGAAAGGGATCAAAGAAAGCTGAGCCCATCTGTTACGAATGCAAGAAGCCTAGACATATCAAAGCAGAATGTCCAAAGCTGAAGAAAACGAAAGTCAGAAAGAAGGACACTTTCAAGAAATTCAGAAGATATAAGAAGAAAGCCATGGCAGTAGCATGGGACAACAGCAGCGACTCAGACGGTGAGTCGAGTTCCAGTGGAGAAGAAGAAGAAAAGGTCAACCTGGCCTTCATGGCTAACATCGATGAAAAGGTAACATCTAACTCATCCTTCTCTTCATGTAACGAATCTGATTCTGATAATTTAGAAGACACTTTTAATGAGTTGTACTGTAAATATAATGAAGTATGTAAGTTATTAAAAGTCAGTAAGAAAAATCTTACATGGTTAGAAAATACTAATTCAGATTTAAAATCTGAAAATGAGCAAATGGAAAAACAAATTACTGAACTAAAAAGAAGAAATGAGTTGTTATGTAAGGACCTGAAAAATAAAAATGAACAATTAGCAAGCTTGGAAAACCAAGAAACAGTAAATAAACTAAAACAGGAAGTTAATACATAAACAATAGAAAATGAAAAATTATCAAGCACGTTAGAAAAATTTACAAATGGTAAAACAACGTTAATACTGAAAGGTGCTAGACGGTCAGGTAAAAAGAAGCATGGATTAGGTTATACTCCTCCCAATAATGAAGAAACAGTAGTATACCCTAAAATATATCCAACACCTAAGTTTGTAGCTGAACAAGACACAACATATAAATCAAGCTTTAAATACATTCCAACTAAAAAAGTAAGTAGAACATCTTGTTGTAGTCACTGCAACAAGTTAGGTCATACTAAAATAACATGTCCAACTAAACATAAAAGATGGATAAATAAAAAGAAAATTGATGATACTAACCAATCAAGACCCAAAAGAACTTGGGTACCTAATGCTTAGTGTTTTCATTGCAGGTAAATCTTCGAGCATCAAAATGGCACTTGGACAGCGGATGCTCAAGGCACATGTCAGGGAACAGAAAGCTATTTTCCCATCTTGAAGTTGAAGAAGGCACAGTCACTTATGGAGATAATGGAAAAGGGACTATGATAGGTAGCGGATCAGTAGGTAGTAAAGGAAAAACCATTATCAAAGATGTTCTATGCGTCAGAGGACTGAAGTACAACCTTATCGGTATCAGCCAACTATGTGATAAAGGTCATCAGATCAGATTTCAAGAATCAAAGTGCAGTATCATGAAGGATGGTGCAGTCATTTTTGAAGCTAATAGATAAAAGAACTTGTATGTACTTTATCTAGAAGAATTAAAAGATCAGGACATATGTCTGGCAGCGAATAAAGAGCAGTCAACTGATCTCCGGCATCGAAGATTGGGCCACTGCAACTTGGATGGCATGAGAAAATTAATCAAGAGAAACTTGGTGGAAGGCCTACCCAAAGTAAGTACAAGAATGGATGGTGTCTGTGGGCCATGTGCAAAAGGAAAGCACACCAAGTCATCCTTCAAGTCAAAGACTGTGGTAACATCCTCGAAACCCTTAGAACTTTTACATATGGATCTATTTGGGCTAATGAGAACCACAAGTCTCGGCAGAAAGAACTTTGGATTTGTCATAGTAGATGACTACCCCAGGTTTACATGGGTATCCTTCTTGGAGCATAAGGATGATACATTCGACAGCTTTGTCAACTTCAGTAAGAAGGTGCAGAAGGACAAAAAGTACAACATTATTGGTATTGGATCAGATCATGGAGGAGAGTTTCAGAATGAGAAATTTGCTAAGTTCTGTGATGATCAAGGAATAGAGCACAACTTCTCAGCGCCAAGGACACCACAACAAAATGGAGTTGCTGAAAGAAAGAACAGAACCCTATTGGACATGGCTAGAATAATGTTGTCATAATATAATTTACCAAGGTACTTTTAGGCCAAAGCCATCAACACAGCATGTTATATAATCAACAGAGTGATGATCAGGCCAATCCTGAAGAAGACTTCATATGAGCTATACAAGGAGAAGAAGCCGAAGATCAGCCATTTCCGGCAATTTGGATGTCCATGCTTCATCCACAACAATGGCAAAAGAGACCTTGGTAAGCTAGATGCAAAATCAGATGAAGGTATATTCATGGGGTATGCCTCCAAACCCAAAGGTTATAGAGTATTTAATAGCATAGTCTATTCCATAGCAACATTATTTCTGCAGAAGAGGAGGTCGCTGCGGCTGAGTGTGTCTTTGATTCCAACCCCACTCAGGATAACAGAAGTAGTTTAAATCTTGCCCAGGCTCATCTTAAGAAGGCTTTGCACTATGAGGAAATGTTCTGGAGTCAAAAGGCCAGACTCCAATGGCTTGATAATGGTGATAAAAATACCAAATTCTACCATGCAGTGGTTCAAGGCAATAGACGCCATAATTATATATCCAGACTTAAAATCGATGAAAGCAACAATTGGTGCGATGATCAGAGTCTTCTCAGGGAAGCTGCTGTGCAGTTTTATAATCATCTCTGTCCTCTGAGTTTCATGAGATAGACAATAACATGCTGGAGTTGATTCCTAATCTGATTTCTGACTCTCAGAATAATTCTCTTTGTGGCATCCCAACTTATGACGAAATTAAGGATGCTGTTTGGTCCATGAATGGCAATGGCGCTCCTGGACCTGATGGGTTCTCCGGTAACTTCTTCACCTCCTATTGGGAGATTATTGTCCCGGATGTTGTGGATGCAGTGAAGGGTTTCTTCTCGGGTTTCCCGCTTCCTCGTGGTATCACTTCTACTGTTATTGTTCTTATTCCTAAAGTGAACAACCCAACTTCTTATGCTGATTTTAGACCCATCAGCTTGTGCAACGTTTCCCACAAAATCATTTCCAAAGTTATTTGCAACCGTATTACTGATATCCTGCCTCATATCATTTCTGAGGAGCAAGGGGCATTTGTCAAAGGGCGATCTATCACTGATAATATTTCTTTATCCAAAAGCCTGTTCAGAAGTCTGGGCCGCAAGATCAGGGGACACAATGTCATCTTTAAACTAGACATGATGAAGGCTTATGATCGTGTTGAATGGGATTTTTTATTTGTTGTCCTTCGCTCCTTTGGTTTCTGCAATAAATTTATTTCTTATGTCGGCATGCTGATTTCAAACTGTTGGTTCTCGGTTCTTGTCAACGGTCATCAAGCTGGTTACTTCAAGTCTTCCAGGGGGCTCAGGCAGGGAGATCCAATTGCTCCTGCTCTTTTCATCATTATGGAGGAGGTTCTCAGTAGAGACCTGCGCAAGCAGCTATCCAGTGGTCATCTTATGCCTTATGCGGGCCCTAGAGCTTGTCCTCCTATATCTCATCTTTTGTACGCTGATGATACTCTTATCTTCACCAATGGCCATGCAACTAATATTCACAAGATGCTTAAGTTCCTCACAGCCTACGAAGCTGCCTCTGGTCAGCTCATCAATAACAGTAAGAGCCAGTTTGTGTTATCCCGGAAAGCTCCTGCAGCCACCTCTACCTCCATTAAAAGAATCACGGGATTTAGATCTCAGGATGGTTCTATCAATTACCTGGGTATTCGTCTCCATGAAGGAAGGGTTAAGATATCTGATTTCAAATATTTATTTGAAAAAATCAACGGTAAATTCTCCTCCTAGAAATCAAGTTTCCTCTCGCAGGCTGGTCGGACCACTCTTATCAATTCGTGCTTTCCTCAATCCCTATTTATACTGCATCTGCTATGGTCTTGCCCAAAGGTGTTATTCGGTTGTTGGAGAAAGCTTGTGCTTCTTTCTTCTGGAGTGGCCATTGGTTACCTTGGTCTACAATCCAACGGCCTACTGCTGAAGGAGGGCTTGGAATACGTAGCTTATGGCATGTGCAACTCACTATGGCTACTAAATACCTTTGGAATATTTACCATGGCACCTCTCTATGGGCTTGGTATGCTAAGCTGGACTCTCCACCTATGTTCAATCTCCCTAAGCAAGTCTTCACCGCTGCAAAGGCCGCCATTGACAATAACACCAGATGGATCTTGGAAAATGGTAGGAGTGTGGATTTCTTTTATGATATTTGGGCAGGTAAAAGCCCTCTTCAGTTACTCTTGCAGGATCCCTCCAGCGCTCCCCATGTTTCGGTCCATGAGGCTCTCTGCGATCCCTCTCACCATGTGTGGTCGCTTCTGCCTGGGGTTCAGTGTTTAGGCAACATCACTCTTTCTGATGAGAAGGATAGTTGCATCTGGTCTCCCAATAAAGATGGTGATTTATCCTCCAAGTCTGCGTACAATATCTTAAGACCAAGGGGTACTCATCGACCTGCGTTATCCAAGATCTGGCACCACCTATTCCTCAAGAAGGCTGCTTTGTTCTGCTGGAAAATATTGCACAGGGCGATTCCTGTTGACTCCAGAATTTCTGATATTGGTTTTTACTTACCTTCTAAATGCTCTTGCTGCATTAATCATCAGATGGAAGATATTGATCACCTCTTCTCCAGTAGTAATATTGCTGCTCCTCTTTGGCGCTGGTTTGCTCCTTTTCTAGCCCCTCCAGATTCCACCCATGAGCATTTCACTTCCTGGTGCTGGAGAGCTATCAAAAATGCTAAGATGTCGTCCCCCTTTGGCTTTACTTCTCTCTATGGCATGATCCTTATCACGTGGGAGATTTGGAAGGAACGATGCACAAGGCGCTATAACCAGAATTTCAGATCTAAAACTATCATCATCGAGAACATTAAATTTCTGATCTCCCATGCCTTCAAGCAGGTCACTTTCAAGCATACTCCTAATGTGCCCCAGCTGCTTGCCTTGCGCTCTTTTCATCTGGACCCCATTATTAGCAGAACCAAGATGAGGCTTGTTCGATGGATCCCTCCTATATCTGGTCTTTGTTTGAATGTGGACGGGGCCTCCAAAGGCAATCCAGGTCCCAGTGGTGGTGGCGGTTGTATTAGGAATTCGAATGGTGATATCCTCCTGGCCTTTGCATTCCACTATGGCTTCGGTAACAGTCCCCAAGCTGAAGTTCGTGCTCTTCATGATGGTCTCAAGCTGGCAGAAGAGTTTGGTTTCCACATCTCTATGACATTTTCTGACTCTGCTACTCTAGTTACCTCTCTTTCCACCAAATCCCCTCCTAGCTGGGATTGTTTAAGATGGTGGCGGCCTACCCTTGCTATCTTCGCCATACTTTCAGAGAAGCGAATCAGGTTGCTGACGGCTTGGCTTCTTATGCTTGTTCCATTAATGAAAACCATGTGTACTCCTCTTTAGCTGAGTTACCCCTGGCTTGTAGGGGCTCTACTATGTTAGACAAGACTGGCCTACCCTCCCTGCGGCTAGGATAGCCTCCCCGGTCTTCTGTAAGGGTTCGCCCGGATGGTCTTGTATATGACATCTATTTATTTTCCGGCCTAGACCATCGCTGGTGGAGTGAGAACACTCTCCCCCGCTGGGGGGGGGGGGGGGGGGGATGCACTCTCCTAGCCTAATATCTGAGGACCGTTTTTGCCAAAATAATAATAATAATAATAATAATAAGCATAGTCTATTAATTGTACAAACAGTGCATGTTATTTTTGATGAGACTAACCCTTCCTTGAGAAAGGAAGTAGATAGTGATGTTGATGATGCAGATGAACTATCGAAGAAATTAAAGAACTCATCCATCGAGGACAAGGAAGATCCACCCATGGAAGATCTACAACAAAAAGACATATCACATGACAATCTTCCATAGGAATGGAGATACAAAAAAGATCACCCATTGGATAACATCATTGGGATCCATCGGTTGGGGTAAGAACTAGAGGTAATGCAATTCCTTGTGATTATTTAGCTTTTGTATCTCAAATAGAGCCCAAGACAGTCAATGAAGCACTGTCTGATGAATCTTGGATATTAGCCATGTAAGATGAACTTAACCAGTTCAAGAGAAACCAAGTATGGTCCCTTGTTCCGAGACCATCAGATCATCCTGTGATTGGCACCAAATGGGTGTTCAGGAACAAATTAGATGAAGCTGGTGTGATCACTAGAAACAAGGCCAGACTGGTAGCTCAAGGTTATTCCCAAGAGGAAGGCATAGATTTCGATGAAACCTATGCACCACTGGCTAGACTTGTAACACCCCGAAAATTCTATTTACTAGAAAACTATGAATAATTATATTATTAAATATAACCACTATCATGATTTGTAATTAACACTAATTTAGGATTAATTTATATTAGTAAATGTTATTCTAGTAACGTATTTAGATGTGCGCACTCCCATAGGACGACACCGGAAAACTATAACGAAATAAAAATTCGAGAAAACCATAATTTTTAGAAAAATGTGGTGATATCAAATATGTAAATATCTGGACTTTTTGGTGTACGGATTTTGAGATTAAGCTGACGCAACTATTTTTTGGGTGATTTTTCACCCAGTGGAAAATAAATTTTAAAAATTAAACTAAAATCACCATAATTTGTAAAACCATTACATTAGCTTATGGTTGAAATTACAGCTTGATTGGACATTATATGAACACCCAAACATAAGCTTAATTAGGCCAGCTGATTTATTGCCTATTTACGGAAGCCATTTTTTGGGAATTTATGCATGCTTACATAGCATGGGCAACGTCAGCCCATGTCACTATAAGTTAAACTCCTTACACGATGGTGGCTGAGGTGTAGGTGTGAGATTGGGTGCATGGGCCATGTGTAAATAGTAAAAAACAAGGGGTTTTACTGTTTACACCTACGCATAGGAGGTGTCATCATGCATGGAGTAGAAGCTGGGTTATAAAGGCACTCCTCTCCCTTCGTACGCACTTTTCCAAACCCCTTTATTCTTGCTCCTGTTTTCCCTGCTCCTTGCTGCTGGAACTGCTGCTGGGAGGAGCTGCTGGAGTTGCTAGCTCCACTGCCCTTGCAACTACTTCTGCTTCTGCTCGTGCTGCTGCTGTAGCTATCATCCCTGCTGCAGCTACCATTGTCTTCCTAGTCGGATGAAGGATACTCTTATTTGGAGAAGGAAGGATTTCGTTGATCTTGAAGTCATGTAGGTTCCTATTCTCTTTTCAAATCTTTACCCTCTGTTCTTGTTAGAAAGATCATAGCCTTATTCAAGTTGCCTTTAAGCTGGTTAACCAACTTTGGTTAAGTCTGTATATGTGGTTGTAAAATCAGATTCTTTTGTTTGATTCCCATAATTACCTTGGAATCATGTAGTTACCAAGAAGAATTTTCATTTCCCCCTGATTCAGTCCTGTTCTCCACACATGACAAGCAATTCTTGAGTAATCAATTTGCTATACCTGTGGTTCTTCTGTTTTTTTCTTCCAGCCATGATAAGATTATTCTTGTAGGAAGAGGATCAACCTTGCTCACTCTAAAAACTGATTTCTATCTTCTTCCTCCACCCTTAATTCATATCCATCATATAGAATTCTGTTAGAAGTCTAAATATCTTTAGAACAGTGTGACGATTTCTGTTTAAATAGTTGATACTTCAAATCTTGATTTAGATCTATGAAATCCTTTGAGATTTAGTGTCCATGTTGTAGGAATCTTCCATTAAACTATTGCTATCAAGCCTATACTTCTAGTATTACACTATGTTGGTTTCTAGCTAGACAAGTTTGAATTGCAAACCTCTGGTTCCATCTCGCTTGTTTAGCATGTAAACCACTATGAGAATTACAATTAGACTCTTCCATTTGATATAAAACATGTCTTGATTTATAGGTTCCATGGTTAAAGTGTTTAGAGTGAATTCAAAGTCACTGATGAGTGAGGAACTGACGGCTGTCGGCAGGCAGCTCATAGCTGTGGACAGGCCAGCCTTCATGAACTCTAGAATAACTGGCACTGTAACTAGCTATCGACAGCCATCTTGTAACTATTGACAGATAGACACAGAACCAGCAAAACTGAGCTATGTCTGCTGCTATCTGTCGACAGCCCCATTCTGGCTGTCGACAGCTACAGTCCTGATCCGAATTTCAGCACTCTTTCATGTATGAATACTTGCTAAAAGTTCATCCTAAAAGCCTAGCAAGTTACCCACTTAATTACCTTGGTATTTACTGTCATATTACAACAACGTTTACCCACATTATGTACCTTAACCTCCCTTGGGTTATTCTTAAAGTTGACAATTACGAGTAGTACTCCGATTGAGTCTATTCTCTAGTGTTCTGTAACTGAGTCTATAAAACCTGATCACCTGAGGGTTCATATGCTTGAACACCTTATGAGATGTGAATAATTTGTAATGACAATTGTGGATCTTCATCTTCTTGGGTTCTGATGTGATTTCAATCTTCCGAAGTTATTGACTTTGAGTCAAAACCCTGTCTCAACCAATTGTCTTTCTTATATTATTGAACTCCGAGCAACTTTGTCACCAAGATATCTGTATTAATTCTCAATCAAAATTACCTTTGGATTTCCAATTTCTGTTATGCTCATGAAAATAAATTTATGATATGAAGACAGTGCTCTCTTCAAAAGAGGGTTTAGGATCACTTGTGGTAGCACCAGCCACTTGTGATCAGCTGAGGGCGACAGTTTGTAGGTAAATCCAAGTCAATAGACTGATGATGGTGGGTAATAAACCCCGTTCTTGCGCAATGAACAAGGTCCAAGGTGCTGGAATCGCCTAGGCACTGAGGATGTATTTATGTCTATTTAGTAACCTCTTGAGAGCAGTGATGCCTGTCAAGTTCGTTTCCAAATCAAGTTATGGTCTGAATTCTGAAAGACAAATATGACTCTTATTCTGTAATTTGTTTGAGCTCATTATGAAATCAATTTGAGCTATATATTTCTGTTAAGTATGAAATTCATGAGCAACTGTGTTTTCGATCCATATATGCTTACTTTCACCTACTGAGTCCTTCCGACTCATGCCTTTGTTTCCTCCAACCCTTTCAGATTGAAGGTGAAGGTAACCTCAGCTACAAATGATTCGAAATTCCGCTGCTAAAGAAGAAAGGAAGAAAGAATAGCATAGTTTAATGACTCTTTAGAGATTTTGTTGTACTATTAAAGGTCTAGAAGAGAAAGTTTGGTTTTGTGTAAATAATGGGTGTTGATACTAAGTTACTTTGTTGAGGTATACAATACTTCCAAAAATACCTTTGTGGAATAGTTTGCCAATCTTGGGCACTACACATATTTGTCAGCCCATAACGAAGTTTGTTAGTGTAACCCCTCTTCCGATCAAGAACTATGTGATATGTATATGTGTGTGTGCGGTCGGAGGAGGGTGTTACAGAGGTGGTATCAGAGCAAAGTCAATTGAGGATCCAAATACTATAGAGTTATTGGTCTTCAACATCCTGTAGTGACTTGTGAGGATGGGTAGAAAGCCTGAGGTTAAGCTAGATAAGTAAAATTGGATATATATTATCTTATGTATAGAATGAATTTCTAGAGATTGGTGAATAGGTATTGATCAATTAAAACTTAAGAGGCCAAGACTATGATCAAATCAAATGAAACAATGTAGTTAATTCACATCAAACCACATAAACCAAGCAAAAATTTTTAAGGTAGTTCAATTCTTGTATGCAATTCAATTCTTGGATGGAGATAAACCAGATCCACTAAATGTTGTCAACCATGTTTGGAATTATAGGAACACATAGAAGAGTCTCTGAGATGTTGTAATACAAATTTCTGGAAGTTCACCCTATAACTGTCGACCGATAGAACCCATCTATTGACAGGTATCATGCTTCCAGAACCCAGAAATGCGGAACTGACAGTAGTTGTCGACAGATAACCTTGATCTGTCGACAGATGGCCTTCACTTGTCGACAACCGACTTTGGTCTATTGACAGATAGTATCAGACCACAGAAACTGGTTCTGGGAGGACAGTATCTATCGACAGCCACTTCCTAGCTATCGACACATACCTGTCTATGATGAACTGATCCTTCTTCAGTCAGAAGTGTCAGCAGGTTCAATCAAAAGTGTCAGCAAGAACCCTGTAAGACTAAAACTCATACCTTATTTACATGTAATATCTTAAGTGTAAATAAGGAAGTACCCCCCATTTGAATCCAATAAAAATGTCAGAAAAATTATATCTCTTACCAATAAAAAATCATTTCTCCCACCGAAGAAGAAAAACGTGATTTTGGCGATTCCATCAAAATAGCATCTTTCTAATTTCTCACAATTTGGCCTACCTGAAAGTCTCATAATTCAAATAAACCTAGTAGAATGCTAAGAATCCAAGGTCCGGTGAAAAATGATAAACACACATATGACTTCTCCAAGGGAGCCCTCTCCTACTGAAAGAAAAGTCAAACCTGCTCATTCCTTATTTTACATTAATATGACTTTTACATTGATATGCTATTATCTCCAACTCTAAATAAGAATTAGTAAATAAATGGTTCAATCGATCATATAGATTTCACGACTGTCCTCGTGATGTATTCTTCCGTTGACTTTCCCATTTTTTTTAGATTCTAAATTATTATACCACTAAGATGAATCATTTAATCATAGAGGTTAATGTATCAAGTAACTAGGTGCACACAATAACAGTTGTATTAATAGTATGAATTAGAAGAGCTGGGATTTAAATTACATGATTGATTAACCAAATATAAATTCATTTGCTTAGCCCAACGTGATAGGAGAAGAAACACGTTGGAGAGAGATGCAATGAACAACTTTGCTCAGTCCTTGGAGCGAGTAGTTTCAGTTGGTAATCAAAAGAAAATGAAACTGTATTAAAATTTGAGAAGTACAAATCTCCAAGAAATAGTAAGTATTACAATATCTATACGGAAAAGGACAGTTCCCTCCAATAAAAGAGAAACAACTGATAAAAAGATGGTGAAGCGGAATAAGAAGAGCAAAAAGATCAAGAAGACCGATAAGCAAGAAAATGTCAAGGCACAACCTAAGGAAGTCTGTGCATATTGTCACAAATCGGGCCATGTCAAAAAAAAGACTGTCGGCAGAGACTAAGAGCATATGGGAAGTGCGGAAGTCTAAAGCACCGAATCTCAGAATGTCTTGTACACTCTCAAAACAATGACAAACGTTCAGGAAGACCTTAAGCCATAAGGAGAATGGACTGAAGTTATTGGAAGTAATTTTTATGTATAAGTCAATAGGACTAGAATATAGTGAGAAAAACTTGAGTTTAGTTGTTATAGCATGTCAAGGCTTAGTAAATTTTGCCAACCCATGTAATTTGGTAAGGTTGAATTATGGAGTTCTGTACTAGAAACTTTACGAGAAAAATAAAATCTTTGTTATTTATCATCATATTGACAAAACTTATCATTCTTGTCATACTTTATTACCCCTTTCCAAGGGAATATGTATTCATATAACTCTCTAAAGATTAAGGTTATTCCTT
The DNA here is from genome assembly GCA_014218235.1 of Colocasia esculenta. Taxonomy (NCBI): domain Eukaryota; kingdom Viridiplantae; phylum Streptophyta; class Magnoliopsida; order Alismatales; family Araceae; genus Colocasia; species Colocasia esculenta. The sequence goes on from CM024754.1 coordinate 170,332,995, forward strand.
AGTGGGGGAGACTTTAAGTATAATATGCTATTAACAAGGATCTGCTCAGTACGTAATACCCTATTACCAAAATAAAGAACATAGTGAAGGTTGCATCTAATTGAACCTATGATCACAACATGACTCTTTGATAACTAGAAATGCTAATATTCATATCCCCATCAACTGACAATGTCATAATAACAAATGATATAGAGGGTATATACATCATATGGCATAGTAAACATGACAAGATTGGTGAGACCAATTTGGAATAAATAAGATTTAAAAGGTTGAAAACTTAAATTTTGTGATCCATCCCAAACTACTCAGAGAGTTTGGAGGACCAAACTCTTTTTAGTGGGGGAGAATTGTAACACCCCGAAAATTCTATTTACTAGAAAACTATGAATAATTGGATTATTAAATATAACCACTATCATGATATGTAATTAACACTAATTTACGATTAATTTATATTAGTAAATGCTATTCTAGTAACGTATTTAGAGGTGCGCGCTCCCACAGGGTGATACCGAAAAACTATAACGAAATAAAAATCCGAGAACACCATAATTTTTAGAAAAATGTGGTGATATCAAATATGTAAATATTCAGACTTTTTTGCGTACGGATTTTGAGATTAAACTGACGCAACTATTTTTCGGGCGATTTTTCACCCAGTGGAAAATAAATTTTAAAAATTAAACTAAAATCACCATAATTTGTAAAACTATTACATTAGCTTATGGTTGAAATTACAGCTTGATTGGACATTATATGAACACCCAAACATAAGCTTAATTAGGTCAGCTGATTTATTGCTTATTTACAGAAGCCATTTTTGGGAATTTATGCATGCTTACGTAGCATGGGCAACGTCAGCCCATGTCACTGTAAGTTAAACTCCTTACACGATGGTGGCTGAGGTGTGGGTGTGAGATTGGGTGCATGGGCCATGTGTAAACAGTAAAAACCAAGGGGTTTTACTATTTACACCTGCGCATAGGAGGTGTCATCGTGCCTGGAGTGGAAGCTGGGTTATAAAGGCACTCCTCTCCCTTCGTACACACTTTTCCAAACCCCTTTGTTCTTGCTCCTGTTTTCCCTGCTCCTTGCTGCTGGGAGGAGCTGCTGGAGTTGCTAGCTCCACTACCCTTGCAACTACTTCTGGTTCTGCCCGTGCTGCTGCTATAGCTATCATCCCTGCTGTAGCTACCATTGTCTTCCTAGTCGGACGAAGGATACTCTTATTTGGAGAAGGAAGGATTTCATTGATCTTGAAGTCATGTAGGTTTATATTCTCTTTTCAAATCTTTACCCTCTGTTCTTGTTAGAAATATCATAGCCTTATTCAAGTTGCCTTTAAGCTGGTTAACCAACTTTGGTTAAGTCTGTATATGTGGTTGTAACCTCAGATTCTTTTGTTTGATTCCCCTAATTACCTTCGAATCATGTAGTTAGCAAGAAGAATTTTCATTTCCCTCTGATTCAGTCCTGTTCTCCACACATGGCAAGGAATTCTTGAGTAATCCATTTCCTATACCTGTGGTTCTTCTGTTTTTTTCTTCCAGTCATGATAAGATTATTCTTGTAGGAAGAGGATCAACCTTTCACTACTCTAGAAACTGATTTCTATCTTCTTCCTCCACCCTTGATTCATATCCATGATATAGAATTCTGTTAGAAGTCTAAATATCTTTAGAACAATGTGACGATTTCTCTTTAAATAGTTGATACTTCAATTCTTGATTTAGATCTATGAAATCCTTTGAGATTTAGTGTCCATCTTGTAGGAATCTTCCATTAAACTATTGCTATCAAGGCTATACTTCCAGTATTACACTATGTTGGTTTCTAGCTAGACAAGTTTGAATTGCAAACCTCTTGTTCCATCTCACTTGTTTAGTTTGTAAACCACTATGAGAATTACAATTAGACTCTTCCATTTGATATAAATCATGCCTTGATTTATAGGTTCCATGGTTAAAGTGTTTAGAGTGAATTCTAAGTCACTGATGAGTGAGGAACTGGCGGCTATCGACAGGCAGCTCATAGCTGTCGACAGGCAAGCCTTCCTGAACTCTAGAATAACTGGCACTGTAGCTAGCTGTCGACAGCCATCTTGTAGCTGTCGATAGATAGACACAGAACCAGCAAAACTGAGCTCTGTCTGCTGCTATCTGTCGACAGCCCCTTCTTGGCTGTCGATAGCTACAGTCCTGATCTGAATTTCAGCACTCTTTCATGTATGAATCCTTGCTAAAAGTTCATCCTAAAAGCCTAGCAAGTTACCCACTTAATTACCTTGGTATTTACTATCATATTACAGCAAAGTTTACCCACATTATGTACCTTAACCTCCCTTGGGTTATTCTTAAAATTGACAATTATGAGTAGTACTCCGATTGAGACTATTCTCCAGTGTTCGGTAACTGAGTCTATAAAACCTGATCACCTGAGAGTTCGTATGCTTGAACACCTTATGAGATGTGAATAATTTGTAATGACAATTGTGGATCTTCATCTTCTTGGGTTCTGATGTGATTTCAATCTTTCGAAGTTATTGGCTTTGAGTCATAACCCTGTCTCAACCAATTGTCTTTCTTATATTATTGAACTCCGAGAAACTTTGTCACCAAGATATCTGTATTAATTCTCAATCAAAATTACCTTTGGATTTCCAATTTCTATTATGCTCATGAAAAGAAATTTATGATATGAAGACAGTGTTCTCTTCAAAAGAGGGTTTAGGATCACTTGTGGTAGCACCAACCACTTGTGATCAGCTGAGGGCGACAGTTTGTAGGTAAATCCAAGTCAATGGACTGACGATGGTGGGTAATAAACCTCGTTCTTGGGCAATGAACAAGATCCAAGGTGCTGGAATCACCTAGGCATTGAGGATGTATTTACGTCTATTTAGTAACCTCTTGAGAGCAGTGATGCCTGTCATGTTCGTTTCCAAATCAAGTTATGGTCTGAATTCTGAAAGACAAATATGACTCTTATTCTGTAATTTGTTTGAGCTCATTATGAAATCAATTTGAGCTATATATTTCTTTTAAGTATGAAATGTTGGGTTTACATGTGCTTTAATGTTTTTGATGATGTGATTTTAATGAACATTGCAATTGATGATGATACAATGACATATTTGTTAAGGACATGAATGACATGATCAAGTGTCAAAATGATCACCTATGCATTCATTACATTTCACTTAGAATGTCTTTTAATGTAGGTATGAATGCATATAAGTCAAGCAACAAGATTCAGGTGAAAAAGAACAAGAAAGAAACTTCAAGTGATCACCTGTCGACAGCTAAGAAGTCACCTGTCGACAGATAGACATGACAGAACAAAACAAGGTTCTGGAAGCACTCAGAAAGCAGTACGTGTCGATAGCCAATATGTGCCTGTCGACAGATGAAGTGTGCCTGTCGACAGCAAGACAATATCTGTCGACAGACCCAGTCTTCCATCAACATGAAAACCAGAACTGAGCAGTAGCTGTCGACAGCAGCATGTCGCTGATCGACAGATGTAGTTTTGGAAAGATCCGATGGTCAAAATATGATCCATATTTGGGTGATTCTTTCAAGCACGACTCTCCATGTTTGGACACCCATATATATAGATCATATAGGTCTATTTTTGCAGTAAGAGGCCACAATACCAAAACCCTAAGCAAGTCTCAAGAGAGAAAGCTTCCACCTGCTGCTCTGCTTCAACCTGCCGTCTAGGGAAAGGAAGATCCATCTTCCAAACAGAGGTGAAGACGAAGCTTGACATGTATCTTGACATCTTCCATCAATCATCCAAACAGAGGTGAAGATCCATCTTCCATCAATCATCTGATACATGTCAAGACGAAGCTTGAAGCTCATCTGGACGAATATCACGAAGAGTTCTAATTCAAGATTTGTTCTTTCAACTCAGAACTCTTCTCTGTTTCTTTCTTTTCATAATTTTGTGTGTGTGGTTGTGATTCAAGCTTTCCTTGTGCTTGATTCACGTGGTTTGTGTTCTTCTGATCGTGGCTTTACATCAGACAACGTGGGTGTGTGTGTGGACGGTGGACGTAGGATACACAAGTTGTGTACTCCGAACCACCTTAAATCATCGTGTCTGTGGTTTGAACGTTTTACATTAGATGTTTGGTAGGCACGTTGATCTTTCACACGCTAGATAAATTGTTGTTTCATCTACTTACAATTAACACACATCTTGATTCAATCCTAAACCTGTTTGAGATTTCGATAAGTCTGTGTCCCCATCAAAAAGAAGGTCATAGTGTTTTAAATTGATAGTAATCTATTCAACCCCCCTTCTAGATTACCATAATAGGCAGTTCCGCATATCTGTCAATTGGTATCAGAGTAGGTTTCTCCGATTTATTGCTCTTAAAGCTTGATCTTACGATCAGGAGATTCTCGATCTCATGGAATCTAACAAGGGATATATGGCTGAAGGATATTCAGTGTCCAGGCCACCCTTCTTTGATGGCACTGACTATCCTTATTGGAAAAATCGAATGCAGGTTTTTCTGAGAGCTCAAAACTTTGAGCTTTGGAAGATAGTCAGCAAATGAGCATATGTGCTGCCCGAGGATGAAGAGACATGGACAAAGGACCAAATTGCCAAGGGAACTCTAAACTGGAGCGCATTGAACATGATGCAGTGCGCTGTACATCCCAAGGAGTATTCAAGAGTCTCCACATGTACCTTAGCCAAAGAGATGTGGGACAAGCTTGAACTCATCTACGAAGGTACGTTTGAGGTAAGGGAAACCAAAGCAAGCATGCTAGTATCTAAAATATGAAATGTTTAAAATGAAAAATGATGAAAACATATCAGATATGTTTGCAAGGTTCATGCTAATAATCAATGGGTTGAAAGGTCTTAAAAAGGAATACTCAGAAAGTGACTTAGTTAGGAAGATACTTCGGTCTCTTCCATCCTCATGGAATACTAAAGCCACTATCATTGAGGATTCTAAAGATCTTTCAAAAATGAAATTAGATGAGTTAATTGGTTCCTTGATGACCTATGAAATAAATGTAAAGAGGAAAGAAATTGAAGAAAATCCAAGAAAGCCTATTGCTCTAAAAGCTTCCAACAAAAGTTCCTCTAGCTCCAAAAAGGATCTTCAACAGGAAAGTGATGACAATGAAATGTCTAGTGATAGTGACAACGATGAAATGGCCATGCTCACTAGACAATTCAAGAAATTTCTTAAGTTCAAAAGGAAAGGTCCAGGTAACTTCAAATCATTTCCAAAGAAAGATTTTTCAAATAAATTTGATTCTAACAAAAAATCTGACATGATTGTGTGCTATGAGTGCAAGACACCAGGGCATATGAGAGGAGAATGCCCGGAGCTTAAGAAGAAACTGAAGAAAGAAAAATTCACCTTCAAGAAAGCCAAGGCAATGCTGGCAACTTGGAGTGGTGAAGACGAAGACGAGGACTCACATGCAAGCTCAGGAGATGAAGAAGTTCACTGCTTAATGGCAAGGAGTGGGGACTCCACTGAGATAAACTCTTCCTTTGAGAACTATACTGTAGATGAATGGGAAGAAGCTTACACATTACTTTTTGAGAAATTTTGTGAGTTGAAGTCTGAAAATAAAGCACTGAAAAAGAAAATCAATTCACTTGTTCATAGCACATCCAATGATGAACAAATTGCAATCCTAAATAAAGAAATTCAAATGATGAAAATTGATGAGGAAGCTCACAGTAAGGAAATGGATTGCATGAAAGAAAAGTTGCAAGAGAGTGAAAGAGAAAAACACAACCTAATTGATTCTCTTGAAAGCCTTCAAAATGAATATCAAGAAATAAAGAAAAAGTTGGAACACACTGAAAAGGAATTAAAAGAAAAGACTGATGATCTCACAAGATTCGTAAAGGGAAAACAAAATCTTGATGTTGTTTGGGTGCAAATGTTAATATAACAAGGCATGGGCTTGGATATCAACCAGTGAAACAAAAGAAAATGGGAGAGACATTGATAACTTCCTTTCTTGATTCAAGTCCAAGCACAAGCACACTAATTCCTTCTAAGAACAAGAAAAATCAAGCAAAGGGTAAGCAACAACAACCCAAACAAAAGAAGTCAGTTGTTCAAAAATTAAGAAGTCTGTCGACATACCCAAAGAGAGCTATCGACAGGCCTGGAAGTATGCTGCCAAGGGACAGTCATCCAGACAACAAAAAGGGGAAAAGCAAGTGAATGGTGTTCATCAAAATAATAAAACAACTATTTTAAAAAAATCTTCTTCATGCAATTTCTGTAAGAAACTTGGGCACAATGAAAAACAATGCTGGAATAACTCAAACAAATTGAAAGTCTAACAAGTTTGGATTCCAAAGAATTTACTTTTGGCATGAATGAAAAATTGGGACCCAAAGTAATTTGGGTACCAAAACCTCTTGTCTGATCCATCTATGCAGGAATGCCTAGCAACCCAAAATCAAAACAAATGGTACTTGGATAGTGGGTGCTCGAGGCACATGACGGGGGACAAAGATAAATTTTGTTTGCTGGAGGAAAAAGACGGAGGACAAGTTGTCTTTGGAGGTAACAACAAGGGCCAAATAATTGGCACAGGCAAGGTAGGTAAGTATGCCTCTAACTCAATAGACAACGTGTTATTAGTTGATGGTCTAAATCACAATCTCCTTAGCATAAGCCAATTGTGTGATAAAGGCCATAAAGTTATCTTTGAAACTAATGCATGTCAAATTGTTGATAAAGAAACAGGAAGCCTTAAGTTTTCTGGAAAGAGAGTGAACAACATTTATCTAGTTAATTTAGATGAACCAGAAAATAAAAATTTGTGTCTTGTTGCAAATAAACAGATGAGTTGACTTTGTGGCATCGTAGGCTTGGTCATGCGAGCTACAATGTATTGCACAAGATCATGAAGCTGAACTTGGTAAGTGGACTTCCTAACATTTCCTTTAATAAAAATGAAAGTTTTTGTGATGCATGTGCACAGGGAAAACAAACTCGGAAGTCTTTCAAATCAAAAGCATCGGTAATCACTTCCAAACCTTATGAACTCTTGCATATGGACTTGTTTGGACCTACTAGAACTCTAAGTTTCAATGGCAAAGGGTATGGTTTTGTCATTGTAGATGATTTCTCTAGATTCACTTGGGTCAAATTTCTGGCTCACAAAAATGAAGCACTGAAAATCTTTGAAGAATTCTTTAATAAGATTGAGCATGGGAATGTCAATAAAATATGCTCAATCCGCACTGATCATGGGGGAGAGTTTGATAACAACTCATTTTCTGATTTTTGCAGGCAGCAAGGGATAGACCACATGTTCTCCTCTCCAAGGACTCCGGAACAAAATGGAGTAGTGGAGAGAAAGAACAGAACATTGGTGGAAATGGCTCACACTCTTCTTGTCGAAAGCCAACTTGTAAGGACCTTTTGGGCAGAAGCAGTGAACACGTCATGCTACATTCTCAATAGAGCCATGGTAAGACTTGTGATGAGGAAAACTCCTATGAACTGTTGAAAGGTAAGAAACCTAGTATTGGGTATTTCAGGGTCTTTGGCTCCAAAGTGTATATTCATAACAATGATAAAGTGGATTTAGATAAATTTGAAGCCAAAAGTGATCCAGGTATATTTCTGGGATACTCACAACACTCTAGAGAATATAGAGTGTTTAATAACAAAAATCGAACTGTGGAAGAAACTCCACATGTTGTCTTTGACGAGTTTCATGCAAAGACTAACAAGTCAATTTTTCATAGGATTGAAGATGGAGATGATGAGACAATTCTCGAAGAACATCAACAAGCAAAGGCAAAAAGGGATTCTCAAGCAACACCAAAAACTAAAAGTGGATATTCTCGCAGGTACAGTGATGATGATGATGGTGTAATTTTCAATAAACAAGATGGTGAATCTGAAGCAGATACACAAAAGGAAGAGCCTCAAGATGAAACTCCTCAAGCACACCCTCCTCAAGAACAACCTCCACAAGATCACCTTCCTCAAGTCCAAGATCAAAGTTATTTAGGTACTAAAACCTCTTGTCTAATTCATCTATGCAGGAATGCCTAGTAGCCCAAAATCAAAACAAATGGTACTTGGACAGTGGCTGTTCGAGGCACATGATGGGCGATAAAGAAACATTTTACTTGCTGGTTGAAAAAGTTGGAGGTCAAGTCATATTTAGAGGTAACAATAAGGGCCAAATAATTGGCAAAGGTAAGGTAGGTAAGTATGCCTCTAACTCAATAGATAATGTGCTTCTAGTTGACGGTCTAAATCACAATCTCCTGAGCATTAGTTAATTGTGTGATAAAGGCCATAAAGTCATTTTTTATTCAGATGCATGCCAAATCATTGATAAAATTTTAGGAGGTGTCAAGTTTTCGGGAAAAAGAGTTAATAACATCTATCTAGTTGATCTAGATGAACCAGAAAATAAAAATGTGTGTCTTGTAGCAAAAGACATGATGAATTATCTTTATGGCACCGCAGGCTAGGCCATGCTAGCTACAATGTATTGAACAAGATCATGAGGATGAAATTGGTAAGTGGACTTCCTGAAATTCATTTCAATAAAAATGTGAGCTTTTGTGATGCATGTGCACAGGGAAAACAAACTAGAAAGTCATTCAAATCCAATGCGCACATAATCACTTCAAAACCTTATGAACTGTTGCACATGGACTGTTTGGACCTACTAGAACACTTAGTCTCAATGGTAAACATTTTGGGTTTGTCATTGTAGATGATTTATCTAGGTTCATTTAGGTTAAATTCCTAGCTTATAAAAATGAAGTTCTGAAGCACTTTGAAGAGTTCTTTAACAAAATTGAGAATGGGAACATAAACAAAATATGCTCAACTCGTACTGATCATAGGAGAGAGTTTGACAATAATTCATTTTCTGATTTTTGCAGGAACCAAGGCATTGATCACAAATTCTCCTCTCCAAGGACTCCAGAACAAAATGGAGTAGTGGAGAGAAAGAACAGAACCTTAGTGGAAATGGCTCGCATCCTTCTGGTTGGAAGCCAACTCACAAGGAGCTTTTGGGTAGAAGCGGTGAACACATCGTGCTACATCCTCAATAGAGCCATGGTAAGACCTATGATGAAGAAAACCCCTTATGAGCTCTTGAAAGGTAAGAAACCCAGCATTGGGTACTTCAGAATCTTTGGCTCCAAAGTGTTCATTCACAACAATGACAAGATTGATTTAGATAAATTTGAAGCCAAAAGTGATCCAAGTATTTTTCTAGGCTACTCTGAACACTCTAAAGCCTATATAGTGTTTAACAATAAAACTAGGACTATTGAAGAGACTCCACATGTTGTTTTCAATGAGTCTCACGCAAAAACTAACAATTTAAATACTTGTAGGTATGATGATGAAGAAGGAAAAATACTTCAAGAACAAGCTGAGAAGCAGCTGTCGACATACCAAGAAGAGGCTATCGACAGACCTAAAGAAGACAAACCAAATGACCAAATTCCTCAACAACAAATTCCCCAAGAACAAATACACCAAGAGGAAATCCCTCAAGAGAAACATCTTCGAGAACAAGTTCAACAGGGTCCATCCATAATAAGTAATGTCAGGTACTCAAAAGCTCATCCACTCGAGAATGTCATTGGAAATGTAAATGATAGAGTTCACACTAGGTCTCACTATAGACACATTGTTGAACAAGATCACTTAGCATTTATTTCTCAAGTGGAACCTAAAAATGTTGAAGAAGCTCTAAAAGAATATTCTTGGATAGACGCTATGCATGAGGAACATGGGCAATTTCAAAGAAACAATGATTGGAGCTTAGTTCCTAGAACCCCTGAAATCTCAGTAATTAGAACAAGATGGGTATTTAGGAATAAGCTGAATGAAAAGGGTAAAGTGGTGAGAAACAAAGCTAGACTGTTAGCAAAAGGGTATAATCAAGAATTTGAGGTAGACTTGGAAGAATCCTTTGGACCAGTAGCTAGGTTTGAGGTAGTTAGAATATTGTTGGCTTATGCATGTTCTAAAAAATTCAAACTCTTTCAAATGGATGATAAAATTGCCTTCTTGAATGGGTACATTAAAGAAGAAGTGTATGTATCTCAACCACCTGGTTTTGAAGTTCATGATAAACCTAACCATGTCTATAAGTTGCACAAGGCTCTCTATGGTTTGAAACAGGTACCACGAACTTGGTACGACAGGTTGAACAACTTTTTGGTTAGTAAAAACTACTCCAGAGGTAAAGTGGACCAAACTCTCTTTACTAAATGTGTTCACAATCATATAATTGTTGTTCAAGTCTATGTGGACGACATTATTTTTGGTTCCACTAACCCCTCACTGAGTGAAGAGTTCTCAAAACACACACAGTGAATTTGAGATGAGTTTAATGGGGGAGCTTCAATTCTTTCTTGGCTTGCAGGTAAAACTATATGAAGATGGCTTCTTCATCAATCAAGAGAAATATGTCAAGGAGCTACTGAAAAGATTTCAGTTCGAACAAGCCAAGCCAGCCTCTACACCAATGAGCACAAGTGTAAAATTGGAAAATGATGAAAAAGGTAAAATGGTAGATGCAAAGCAATACCGAGGTATGATTGGCTCTCTCCTTTACCTTACTTCAAGTATGTCGGATATACAGTTTAGTGTTTACCTTTGTGCTAGATATCAATCTAGTCCAAAGGAAAGCCACTTGATTGCATTTAAAAGGATTTTTTGATATCTCTTAGGAACATGTGATTTGGGTTTATGGTATTTAGCAGGTAGTAGTTTTGATTTGGTCTCATATTCTGATGCTGACTATGCTAGGTGTAAAATTGAAAGGAAAAGCACTAGTGGGTATTGTCAATTTCTAGGGGGTTGCATGGTTTCGTGGGCATCCAAGAAGCAACACTCAGTTGCACTCTCCACTGCAGAGGCAGAATATGTTGTTGCAGGGAGCTGTGCAGCTCAAGTGTTGTGGATCAAAAGTCAACTATGTGATTACAACATTGACATTGGATGCACACCTATCCTATGTGACAACACTAGTGCTATCAATCTTTCAAAGAACTCAATTCAACACTCAAGGACAAAACACATAGAAATAAGACACCACTTTTTGAGAGATGAGGTAACCAACAAAAATCTGGAACTTAACTTGATTCCAACTGAAAAACAATTGGCTGATATCTTCACTAAACCATTGTCAGAAGATAGGTTTACATCACTGAGAAGAGAAATGGGCTTATGCAAAATTCAATGAAACTAAAGCTAAATTCAGGAATAAATGACCTTGCTGTGTAATGACTATGTGGTATATCAAATGGTGAAATGTGGAAGAAGATGTTAGGCTTGTTCAGAAACTATCATTATGCGTGAGTAAAAATACTCCGCCAAGTATCCATAGTCTTCTTATACATAAAGGTCAGCAATCAATAAAATTTAAAAAAAAAAATTGAGTCTTCAAAAACAACATTTCTTTAAAAGAATGAAATTTTGGTGCTCACTTGCTCATGGATGTTTCTTCTTTGTGCACAAGTTTGGCATGAATGTGTATATAACTACTTGAATTGCTTGACTGTTGTCTCACCACATGCACACATTATGGGGGAGTAGGTCAAAGTGGTTTTAGTGAGATGCTTGAGGGACACCCTTAAAAATCAATTAGTCAACAGATGACCTCTCCCAGAACTAATTTTCTGATGCAACACAGTAGCTGTCGACAGCCAGAACACCAGCTGTCGACAAATCTGTTAGGATCGGATATTCGTATTCGGTAATGGCAAAGCTAGAGGGGGGGGTTGAATAGATTTACAGCGGAAACTTAAGCAATTTAAAAATTACTTCAAAATAATGAATCTACGCAAGTAAAAACCCCACTGATCTGATTGATTCAGTGCACAAAGTGTGATACAATTGAACAATCAGATTATGTGAACTAGTCTGTGAATGTTAAGAGTTTAATCGAACCCCTATGCATGCATCTAACGATGAGACAATATCAAAGCATTGCACAGAGATTTTTAGGTGGTTCGGAAATCACGCCACGTGACTCCTACATCCACCCCTCACAGAGTGAGGATACACTACTCAAGGATGAGTGCAACACACACACACACTTGAGCACGACGACTCAATCACACACACACACGCTAGATCAAGTCCACAATAGATCAGATCCTCTAGTCTTGATCTGATCAACATACCATACGCACAGAAAAACTGCTTATTAAGCGAGTTCAACCCTACAATCACACACACGCACATTGTCTGAGGCAAACACGCACTTAGAACAACCACACACACGTGGATCAAGCACAAGGGATGCTTAAACCACTGTCACACACACAGAGTAGTGAAAAGTGGAAAGAAGAAGAGTTCTAAGATGTAGAAACAAATCCAGATGTGAACTCTTCATGGTGGTCGTCCAGAAGAACTTCAGGCTTTGTGTTGATGAAGATCAGATGATGTAGACGAAGTTTGATTCGTGGACAAACTGACTTCAACTCCTTGCGCGAGATGAATCTTCCTTGAATAGGACAGGGAGTTGAAGCAGACCAGCAGGGAGATGGTGGCTTCTTGCTGCGAAAATACTTCAATATGATGTATATATAAGGGTGTCCAAGTATGGAGAGTCGTGCTTAAAAGGAACACCCCAATATAAATCATATCTTAATCTCGTATCTGACTTTGTCGACATGCACTTTATAGCTGTCGACACCTATGATGATCAATTCATCCCCATATAATTTTATGAATTATATATCTATTTTGGTGATTAACAAAACTTCAATAAAGTGTCATCTAACAAGTTTTCATGAAGCTTAGGCACAGGAAGTAAATCAGGCGAAATCAAGAAAATATGTAAGTATATTTCTTACTTTGTAGCATTTAAAATACAGAGCAGGCAATTTCTCTAAGTACACATCGACTCTCTATATGCTACAACGATTTCATTAGAATCATATTGATTTCATTTTCATAAGGATTCGTAGTGTCATACCGATTTCAGTCTCATAACGATTTCCTTACTTCTATCGATTTAAATTTTCATAAGGATTTGATAAGTGAGCATATCGATTTTGATCTCACAACGATTCGCTTAGTGGGCATAACAATTTCGAGCTCACAACGATTTGATAAGTGAGAACAACGATTCGGTTTCTCATAACGATTTGAAAAGTGAGAACAACGATTTGCTCTCACAACGATTCAGCTTTTACAACGATTTGATAAGTGAGAACAACAATTTGCTCTTACAACGATTTGATAAGTGAGAACAACGATTTGCTCTCACAACGATTCGGTTTCTCATAACGATTTGAAAAGTAAGAACAACGATTTGCTCTCACAACGATTCGGTTCCTCATAACGATTTGAAAAGTGAGAACAACGATTTGCTCTCACAACGATTCAGTTTTTACAACGATTTGATAAGTGAAAACAACGATTTACTCTCACAACAATTTGATAAATGAGAACAATGATTTGATCTCACAACGATTCGGTTTCACATCGATTTGGTAAGTGAGAACAACGACTCAATAAGTTACACAACGATTTGCTTGTTGTAACGATTCGATAAGTTACAACAACGACTTGGTATGTGTAATGATTCGATAAAGCAAATCAACGATTTGATCACTACATCGACTCGATAAGTGAGACAACATTTGGTTATAACAACTTGTTCATAACGATTTACTTATACATGTGCAACGATTTACATGAACAACGACTCATTCACACAACGATTTCATGTCATACTCATAACGATTTCATTACAACGACTTGTTATTTAAACATATTTCAAATGTTTTTTAAAGTCAAAGTCTTCCCTCGCTTTTCTCCGATATCCATGCATTTATTATGACTGAACATTTCACTGTACAATGCATGCTCAGAAATCTTCTATTCCCATGTTTATATTTGAAACATCTTTTTGGAAAAATAGAATGGCATTTCCATTTTGATGTATATTTGGTCTAACATTGACTGACAACAAGAGACAACATAGCTGTCTATCATTTTGCATTTATCGTGTGCAGGTCTCTGACAGCACAACCATGCACAAAGTTGGACAAAATGAAAGATAAAGGATATCGAGAAGGATCTTCCCTTTGCATGCATGGAACATAAAGGACCGTTGATTGGAGGCTCTACAATACCATGCAGTCTAACGTATATCAGAGTATAGAGACAACGGACATATCAACGGCTACTTCCTCAAGAGAAGAGATATATTCAAGTCTGAAGACTCTTAGAAGGACAACTTTTTGAGATACAATCTTTCACGTCAAAAAGTCAAGGAAAAATCATTATTGAAGATGTACTTTGTGTAAAAGGACTCAAGCACAATCTTATCAGCATCAGCCAACTGTGTGACAAAGGGCATCAGATTAAGTTTCAAGAGTCAAAGTGCAGTATCATGAAAAATGGTGCAGTTGTGTTTGAAGCAAGCAGGGAAAAGAACTTGTACGTGCTTCATTTAAACAAGTTAAATGATCAGGACATATGTCTTGCAGCAAACAAAGAGCAGTCAATTGAACTTTGGCATAGAAGATTGGGCCACTGTAGCTTGGATGGGATCAGAAAGCTAATCAAGAGAAATCTAGTAGAAGGTCTGCCCAAAGTAAGCACCAAAATGGAAGGATTCTGTGTACTGTGTGCAAAAGGTAAGCACACTAAATCATCTTTCAAATCAAAGTCAGTGGTAACAACCTCTAAACCCTTAGAACTTCTAAATATGGATCTATTTGGGCCGATGAGGACCACGAGTCTTGGAAGAAAGAACTTTGGATTCGTCAGAGTGGATGACTATTCTAGATATACATGGGTATCTTTCTTGGAGCACAAGGATGACACATTTGATAGCTTTGTTAGTTTCAGCAAGAAAGTTCAAAAAGATAAGAAGTATAGCATTGTCAGTATTCTATCAGATCATGGAGGAGAGTTTCAAAATGAGAAATTTACAAAGTTCTGTGATGATCAAGGAATAGAACATAATTTCTCAGCGCCAAGGACACCTCAGCAAAATGGAGTTGCTGAGAGGAAGAACAGAACCTTATTAGATATGGGAAGGACAATGTTGTCAGAATATAATTTACCAGTGTATTTTTTTGCCGAAGCCATCAACACAGCTTGCTATATAATCAACAGAGTGATGATCAGGTCAATCCTGAAGAAGACTGCATACGAGCTATTCAAGCAGAAGAAGCCAAAGATTAGTCATTTCAGAACTTTCGGATGTCCATGCTTCATCCACTACAACGGAAAAAGGGATATTAGTAAGCTAGACTCCAAATCCGATGAAGGTATTTTTATGGGGTATGCTTCTAAACCCAAAGGTTATAGAGTATTTAATAAGCATAGTTCACTAATTGAACAAATAGTACATGTTATCTTGAACGAAATTAACCCTTCATTGAGAAAGGAAGTAGATAGTGATGTTGATGATCCAGATGAATTGTCCAAGAAATTAAAGAACACATCCATCAAGGACAAGGAAGATGCACCCTTGGAAGATCTACAGCAAAAAGATATATCACATGATAATCTTTCAAAAGAATGGAGATACAAGAAGGATCACCCATTGGATAACATTATTGGAGATCCATCGGTTGGGGTAAGAACTAGAGGTAACATTATCCCATGTGATTATTTAGCCTTTGTATCTCAAATAGAACTTAAGACAGTCAATGAAGCATTGTCTGATGAATCTTGGATATTAGCCATGCAAGAAGAACTTAATCAGTTCAAGAGAAATCAAGTATGGTCCCTTATTCCGAGACCATCAAATCATCCTGTGATTGGCACCAAATGGGTGTTTAGGAACAAATTGGATGAAGCTAGTGTGATCACTAGAAACAAGACCAGATTGGTAGCTCAAGGCTATTCTCAAGAGGAAGGCATAGATTTTGATGAAACCTATGCACCAGTAGCCAGACTTGAGGCAATTAGGATTTTACTTGCTTATGCATCAGCATTGGATTTAAAACTATTTCAAATGGATGTAAAATCAGCATTTCTAAATTGTTACATAAAGGAGGAAGTTTATGTAGAACAACCTCCCGATTTTGATGATATCGATTTTCCAAATCATGTATTTAAATTGCACAAGGCTTTATATGGTTTGAAACAAGCACCTAGAGCATGGTATGAACGATTAAGTGCATTTTTTGTTAAACCATGGTTTTATTAGAGGAAAAGTAGATAGCACATTATTCATTAAGTCTAAAGTTAAAAATGTGTTACTTGTTCAAATCTATGTTGATGATATAATATTTGGTTCTACTGATGAATCTCTTTGCAAGTACTTTGAAAAGCTTATGCAGGGAGAATTTGAAATGAACATGATGGGGGAACTTAATTATTTCCTCGGATTGCAAATCAAGCAAGGAAAAGAAGGCTCCCACATTTGTCAAACCAAGTACACTAAAGAGCTACTAAAGAAATTTAGTTTTAAAAATGCCAAGCCACTGTCAACACCAATGAGCACATCTACAAGGCTAGACAATGACAAGGATGGTAAGAAAGTAGACCAAAAGCTCTACAGAGGTATGATGGGTTCATTACTTTATTTGACAGCAAGTAGACCTGATATATTGTTTAGTGTATGCATGTGTGCTAGGTATCAGGCAGACCCTAGAGAGTCTCATTTAATTAGTGTCAAACGAATTTTTAGATACTTAGCTAGAACTCATGATATAGGATTGTGGTATCCAAAATCATGTGAAATAGATTTAGTAGGATACTCTGATGCTGATTACGCTGGATACAAGATAGATAGAAAAAGCACCAGTGGATGTTGTCAATTTCTTACAGGATATCTGATTTCATCGTCCTCAAAGAAGCAAAATTCAGTAGCACTATCAACAGTTGAAGCTGAGTATGTGGCTGCTGGAAGCTACTATACACAACTCCTATGGACTAAACAACAACTTGAGGATTATGGGCTACACATCAAGACAATTCCCTTGCTGTGCAACAACACCAATGCACTTAATCTCACCAAAAATCTAGTGCAACACTCAAGAACAAAGCATATAGAGGTTAGATATCATTTCATTCGAGATCATGTAGCTAATGATAATATAGATATATCCTTTGTTGATACTCAAAATCAGTTAGCAGATATCTTCATAAAGGCCTTACTTGAAAAGAGATTTACGTCTCTTAGAAGGGAATTAGGCATGTGTAATTTGTGATAGATATATCTGTATATGACTGAAATACCAATTATTTTAGAATAATAATTATTCTTTCCTTTGAATTTGAGCAAAATCCTTAAAGATTGCTTATATCATAAGTATCTGTGACGGTTCGTTAATTTAAAAGTATTTATTCATTTCAAACTTGTCTCCTCTTTTTTGTCATTTTCCGCATTTATAGCGCCATCCTGTCAAAAGTTACTTTATCTTTATCTGATAAAACTCGAAATCTGTGTCACAACGATTCACCTCCCGCTTTCATCTCTTTAAACTTGCCTGAGACGATAAACCCTATCGACTCCAGCATCGACTTCGTGCGATTTCAAAGCTTCCATCCCTTCCCACGAAAAATCTCCTGAGGGCTTTTGCTCCAATCTTCCTTTCGACCATCCAGAACCTTTTCCCATTCAAATCCGTAGTCGTTTCCGGAGTTTCCGGCCCCATCGAGAGCTATGGGGCTACTTTCCTCACCGCAGAGCAGTAGGAAAGGTATACAACTGTGAAGACGAAGATGTGCGGCAACAAGGCAATGGATGTTGCTGACCTGGAGAAGAATGGGATGCACAGCATCATGGCAGCTATGCAGAGAATGAAGTGGACCAAGATTGCAACACTCTCAGAGGCAAGTTTTCCGGACCTGGTTAAAGCTTTCTATGTCTGTTTCAAGTCTGAGGAAGACGGGTCTTTGACATCCATGGTAAAAGGAACCCAGATTCAGATCACGTATGAGTTTTTGGAGTCTTTGTTTGGTGTCTCTACCTCTGGTCACAGTGGAGTGCCACCGTCGACATTCAGGCGAAAGTTTTGGGGATTGTTGGTCCCGAGTTCAAGCTTAAAAATGGGAAGATAGATATTAATCAGTTGAATACATTCAACCGAGTATTGCATTTTATAATTTGTCAGATTTTGGTTCCTAGGAGTGCCACCTTCTCTACATGCACCAAGGCGGACTCCGATATGATGTTCTAGGCTATCCAGAACCAGAATATAAACATGGCAGAGGTGATTTTGGAGCGGATGAAGTTTGCATCAGCTCAAATCTGGGACAAGAAGAGTAAGCTAAATGTGTCCCTCCCATATGCTCATCTTCTGACAAAGATCTTCCAGCATTATGGGATAAATCTGAATGGGGCTGTTTTAGAGAAGATGGAGCAAGCTATTCGGTCCAGGAACTTTAAGAAAAGTGGATTCTCTCTTGTTGGTGGTGTGTGGACCAAGACCTCAATAGCAGAGGGCGAGGCCATAATTGGCGAAGCCCTAGATGTCCAAGAAGAGGCAGCAGTAGTAGCACCAGAAGTTCAAGTTGAGCAAGAAGAAGCCAGGGCTGAAATTTCAGTGGCTCAAGAGGAACAAGCAGTAGCAACAGCAGATATCCAAGAAAATGTAGCAGCAGTCAGTCTTGAAGAGCCAGTGGCCAGCGAGCACAGGATTGAGGACATTCCTCAAGAATTCATTGAGCCCGTTGGGCAGGTCAAAGAGGTTGTCACCCCTACTTCCATGGTAGATTCAGCCCTTAGAAGTGTGCTGGATTCCATTCCCAACACTCATCAAGAAAAGGAGTTGGTGATTGAAGAAGTCGGTAGCGAGGCTATAGCATCAGGCCACATTGAGGATATAGTTATGGAAGAAGCTCCAATTCAGAGGGAGCAAGATGTTGTACCTGAGGTTCTGGCAGTAGGCCACAATGAAAATGTGCAAATGGAAGATGCTCCTGTTCAGGGGGAGCAATCTGTTGATAAGGAAGCTCAGCTTCAGGGGGAGAGCACTAAAAACCCCGAGTGGATCAGTTTAGACAAGGTGTTTTAACAAGCCCTTCTGAATCATAAGAAGAACAAGTGAATGTTGATCATGTGGAGCCCGTTGCTAGGGCAAATGAAAAAGGAAAAGCAGTGGCTCCTGAGATTCCTTTACTTACCAAGAAGCCACACAGGAGGCGGTGGCATAAGAAATTAACAGTCAATATGAAGCCTATTGTTGAAAGGTTGGATGAACAAGGCAAAATTCTTTGCTCTGTGCATTCTAATATTGATTCCATCTTCATAAGCCAGAGCTCATCAGCCTATAAACTTGGAGCATTGACATCTGAGCTTGAATGCCTGAAGAGTGAGTTGGGCAGCATGAAGAAAGTGATCCTTGACTTCTCAATCTTTGTGAGGGCGCATCTACCTTTTCAAGCCCCTCCTGCTCCCACTCCAGTCAGCAGCTCAGGGCCTTTTGGGCCAAGTCAAGAAGATGCTGGGCCATCAGGGCCAAAGGATGTAGAGCAGTCTTGGCCTTCAGGGCCATCAGTTGTTGTTGAAGATCGGCCATCAGGGCCAATTTCTGAAGAACCACCAAGGCCATCAGAGCCCGCAGAGGATGTGTCTGGGCCAACCGGGCCCGTGGAATCAGTGGCTGATGATGATCAGTCTGTCCCCATGTACTTTTAATTACATATTTATTTTGGTGATTAACAAAACCCTATCAAAATTTCTAACATATATTTCATAAATCTTAAGTACAGGAAATATACCAAGGTCAAACAAGCGAATTGTCATGCCCCGATATTTAGCAGCAGAATAAATACCGGGGGCGTGAACGATACAAACAGACGTATCACAATTGAATAACACCGAGTCACAATTGAATATAATAACACATTCGAGACTATAATATGGTCACCATTAATATACTTTATTTCATTCCATTCAACTAGTTACAACCTCACATGAGAAGAATCGACTGAAAAGATTTATTAATCAAATAACAATGTTTCTCTAATACATCGACTACTAAAATTTCTATTTCTAAGCTGACAACTATTCATATGACAGGTGCTCGTCACTCTTGCTCTGTCCCATCTGACTCCACTGGTTCCTCATCACTACCTGAAAAAGGGCAGGATGATAGGGGTGAGGGAACTAGCTCAGTAGGATTTACATCTCAATATTGTGCGGGCACTAATATACATGATTAACATTTTAAATAGGTAGATATGCACATGAATATGATGACAATGTATGCAATGCTAACAGATTGAATAGCAGAATAGAATGGATATCATATCAGATCAAAATGTCGAGTTGCATATACAATGAACAGATATTTCAAGAGTAGAATCGTATCAAAAGAGATTGGCCATATTCAGACAGATATCATGCGTTCACATGACCAGACGTATCATATCAAATCATATCATATCATATCAAATCAGACTTATCATATCAAACAAAGGCACATTCACACTAATCTTGCTTATTTGTTTGTGCTATGCCAAGCACCAGAAGTCCATACTCACGTGGTTAATAAGTACGTTGGGGTGCTCCTCCCCAGGACCAGACCAGGCCCCTTTTTTTGCACAGGCATTGGATCAAATTTAGACCTGAGTCCCACGTTGTGCCGAACAAACAGATTCATATTATGGCCACAGAGTTTCAATAACAAGCTCGTAGTAAAAGGAACACGATCATTCATAGAGTCAAGGTATGACAAACAGCTCAAGAGAACAAGGCAGGATAACGACGTATCTTATGTTTCATAATTCATTAATGTCTTGACATGAGGATGTTTCTAAAGACAGATCATATGCAGAACATGTGCTCTCAATTTCCCCAAGAAGGGTGTGCCTATTCGTGTAAATATGTAAGTGATGAGTTACTGATCTTTCCTATCATGTATGCAATTGACAAATGATTATTTGAACACCGAAAAACATAAAACTATTGAAACTCATATGCAAATTATGACATTAACTCCACTAGCAAGTCCATACTAACCTGTATTCATCCCCACATTCATATCATATTCTTATCTTATCAATTGACAATAAGCAAGATCACAAGATAATCTAATGGACATAAGATCAATCACAATTACACATTAGAATCGTATTCATATCATTACTATTTTTCAATGGGTTGATTTATTTTAGGTCCATGCATACTATATAACATCATGCACATGCTAGTAGACATCATGAAATGATCAGACCCAAAATATGCAATTTTTTTTTTGCAAAGGTAGTGTCGACACTAGATCAAGTGGTGTCGACACAATGCTTCAAATACAAGGCAAAATGATCATGTAGTGTCGACACAGGATCAGGTAGTGTCGACACAGTGCTTCAAATACAAGGTAAAAAGGTCAAGTAGTGTCGACACTAGATCAAGTAGTGTCGACACTAGAGACAGCTTCCAGAAAACCTTCTGGCCAATATGGGACAGTGTGTCGACACTAGAGCAGGTAGTGTCGACACTAGATCAGCTCCCAGAAACTTTCTGGAAGAAACTGGGACAGTGTGTCGACACTAGATCAGGTAGTGTCGACACCAGAGAGCTTTCCAGAACATCTTCTGGGCTGTTTTGGGACAGTGTGTCGACACTAGATCAAGTAGTGTCGACACTAGTGGCCCTCACAGATAAAAAACTTATAAATCAAGTGTAACCAGAAAACACGTCTCATGCAGCGATTCAATTTCCCTTCTTATAACTCTCTAACGAATGACATTTAGACAAAACGTTCAACACAAAAGATGACGAGGACAACTAGTAGAAGAACTTTGATGTGAAGAACTTGTGAAGAACATAAAGCTAAGTGCAGCCCGAAATCGCAGTATCATGCAGAGACTCTCTTACCATACTTATAACTCTCTAACGAAAGACTTTTGGACAAAACGTCCAACATGAAAGATGATCGTAACTACAAGTAGAAGAACTTTCATTAAGGAAGTGTGGGATAATTCAGTATAAAATCACATGCAAAATAAGAAGAATGGGAAAAGCCCTAATTGTGTGAGACTTCGGGAAAACTACGAATAGACAATGTATACTCCATGAAAACTAGTCAAACCAAGTGCGAATGAACCTAGACTCAAAGAACTACATGCTGGTGTTGGTTTTCTTTAATCTTGGCCCGAGAACACCTACTCTTATGAAGATCTAAGACCAGTCGACGTTCTGGACGTAGCAGAGGATGAAGGGGATGAAGCTCCGGGTTCCCAGCCTTTCTCCTTCTCCTCAGAAGCTCTAGCCTGCCTCCAAACGACTCCAACTCGTTGTTAAACCTTCCCCAAGAGTTTAAGGATGAGTTCTTATAGTTTTAGGGTGTAGTTAAGAGTCCTAACGAGACTAGGAAAGGGGCTACGAGTTCTGTCTCCCACTTTCCCTAAAATCTGGGATTCTCTTACCCAATAGAGGTAGCAAAGGTTTAGGAAACCACCAATTGGGGTTGGGTTCGGTTTTGGCTTACCTTGCATGACTAATTACCTTAATTTTAACCATAACTTGCCCTCTCCAATTATGGCATAATTACATACACAAATTTATGGGAAATTTCATGTCCTAGTTTGTTTATATCCTTGGGCCAAATGTTCTCTATTGGCCCAATCTTGTTAATGGGTCATTAATACATGGTGTTGGAAGTCTCTCTAATATATTTATTTACTTTATCCTCCTTTATTTTCAAATTTTTTAAAACACTAAATTTCCGGGGTGTTACATCCTCCCCCACTTAAGAAAATTTGGTCCCCAAATTTACACATAATGGTGTAGTTCATACCTGAGAATAGTTCTGGGTGGTTTTTCTTCATTCTTTCCTCTGTTTCCCAGGTAGCATTAGTGACTCCGTCTCAACTCCATTGGACCTTCACCATAGGTATGGTACGATTCCTGAGTCGTTGAATCTTCCGATCCAACAGTTTGATCGGCTTCTCTTCATAAGTCAGGTCCTCCCGAATCTCCAAGTCCTCATGATTAATTACATGGTCGGCATTGAATAAGTACTTCCTCAGCATGGATATGTGGAACACATTATGCACGCTCGCCAGCTGGGGAGGTAGTGCAAGTCTATATGCCACCTGACCAATCCTTTCCAGAATTTCAAATGGCCCAATGAATCTGGAACTTAGTTTTCCTTTGATCCCAAATCTTTGTATTCCCCTTGAAGGTGAGACCTTCAGGAAAACATGTTCGCCAACCTGAAATTCTAGTTCTCTCCTTCTCTTATCTGCATAACTCTTCTGCTTGGATTGTGCTATCTTTAGACGTTCCCTGGCAATCTGAACCTTCCTGACAGTTGCCTCAATTAAGTCGGGTCCAACCCATTGGTTCTCCCCAACCTCTTCCCAACAAAGGGGTGATCTGCAACTCCTGCCATATAATGCTTCAAACGGAGCCATCTTGATACTTGCCTGATAGTTGTTGTTATATGCAAACTCCATCAGGTACAACTGATCATCCCATCGCCCTCTGAAATCTAGCACCAGAGCACGAAGCATATCTTCCACAATTTGATTGGTCCTTTCAGTTTGCCCATCAGTCTGAGGATAGAAGGCAGTACTAAAGTTTAGTTTAGTAGCCATTGCTGCTTGTAAACCCTTCCAGAAATGTGAAGTAAATCTAGGGTCCCGATCTGATATTATGTTAGATGGAACTCCATGCAATCTGACTACTTCCTTAACATATAGTGCAGCCAATACATCCACTGACCATGTACTCTTAATCGGCAAGAAGTGAGCTGATTTAGTCAATCGGTCAACTATTACCCAAATTGCATCCATACCACCTCTAGTCTTGGGCAATCCCATGATAAAGTCCATACCGATGCTATCCCACTTCCATTCTGGGATTTCTAGTGGTAGCAGTCCACTAGCTGTACGAAAATGCTCGGCTTTGAATTTCATGCATGTTAAACAGTATGACACATGATCGGCCACATCCCTCTTCATGTTTGGCCACCAGTACGACCTTTTTAAGTCTTGGTACATCTTTGTTGATCCAGGGTGAATCGTGTACTTGGACTGGTGAGCTTCATTTAGTAGCCTCTTCTTGAGTTCTCCATGATCAGGGACACATGTTCTACCTTGGAATAATAATCTTCCTTCAGCTGATAGAGTAAAGTCCGGTCTTTGCTCTAGCTTCTCCCTGATCTCAACTAAGAATGGATCCTCTCCCTGTTTCTCCTTGATTTCGGTCAGTAAATCAGATTGTATCTGGAGATTTGAAATCATTACCTGTTTTTCCTTCTTTCCCACGTCTATGTTCAAACTTGCAAATTGCTCAGTAACTTCCATTCGCCCAGCATCATACTAGCTAGCATAGCTCCTGGTTGTCTACTTAGAGCGTCTGCCACTACATTGGCTTTCCCAGGGTGATATTGAATGGAAAAGTCAAAGTCTTTAAGGTACTCTAACCACCTTCTTTGTCTCATGTTAAGCTCCTTCTGTGAGAACAAGTATTTCAAACTCTTGTGGTCAGAAAAGACTTTAAATTGCTCACCATAGATATAATGCCTCCAGATCTTCAAGGCGAATACTACGGCTGCTAACTCCAGGTCATGAACCGGGTAGTTCACTTCGTGGATCTTCAACTGTCTTGAGGCATAAGCTATTACCTTCCCTTGTTGCATTAAGATGCATCCTAGACCTGTTCCAGAAGCATCTGAATAAATTTCAAATCCTCCCTCTTCAATGGGTAAGGCGAGGACAGGAGCAGTAGTCAGACACTTCTTCAAGTTGTTAAAGCTTTCTTCACATTCATCGGTCCACACAAACGGATTTTCCTTCCGGGTCAGCTTGGTCAATGGCACTGCAATCTTTGAGAAATCCTTTATAAACCTTCGGTAATATCCTGCTAATCCTAGAAAGCTCCTGATCTCAGTGACGCTTGTCGGTCTTTCCCATTTCAGCACCACCTTTGATGGATCAACAGCGATACCATCTTTGGTTACCACATATCCTAAAAAGGATACTTCCTCAAGCCAAAATTCACATTTACTTAGCTTGGCATATAATTTGTTCTCCCTTAAAATCTGTAATGAGATCCTCAAATGCTCCTCATGCTCTTCCCTTGTGTAGCAACCTGAATTTTTACGAAAAATAAAAATTTAAATAAAGAATTTAAAACCTAGCTAAATGGATATTTAATTAGAGCATTAAACCCATTAGATGGAAAAGAGTAATGGGCTTTGCTTAATGGATCTTCTAGTATTTATTGGGTCAAAAATATGAATTTACAAAGGGAGAATAATAGGAAAATACTCTAAATTCGTAACTAAATTATTACCTAAATAGAAAAGGGGTATTTAATGCATTAAATAGGAAGTTAGAGTTGGAATTGGATTCCTAAACCTACCCCATATGGGTTAACACGAATTTGGATCTTTTCCAAGTCTAAATAGAGTTTGGAAAGCAAGGAAGGAAGGAGGAAGTAAGGAAATTTCGTAATTAAAGGGGAATTAGAGTAATAGTAGGAATAGAAATACATACTTGCATAAATACACCTCTTAAACTCTCTTGGGCAACCCTAGCTCATTGCCAAGAGTTGCTGGACGTGGAGAAGAGGCTAAGGAGGAGAGGATTTCGTGGAGAGAAGAAGAACTTGAAGCTTCTTCCCTTGTTCTTCAAGTTCTAGCCCTAGAAGACAATCGAGTCAAAGGTAGGCATTCTCACAAGCATAAACCATGAAACTTTTTCTGTAGGTTCTTCCTACCCTCTTGAACGAAACCCCCAAGTTTCATATTTTTCCATCCATCTTATCTTTTGTTCTTAATTTTTGAAGAACTGCAAACATGATAACCCCGAGGTGTCATGTTTAATTCAAATCTCTATGTAGACTTGATCCCATGCTAAGAAATTTTTACTGTAGATACTTCTTGTTGTCAGGGATTATTTGCCCCCAAAAAGCCTAAATTTCATTGAGCATGTTGCTCGAATTAAATCAATCTTGCTCTCTATGACATGTTCTGTGTTACTCGTTATTGTTCATGCTCAAACCATGTTCAAACCATGCTCACTCTCAGATTTCGATTTACTAGAAGTACCCTTACATGTCTAGTTTAATTTGCAACTGGTTTCATGATTTTTCGTTGACTATATAATTAGTTATGATTTTCTAAATGACCCTGTATCGAAATTTAAATGTTCTGGTCGCAATCCAATGTCTGGTCTGACTCCTGTCAGAGTCAGGCGCAGACAACCAGAAGGCGACACCTCGATACGTCGCTTTCTGGGGCCTGATTGCGACAGCCTTCCTGTCGCGACCAAGAAGGCGACAGGTAAGCCGTCGCATTCTCAGTACCCGATTTGCAAGCCCTGTCACGACCCGTACAAGACCCTGTCGCGTTCACCAGGCCGTCGCGACAGTACCTATGTCGCGATCTGCCTACCCTGTCGCAATCATCATTGGGCTATGTCACCTTCATAGAGATTTTGGTGAAAAACCCATGAAAAATATTTGTTGTTGCAATCATCATTGGGCTATGTCACCTTCTTACCGTTATACCCCCAGTAAAAAAAACCTACTTAAAAAGGATGCTATATTGAATGATTTAAAATACATGTTCACGACTTATTTCTATCTATGATTTCTCTTGCACTTGCACACACTTGAACCATCCATTTATGGCTGAAATCTTGCAGAAAATATCTCATAATGTATCTGGTAATTTATTGCAATAAAGTATATTAATTGCCCTATTTTTAAGGACTTGTATTCATTTCTTGCATTGTTTATAATACCGCTATCGACTCTCCACTGTCCTAGAATTCCTCTAGAACATCGAGCACCTGTTTTATATACACACTTTTCTTGGCTTGTGGTGAACTCTCCGTCGGATATTCCTTTCGCCGGACTAGTGAACTCTTGCACAAGGCCTCCGTAAGTCTCCTCTGATCATGGATTCCCACATGGTCGACGAGCCGGTTGTACCCTAATACCTATGATACCCTTTAGGGATCTATATGATCCAAACGGCTATTGGAGATTCACTCTCGTCTTAAATCACGCCGGACCTCTGGACCTGTGCATAACAAGGCCAGTGGTAGGGTCGTGAGTTCCATCTGACTGTCAACACCAAGTGCGCGTGTTGTGCAACTGTTACTATCGCCTGATTACTCGACGTATTACGTGCAATGTCCACTAGCTCTCATCTATACTCTACTCGCTCACCTATTCACGTTCACTCTACTAGCTCATCTATTCATCTAGTGCTCTTATCTATTTCTTGGTACTCTATATTGGCCATTGACTGATTGTCTAAAGATAAACAATATAACCAATGTCTGGCAATAAATAAAGGGCCCGATCTGGTCCTGGGATGTGCGCCCGAAAGTGCTAGTGCCCATGGGAGTTAAATGATCAGAGTGTTTGGCATTACACTCAAGTGCTATCTATCTCGACTATCTATATGACAATCAAAACACAAAACGTGCTATACTCTCTCGATGTCTAGAATGACAAACAAGTGCTATACTCGTCGTGCTATTACTATACTTGTGCTAGTTGTGCTATGGCCATCCTGCTATTCGTGCTATATTCTATACTTGTGCTATTTTGGAAACTATACTTGATCTCGTGCTATTGTGCTATATTGTTACCGGTTGTGCTATCTCTTACTATATTTGACTCTCTTGTACCTGCTATCTTTAGACACTCTGCCATTAAATGTGTTAATTATTTAAAGCCTGCTTGAGCCTGAGATTTAAGTCCTACTGGGCGCTATCGCTCACCCTACGTTATTTGATGTTGTGTTCTCAGGTGAGACTGAGGATGACACATACACTCACGAGGAAGGGAATGACCAAGAGTGAAGCCAGGAGTACCCTTGAGTCATTATGTTATCTTAGAGTTGTAGTTAGTTATTTCCTTCTGTTGCAATGTAATTGGGCCCTTTAGAATGGCTCTGATATTAGTGGTTGTAACTAGACATTTGGAAAATATTAATGAGAAAGATTTGCTTTAGTATTATTCAGTGTGCAATGGTTTGATGTCTAGTATACGCTCTATACCTTTTCTTGCAACTGCCTTCACCCTCCGATATTCCGCATTGGGGCGTGACACCTTGTCTTGGAATAGATTAATATATCATCAATGAATACCACCACAAATTTATCAAGATATGGGCGATAAATGCTATTCATCAACTGCATGAAAATTGCAAGGGCATTTGTTAGTTCAAAAGGCATAACAATAAATTCATAATGCCCATACCTGCTTCGGAAGGCTGTCATGTGAATGTCTTCTCCTTTGATCCTCAATTGATGATAACCGGATCTGAGATCTATTTTAGAGAAGTATCTAGCTCCAGATAATTGATCAAACAACTCATCAATCATTGGCATAGGGTATTTGTTCTTGATAGTTAACTGGTTTAGTTGTCTGTAATCTATACATAGCCTCATCGACCCATCTTTCTTCTTGACGAAGAGGACAGGTGTACCCCATGGCGATGTGCTTGGTCGGATGAAACCCTTCTCTAACAGTTCTATCAGTTGCTCTTTTAATTCCTTCAGTTCTGCGGGGGACATTCTATATGGTGCCCTAGATACTGGTGCTGCTCCAGGGACCAACTCGATGGTAAAATCGACCTCTCACTCAAGAGGAATTCCTTGGCAAGTCTTCGGGAAAAACATCAGCGTATTCGCTGACAACATGGATGTCCTCCACTTTGACTTCCTTCTTTGTAATGACCACAGCAGCAAGAAAGGCCATACAACCTTTCCTTATCATCCTTTTGGCTTGTAGTGCAGAGATAAGTGACAATCTCCTGTGGTTCCTATCCCCAGTGAACACTAGTTTTGGGTAATGGCTAAAGGTTACCCGACTTCTCCTACAGTTGATACTAGCCCCATGTTCAGACAACCAGTCTGCTCCCAGTATCACATCATACCCCTCCATGTCCATACATATTAAATTTGCTGGTAGGTTTTGGGTTTCAATCAGTACTTCACTAGATGGCATATGGTTGGTAAGATTGGTGCCAGGACCCATCGGGGTTGACACAACTATTTCGGGTTTCATTGGGACGGGTTTCACAAGTAGGGTATTAACAAATGTTTGAGCTATAAAGGAATGCGTAGCTCCCGTATCAAATAGAACATATGCGGGTCGGGAAAGAATAGTGAGTGTACCTTCCACGATACCACCTTCTTCAGCAGCTTCAGGCTCCTGTATAGCTTGTAAGCGGCCTTGCCTCCTCTGTCCATTCGTACGCTTGTCCTAAGGGGCTTGTTCTTTCAGTATTGGGCAGTCTGATATCCTATGGTCACGACTACCACAGCGCAGGCATCTCCCTTGCACTCTCCAGCATTGTTCAGACAGTGATTAGCTTTGTCACAATGTTTGCACCTTTCTCCCGTTGTCACCACTATCTGCTTTCCTGACTCCTTTGGCTTTTTATCAGCTGGTTCATTTACCCTACCACTGGGCCTTTTCTTCTCAATGGTCGGCTGATACCTTCCTGTAGAAGACACTTGCTCCCTTTTTACAGATTTTCCCTTAATTCTTTCAGCAGTCTCCATAGCATCTTCCAGCAACTGAGCTTTCTTTACCATGTCGGCATAGGTCTGAATGTCCATTGGCGCCAGTTGAGTGATGAACTGGGGCCTCAAACCATTCAGAAAGCGTTTTGCCTTCATCCTTTCTGTCCTAATCAAGTGAGTAGCGTATCGGGACAGACGAGAGAATTGGGCCTCATACTCGGCCACATTGAGTCCTCTCTATTTCAAAGCCGCAAATTCGGCTGCTTTCCGTTCCTGCACCCTCTTGGAGAAGTACTTGGTGTTGAAGTGCTCGATAAACTGAGCCCATGTTAGTTGCTGGCCATTCAGCATTGCTTCTACTGACTCCCACCATGCCCTGGCATCCTTTTCCAATTGGAAAGTCGCCAGTAGTACTTTGTTCCGGTCCGTGTATTGCATGACCCTGAATATCCTTTCAATTTCCTTAACCAGGTGTTCAGCCACATCTGGGTCAGTACTCCCTCCAAACCTAGGCAAATCCATATTCCGAAAATTCTGATGGAGATCACCGGCTCCGCGGTTACCTCCACCCTGGGTGGCTTGTAGAATAGCTTGAGTCAAGTTCTGTATTGTTTGTTGCATGTTCCTAGCCTGGGCACGTTCAGCGGCCATTGAGGTAATAAGTACCTTCAAGATAATAATGTAAGTCAGTCATCTAATTATATCACATGTGACTTCTATTCCCATTGTTCTACCCAAGCTCACATTAGGTACGACAGATTTTGACTCGTGTGGTCTAGTTTCATTCTACATTCCTATTTCCTTGGACCCTAAAGTTTAGGGCTCTGATACCATTTGCCACGCCCCGATATTTAGCAGCGGAATAAATACCGGGGGCGTGAACGATACAAACAGACGTATCACAATTGAATAACACCGAGTCACAATTGAATATAATAACACATTCGAGACTATAATATGGTCACCATTAATATACTTTATTTCATTCCATTCAACTAGTTACAACCTCACATAAGAAGAAATGACTGAAAAGGTTTATTAATCAAATAACAACGTTTCTCTAATACATCGACTACTAAAATTTCTATTTCTAAGCTGACAACTATTCATATGACAGGTGCTCGTCACTCTTGCCCTGTCCCATCTGACTCCACTGGTTCCTCATCACTACCTGAAAAAGGGCAGGATGATAGGGGTGAGCGAACTAGCTCAGTAGGATTTACATCTCAATATTGTGCGGGCACTAATATACATGATTAACATTTTAAATAGGCAGATATGCACATGAATATGATGACAATGTATGCAATGCTAACAGATCGAATAGCAGAATAGAATGGATATCATATCAGATCAAAATGTCGAGTTGTATATACAATGAACAGATATTTCAAGAGTAGAATCGTATCAAAAGAGATTGGCCATATTCAAACAGATATCATGCGTTCACATGACCAGACGTATCATATCAAATCATATCATATCAGATCAAATCAGACTTATCATATCAAACAAATACACATTCACACTAATCTTGCTTATTTGTTTGTGCTATGCCAAGCACCAGAAGTCCATACTCACGCGGTTAATAAGTACGTTGGGGTGCTCCTCCCCAGGACCGGACCATGCCCCTTTTTTTGCACAGGCATTGGATCAAATTTGGACCGGAGTCCCACGTTGTGCCGAACAAACAGATTCATATTATGGCCACAGAGTTTCAATAACAAGCTCGTAGTAAAAGGAACACGATCATTCATAGAGTCAAGGTATGACAAACAGCTCAAGAGAACAAGGCAGGATAACGACGTATCTTATGTTTCATAATTCATTAATGTCTTGACATGAGGATGTTTCTAAAGACAGATCATATGCAGAACATGTGCTCTCAATTTCCCCAAGAAGGGTGTGTCTATTCGTGTAAATATGTAAGTGACGAGTTACTGATCTTTCCTATCATGTATGCAATTGACAAATGATTATTTGAACACTGGAAAACATAAAACTATTGAAACTCATATGCAAATTATGACATTAACTCCACTAGCAAGTCCATACTAACCTGTATTCATCCCCACATTCATATCATATTCTTATCTTATCAATTGACAATAAGCAAGATCACAAGATAATCTAATGGACATAAGACTAATCACAATTACACATTAGAATCGTATTCATATCATTACTATTTTTCAATGGGTTGATTTATTTTAGGTCCATGCATACTATATAACATCATGCACATGCTAGTAGACATCATGAAATGATCAGACCCAAAATATGCAGTTTGTTTTTTTTTTGCAAAGGTAGTGTCGACACTAGATCAAGTGGTGTCGACACAATGCTTCAAATACAAGGCAAAATGATCATGTAGTGTCGACACAGGATCAGGTAGTGTCGACACAGTGCTTCAAATACAAGGTAAAAAGGTCAAGTAGTGTCGACACAAGATCAAGTAGTGTCGACACTAGAGACAGCTTCCAGAAAACCTTCTGGCCAATATAGGACAGTGTGTCGACACTAGAGCAGGTAGTGTCGACACTAGATCAGCTCCCAGAAACTTTCTGGAACAAACTGGGACAGTGTGTCGACACTAGATCAGGTAGTGTCGACACTAGAGAGCTTTCCAGAACACCTTCTGGGCTGTTTTGGGACAGTGTGTCGACACTAGATCAAGTAGTGTCAACACTAGTGGCCCTCACAGACAAAAAACTTATAAATCAAGTGTAACCAGAAAACACGTCTCATGCAGCGATTCACTTTCCCTTCTTATAACTCTCTAAATAATGATATCTAGACAAACCGTTCAACACGAAAGATGACGAGGACAACTAGTAGAAGAACGTTGATGTTGGGGGTTTGATCAAATTCGATCTTGAATGCCGAGAAAACATGTAAAGAACATAAAGCTAAGTGCAGCCCGAAATCGCATTATCATGCAGAGACTCTCTTACCATGCTTATAACTCTCTAACGAAAGACTTTTGGATAAAATATACAACATGAAAGATGATCGTGACTACAAGTAAAAGAACTTTCATTAAGAAAGTTTGGGCTAATTCAGTATAAAATCACATACAAAATAAGAAGAACGGGGAAAGCCCTAACTGTGCGAGACTTCGGGAAAACTACGAATACACAATGTATACTCCATGAAAACTAGTCAAACCAAGTGCAAATGAACCTAGACTCAAAGAACTACATGCTGGTGTTGGTTTTCTTTAATCTTGGCCCGAGAACACCTACCCTTATGAAGATCTAAGACCAGTCGACGTTCTGGACGCAGCAGAGGATGAAGGGGATGAAGCTACGGGTTCCCAGCCTTTCTCCTTCTCCTCAGGAGCTCTAGCCTGCCTCCAAACGACCCCAACTCGATGTTAAACCTTACCCAAGAGTTTAAGGATGAGTTCTTATAGTTTTAGGGTGTAGTTAAGAGTCCTAACGAGACTAGGAAAGGGGCTACGAGTTCTGTCTCCCACTTTCCATAAAATCTGGGATTCTCTTACCCAAAAGAGGTAGCAAAGGTTTAGGAAACCACCAATTAGGGTTGGGTTCGGTTTTGGCTTACCTTGCATGACTAATTACCTTAATTTTAACCATAACTTGCCCTCTCCAATTATGGCATAATTACATACACGAATTTCTTGGAAATTTTCTGTCCTAGTTTGTTTATATCCTTGGGCCAAATGTGCTCTATTGGCCCAATCTTGTTAATGGGTCATTAATACATGGTGTTGGAAGTCTCTCTAATATGTTTATTTACTTTATCCTCCTTTATTTCTAAAGTTTTTAAGTCACTAAATTCCGGGTTGTTACACCAATATTGGTAAGTATCATATTTCTGAAGCATTAATTATTTCAAGATTATATTTCTCTAAGTCCACATCGACTTCTGTTGAAAGTCACAACGATTTTCTTCATGTATATCATTTTTAATAGAGCTATAACGATTTGACATTGGAACGATTTCTTTAGTCATCGTAACGATTTGCTCATCGCAATGATTTCCTTAGTCATCGTAACGATGTGCTCATCGCAACGATTTCTTTAGTCATCGTAACGAGTTGCTCATCACAACGATTTCCTTAGTCATCGTAACGATTTGCTCATCACAACGATTTATTGAGTCATCGTAACGATTTGCTCATCGCAACGATTTCTTTAGTCATCGTAACGATTTGCTCATCGCAACGATTTCCTTAGTCATCGTAACGATTTGCTCATCGCAACGATTTCTTTAGTCATCGTAACGATTTGCTCATCGCAACGATTTCTTTAGTCATCGTAACGATTTGCTCATCGCAACGATTTCCTTAATCATCGTAACGATTTACTCATCGCAACGATTTCTTTAGTCATCGTAACGATTTGCTCATCGCAACGATTTCTTTAGTCATCGTAATGATTTGCTCATCGCAACGATTTCTTTAGTCATCGTAACGATTTGCTCATCGCAATGATTTCTTTAGAGCTCATAACGATTTGCTTCGCGCAACGATTTCTTTAGAGCTCATAACGATTTGCTTCGCGCAACGATTTCTTTAGAGCTCATAAGGATTTGCTCTCTATAATGATTTCTTCAGTATTCATAACGATTCCTTTAATGAATACAACGATTATTTTCTATAACGATTTCTTCAGTATTCATAATGATTCCTTTAATGAGTACAACGATTTGCTCTCTATAACGACTTGTTAAGTACTCATAATGATTTCTTCAGTAAACACTTGATCATAACGACTTCATAAGTCATATAGACAACGACTTTATGGTTTATATCGACTTGATATTTATCTTATCTCTTAAAGCGTTGAATAGTCAAAGTCTTCTCATATCTGTTTGACTGTTGTGCATTTAATGAAGACAGAACGCATCTCTGCATGCATGTAGATGATATCTTTTCATTATCGTGCATATTCTGTCAACATCTTTTAGAACAAGCTATTTGGCATTGCTATTTTGGTGAATATTCACATCAACGTCTTCTGACATCAAGAGACAGTCTAACTGTCTACCATTCCAGCATTTAATGTATGCAGGGCCCTAAAGACATTCTGTCATACAACGTTGGACCATATAGACGCTAGAAGACCCTATCTCTTTGCGTGCTCAAATGGATAAAAGATTGTTGACTAGAAGCTTCCAAGTGTCAATCAGTCTAACGTCTACCAAACTAAGAGACAATGGTTACTTCAACGACTATTTTTCAAATTGGAGATATAAATTCAAGATAGCAGCTCCAGAAGAAAGATACAGAAGAGAGAGTGTTACTATTGTTGAACGAAAAATCTTTGCAGATCTTCTGAAAAAGAATCCGAGAGCCAAAAATTCAAATTCCAGTGTGTCTTTAGCTCGTTGCTCTCTGTGCTATAATAGAAATCCTGAGAGAGCCAGTGTAGTTCTGAGAGAGTGCCTTGTTTAGATTATTTGCTCTCAGTGCTAGTAGCTTCATATCTTGACTTGCTAAAGCTTGATCTAGGGACTTGAATCCTGTTTATTCTTTTATGTTGTAGTTCCCTTCTGTTGTGAAGGAAGACCTGGTGGGGAGCCAGGGTGTTGTGTTCCCTTCTGTTGTGAAGGAAGACCTGGTGAGGAATCCAGGGTGTTGTAGTTCCTTTCGTGTGAAGGAAGACTAGCTGAGCTGGGTGTTGTTTTGTCCATAGGGGGACTGTACCCTAGTTAGTGGAATCCTGAGTTGTTGCTCAGGGACTGGATGTAGGACTCCTAAGGAGAGGAGGTCTGAACCAGGATAATTCCTTGTGTTGTGTGATTGCGTATTATGTGTTTGTCTTTTATACTAATCCTCTCTAACCTTCATCGAAGAACATCTTTGTATGAATGTTTTAAGTACAGGTACTAATCAGATAATCTTTGAAAAGACCCATTCAACCCCCCTCTGAGCTCGTCAACTGGGCAACAAGTGGTATCAGAGCAAGTCTCTTCGACAAAGACGAAAGATCTAATGATCTGAAGAGTAACGATCCATGGCAGCCCAAGGTAACATTGAAGGTCAGTCTGTCAACCGACTCCCTCTCTTTGATGGTGAAGATTATGCTTATTGGAAGACCAGAATGGTGTACTTTCTCCACGGTCACGACTATCAGATTGGTCAATAGTAGAGGAAGGCGATCTCCTAGTCACAAATGAGAAAGCTCAGTGGACAGATGATGACAGGAAAAAGATCTCCTTGAACTGTAAGGCTAAGAGTATTATGTGCTGTGCACTAAGAAAAAAGGAATTCAACAGAGTTTTAGCCTGCAAATCCGCAATGGAGATGTGGGAAAAGCTTAGAATTACCTATGAAGGCACAAACAAAGTAAAGGAGACAAGAATTGATATTCTTGTTACACAATATGAAAGATTTCAGATGCAATCAGGTGAGTCCATAACTCAAATGTTCAGTTGATTCACTGATATTACAAATGGATTGGCTGGACTTGGGAAAACCTATGAGATTGGAGACATGGTGAGGAAAATTCTTAGATCCTTACCATTCTCATGGACTCCAAAGGTCACAGCTATTGAGGAAGTCAATGATTTGAAAAGGATGTCTTTGGAAAAGCTCAACAGGTCCCTTATGGCCCATGAAATAAATATGGAAAGATTAGGAGAGTCCTCAAGTAGAAAGAAGCATTCAAATGCTCTTAAAGCAGAAGAAGATAGGTCAGATGAGTCATTAACTGAAGGTGAGAGCTCAAGTGACTGTGAAGATGAAGAAGCTATGCTATCAAAAAGATTGCAACGCATTCTAGCAAAGAAGAAGAAGTTCCAATCTGGTAGAAGACACTTCAAGAGAAATAAAGACTTCAAGAAACCAGATGGAAAGGATCAAAAGAAGAGTGAACCCATATGCTACGAGTGCAAAATCCAGGACATAGCAAAGCTGAATGTCCAAAGCTCAAGAAGCCTGAATTCAGAAAAAGAGAGAGCTCCAAGAAATTCAGGAAATATAAGAAAAAGGCTATGGCAGCAGCATGGAGCAACAGCAGCGACTCAGATAGTGAGTCAAGCTCAACCAGTGATGAGCAAGAAGCCAACTTGGCCTTCATGGCGAATACCGAAGAAAAGGTAACCTTGACTCATCCTTTGATTCTTGTAATGGTTCAGATTCCGATAATCTAGAAGAAGCCTTCAACGAATTATACAGTAAATATAGAGAAATAACCAAACTATTAAAAATAAGTAAGAAAATAATGCTTGTCTAGAAAACACAAACTCAGATCTAAAATCAGAAAATGAACAATTAGAAAGCCAAATAACTGAACTTAAAAGAAGAAATGAACTGTTATGTGAAGATCTAAACCTAAGAATGAACAAATAACTAAAATAGAAAAACAAGCAAGTTCAGATGAACTGAAAACTAAAATTAAGACACTAACAGAAGAAAATATACAGTTATCTAGCACATTAGAAAAATTCACTAATGGTAAAAACTCTCTAATATTAAAAGGTGCTAGAAGATCAGGTAAGAAGAAAAATGGATTAGGATATACACCCCAGATAATGAAGAAAACATAGTTTATCCTAAAATATATCCAAACCAAAATTTGTACCTGAACAAGACATTGCATACAAGGCAGATTTCAAATATATAGAAAAAGTAACAAAATTATCTTGTTGCAGTCACTGTAACAAATTAGGTCATATTATAACTACATGTCCATCTAAACATAAGAAATGGATGATAAAAAGGGAAACCAGTGATACTAACCAATCAGGACCCAAAAGAACTTGGGTACCTAAAACTTAATATTTTCATTTCAGGGTAACTCTCAAGCATCTAAATGGTATCTGGACAGTGGGTGCTCAAGGCACATGTCAGGTAATCGAAAGCTATTCTCTCATCTTCAAAATGAAGAAGGAACTATTACATATGGAGATAACGGAAAAGGAACAGTGATAGGCAGTGGTTCTGTGAACAACAAAGGAAAGACAGTTATTGAGGATGTATTGTTTGTCAAAGGGCTAAAACATAATCTTATTAGCATCAGCCAGCTTTGTGACAGAGGTCATCAGATCCAGTTTCAAGAGTCAAAGTGCAGCATATTAAAGGATGGAGTAGTAATTTTCGAAGCAAATAGAGAAAAGAACTTGTATGTGCTCTATCTTGAAGAACTCAAGGATCAAAATGTCTGTTTAGCAGCAAATAAAGATCAATCAACTGAATTATGGCACAGAAGATTGGGACATTGCAGCATAGATGGTATGAGAAAGTTGTTAAAGAAAAATCTTGCGGAAGGTTTGCCAAAAGTCAGCACTAAGATGGAAGGTGTTTGTAGACCTTGTGCCAAAGGAAAGCACTCTAAGAGCTCCTTCAAGTCAAAGACTATGGTAACCACCTCAAAGCCTTTGGAACTCCTTCATATGGATTTGTTTGGGCCAATGAGAACCACCAGTCTTGGAGG
This sequence comes from Colocasia esculenta, assembly GCA_014218235.1. Lineage (NCBI taxonomy): Eukaryota > Viridiplantae > Streptophyta > Magnoliopsida > Alismatales > Araceae > Colocasia > Colocasia esculenta. The sequence continues at coordinate 170,370,828 of CM024754.1, forward strand.
AAAGAATTTTGGTTTTGTTATTGTCGATGATTACTCCAGATTTACATAGATGTCATTCCTAGAACACAAAGATGATACATTTGAAAGCTTTATCAGTTTTAGCAAGAAGGTTCAGAAAGACAAGAAATTTAGTATTATTAGTATTCGATCAGATCATGGAGGTGAATTTCAGAATGAGAAATTTGCAAAGTTCTGTGAAAATGAAGGAATTGAACATAACTTCTCAGCATCAAGGACACCACAGCAGAATGGAGTTGCTGAAAAAAAGAATAGAACCTTATTGGATATGGCTAGGACAATGTTGTCAGAATATAACTTACCAAGGTATTTTTGGGCTGAAGCAGTAAACACAGCAAGCTACATCATTAATAGAGTAATGATCAGACCAATATTGAAGAAAACTGCATATGAGTTGTTCAAAGGAAAGAAACCGAAGATCAGTCACTTCAGAACTTTTGGATGTCCATGCTTCATCCACAACAACGGCAAAAGAGACATTGGTAAGTTGGATACCAAATCAGATGAAGGCATCTTCATGGGGTATGCTTCTAAACCCAAAGGTTATAGAGTATTTAACAAACGTGCCTTATTGATTGAACAGTCTGTGCATATTTTTTGATGAGACTAACCCTTCCTTGAGAAAGGAAGAAGATAGTGACAATAATGATGCAGACCAACTGTCCAAGAAACTAAAGGATACCTCAATTGAAGACAGGAATGATCCACCTCTAGAAGACTTGCAACAACAAGATATTACACATGAAAATCTTCCAAAGGAGTGGAGATACAAGAAAGATCACCCACCTGAGAACATTATTGGTGATCATCTGTAAGGGTAAGAACAAGAGGTAATATAATACCTTGTGATTATCTAGCATTTGTCTCTCAAATAGAGCCTAAGACAGTCAATGAAGCTCTCACTGATGAATCCTGGATTATAGCCATGCAAGATGAACTTAACCAGTTCAAGAGAAACCAAGTATGGTCACTTGTTTCTAGACCATCCAGTTATTGGCACCAAGTGGGTGTTCAGAAACAAATTGGATGAGGCTGGTGTTATCTTAAGAAACAAGGCCAGGCTGGTAGCTCAAGGCTACTCCCAAGAGGAAGGCATTGATTTCGATGAAACCTATGCTCCTGTAGCCAGACTTGAGGCTATTAGGATTTTACTTGCATATGCATCTGCTCTAGATTTAAAATTATTTCAAATGGATGTTAAATCCACATTTTTAAATGGTTTTATTAAAGAGGAGATATATGTTGAACAGCCTCCAGGTTTTGATGATACAGAATTTCCAAATCATGTTTTTAAACTTCATAAGACATTATATGGTTTAAAACAAGCACCAAGAGCCTGGTATGAAAGGCTTAGCTCTTTTTTATTAAACCATGGTTTCACTAGAGGACAGGTAGATAGCACTCTATTTGTAAAATCGAAAGTTAAAAGCATATTACTTGTACAGATTTATGTAGATGACATTATTTTTGGATCTACTGATGAATCCCTTTGCAAGTACTTTGAAAAGTTGCGGGAGAGTTTGAGATGAGCATGATGGGGGAGCTAAACTATTTCCTTGGACTGCAAATCAAGCAAGGAAAATATGGCACCCACATTTGTCAAGCAAAATACACCAAGGAGCTTTTGAAGAAATTTGGTTTTGAGAACACAAAGCCACTCTCAACACCCATGAGTACATCTACAAGGATGGATAGTGACAAGGATGGTAAGAAAATAGATCAAACGATCTACAGAGGTATGATTGGTTCATTGCTTTACTTAACGGCCAGTAGACCCGATATTCTATTCAGTGTATGCATGTGTGCTAGATATCAAGCAGATCCTAGAGAATATCATTTAATCTCCGTAAAAAGAATATTTAGATACTTAGCTAGAACTCATGATTTAGGTCTGTGGTATCCAAAATCCTGTGAAATTAATTTAGTAGGATACTCTGATGCTGACTATGCTGGATGCAAAGTAGATAGAAAAAGCACCAGTGGTTGTTGTCAATTCCTTGCAGGGTGTTTGATATCCTGATCCTCCAAGAAACAAAATTCAGTGGCATTGTCTACAGCTGAAGCTGAGTACGTGGCTGCTGGAAGTTGTTGTACACAACTCCTATGGATAAAGCAACAACTTGAGGATTTTGGACTAAATATCAAATCAATTCCACTATTGTGTGACAATACCAGTGCCATCAATCTCACCAAAAATCCAGTCCAGCATTCAAGGACCAAACATATTGAGGTTAGATATCATTTCATTCGTGATCATGTAGCAAATGGTAAGATAGAAATATCCTTTATTGACACAAATGGTCAGTTAGTAGATATTTTTACAAAAGCCTTACCCGAAGAGAGATTCACATCTCTTAGAAGGGAATTGGGCATGTGTAATTTGTGAAAAGATTCTGTGTAAAACTGGCATATAAATTTTCAGAATTAAGTAAATTTTCTCTCCATGGCTTTAAGAAAAAAAATTTTAAATTATCTTTCCTGGCCGCTCTCTTTATAAAGTCTGTTGAGTTGGTCAAACTTATTTGTCGTTTTCTGCCACCTTTTTGGCGTCTCACGTTTCGGTAAAGCTTTTATTTAACTCCAAAATTGATGTGAGAACGATTCATCTCCTATCTTCTACCTTCTTCCCTCTTTCGTCTGGTTGCCTGAGCCGATGCCCTAACGACTCCGACATCGACTCTCTGCTCTTGAAGCTTCGCTCTCGTTCCCGCGAAGAATTTCTTGAGGGCTTTCACTCCTCCTTCCTTCCCAACCTCCAGAAACCTTTTTCACCTGAATCCATGGCCGCGTCCATCATTTCCGGTAGTCTTGGGGGCTACGACGCTGAGTACCTCTCACCTGAGTAGCAGGAGAGGTTCACGTTTGTGAAAACAAAGTTTTGTGGCAATAAAGTAGTGGACGTAGCTGATCTTGAGAAGAACGGCATGCACAGCATAGTGGCCACTGTGAGCAGAATGCAGTGGTCAGTCATTTCAACCTTCTCAGAGGTAAGCTATCCAGACCTCGTGAAGGTGTTCTATGTTTGTTTGAAATCAGAGGCAGATGGGTCCCTGACATCTTCAGTCAAGGGAACCCCGATCAAGATTGATCATGATCTCCTGAAGACTCTGTTTGATGTAAGCATGACCGGTCACAGTGGAATTCACACTGTAGATACCCAGGTCAAGGGTCACGGAATCATTGGTCCTGAATTCCGGCTGAGAGATAGGAAAATAGACATAAATCAACTAAATGCATTCAACCGTCTCCTGCATTTTATAGTCTGTCAGATACTCATTCCCAGAAGTGCTACTTTCTCTACCTGTACCAAGGCTGATTCGGACATGATGTTCTGGGCCATCCAAAATAAGGAGATTAACATGGCCGAAGTGATGATAGAGAGGATGAAGTTTGCTCGTGATCAAATTTGGGACACAAAGAGCAAACTGAATGTTTCTCTGCCCTACGCCCATTTGCTCACCAAGATTTTCAAACACTTTGGTGTTGACCTGTCTGGGGCAGTAGTCGAAAAGATGGGCCAGAGCATTAGGTCCAAAAATCTTCGAAAAAGTGATTTCTCAGTCTTCAATGGAGTATGGTCCAAGATCTTTGTGGTTGAGGGTGAACCCATCATCGGGGAAGCCCAAGACGTCCAGCAAGAAGTAGCAGCAGCAATAGCAGAACCAGCAGCTGTGGCCTCAGTAGTTCCAGAACTAGAGGAAATGGCACCTACAGCACCCCCTGTCATGGCAACAGCAGTAGAAGAGCCAGCAGTAGCAGCAAACTCACATATTGTAGAAGATATTCCAGAAGCACCAGCAAGAATAGCAATGGAAGTTACTGACCGAAGGATTGACGACATTTCTCCTGAGGTGATTGTCCCTATTGTATCTACAGCAGCAGATCCTTTACCTTCCTCCATTGTAGCCTCTATACTTCGAGAGGTATTGGATTCCATTTATTCCACCCCAGTCACTCTAGAATCTAGTGGAAGATCAGTGGAAGAGGCTGTGGCATCAGGCCACATTGAAGAATCGGTGGCAGCAGGACCAATTCAGGAGGAGCAAACAGTTGCTCAAGAAGATACTGTAATGGGAGATGCTCCTATTCAGGGGGAGCAAGAGAGTATTGAAAGAGATGCTCCTGTTGAGGGGAGTAGTCAAAGGAAGATCAAGCGGAGACAGCTGTGGCATCAGACCATACTGACATTTCTATGACAGCAGAATCAACTCCAGCAGCAGAAGCAGCACACACTAATGTGCCCATGAGCAGTGTGCCTGCTGCAGAAGTTTTTCCTCATACAGAGGATGATGGACCTCAGGGGGAGAGACATGACAATCCCTCAGATAATGATGCTAGAGATGGGGAGACTGCTAGCTCCTAGAATCTGATGATGATGGTCAGCAGCCTCCAGCAACAGAGGCAAGGAAGAAAGGAAAAGAAGTGGCATCCGGAGTCCCTCCCCTAGCAGACACTTCTTTTAAGAGGCAAGTGAGACAGAAGATTGTCATAAATTTGAAGCCTGTCATTGAAAGATTAGATGCTCAAGGTGAGATCTTTTGCTCTGTTCAATCTGATGTGAACTCCATTTTCATGAGCCAAGCATCCACCACTAAGGAGATTTCTCAAATCAGAAATGCCATGAAGTGGTTCAACAGAGAGATGGGGAGCTTGAAGACAATGTTGTCTGAGTTTTTCAAGGTAGTTGGAGCTCAGAATATTGATGTTGATACCCCTAGGCCATCAGGGCCATCTGTTCCAGAGTCAGGGCCGCCAGGGCCAGCACCAGCAGCAGCAACAGCACAGGTCAGTATGCAAGGGCCATCCATGCCATCTGAGCAGGTAGTAGAGTCACCAAGGGCAGCTGAGAAGGTGTCAGGGTCAGGGCCAATGGAGTATGAACCTGTGCAAAATATGGCTGAAGAAGAGATCTTGGCTCCTGTGCCCCCAGCTCCATCTTCTTCTCAAACACATGTTCCTCCATCCCCACCTTCATCCTCTACAGCTCCACCTGCCCCACAGCCCTTCAAGAAACCTCTTCCTAGACCTATCTCTTCACCAACACCCTTTCCCTCTGAATCCACCTCTTCTCCTGCCTCCTCTACTCATATTCTTCCACCTCCTTCTGTCTTTGAGGCTCCTCCAACATCCTCTGCTGGGGCCTCATCCTCCTCTGGTCCCTCCTCTAGACCAGTTGATGACATCCCTTCTTCTTCTGATTCATTCCTTCATCCTTCTCCTCCACCCTCCTTTATTACCATAATACTTGAGCGAGCTCAACTTGACTCTCCCTTTCTTGCAAAAGTGAAGGATGAGTTTGAAGAAGCAATTCTCAAGTCGGTCCTGAAAGTTGGGGATCACATTCATAGGGCAGAATCTTCCAGTTCTGCTCCTAAAAAGAGGAAAATCTCTTCTACTTCATCTCTTTCCTCTGAACCCCAATTTCCACCTCTGTGGTTCTCTCTCACAGTGGACAACAAAAATAAACCATTGTATAGGGAGCATCTTCAGAAGGTTGTCTTTGCCACCATCATCAACCTTCCATTCCTTAACCTTACAGACCACTTAAACATTGTTCTCCCCTATACTCCTCTTACCAAAACTAAAAAATCCAAAATCTTCTCTGTTGCTCATTCCAAAAATGAAGAGCAATGGGGCAAGGGCCACAAAGAACTTTTCAAGCGATATCTTCTCGCCAAGTCTGCCAGATTCCCTCCAAGGGACCATTCCCTCACCCTCTCAGAATGGTTTCAAATCCACCATAAAGACTCTTGGGGACCTTTCATTCAGAAAGAGATCAAGATGGCCAGACACTTCCTATTGTTCAATAACTACAGATATGTCCATCGACTTCCTGAAGTTCAACTGAGCCAGTTCAAGCAGGCTATCCAAACTCTCAGTCCAGGCATTGCCCACACTGAAACTGTTCAGATATACTTTGCTACCCTTCAGGTGCCTGATGAGATTTCTCTTCCCCAGATCCACTTCCTTATCATGGAATCCTCTGTTGGGTCTATCATCTTTGAACGCTTTGCCAGAGTGATGGGAAGAATCAAGTTACAGAAAGGCTTTCTGGTTGCATTTCATAGATTTCTCTTTAGAGAATATCACCAGGGTCATGTCAGTGCTGAGGTTCTTGCACCTATTCTATCCGAATGTGAGAGACTGACTCCCTCAGAGTGCACCAGATTCTATCCCTTATCTGCTCAGTAGTTATCTGATCTGAATGAAGCTCAAGTCAGGGAAGGGAAACCTGCAGTTTCTCCTGCTACCTTCTTGGACATGAACCTTGGGAGGAAAGGTACAAGGTGTTTGTAGCCATGCGCCAAGCTCTCAAGCAGAAACAAAATTACTACCCTGTGACAATGGATCAGTTTCTTGCTTGTGCCAGTTTCGGGTCAGTTCTCTTCCTCAAAATAACCATGGATAAGGACTCATACGCTGATTTTCTTTCCCAGCAGCTCACTCTTCATCTCCGAAGGATGGCTTCCTCCATGGGACCAGCCTACTCTTTATCTCCTGGGGTGTTCAAGCTGTATTTTGAAAAGCAGGAAGAGCATGCATGGGAAACCATTTCTCATTTTGCCTCTCTTTTGTCTCCTACTTATTATTTACTTGTACCTCCTCACAATTAATGAAATATCGTTGGTTGTATGTCCTTCAATCTTTTCTCTTCATTCTTTGTCTCAGATTATCTTTTTCCTTAATGACAAAAAGGGGGAGAAAAATACTTAGCATGTCTGAAATACATTCCGCAAATATTCAAATTTTTTATTCATGCTTATTGATAAATTTAGTCATCACCAAAAAGGGGGAGATTGATGATCAGTCTGTCCCCATGTAATTTTAATTACATATTTATTTTGGTGATTAACAAAACCCTATCAAAATTTCTAACATATATTTCATAAATCTTAAGTACATGAAATATACCAAGGTCAAACAAGCCAATATTGGTAAGTATCATATTTCTGAAGCATTAATTATTTCAAGATTATATTTCTCTAAGTCCACATCGACTTCTGTTGAAAGTCACAATGATTTTCTTCATATATATCGTTTTTAATAGAGCTATAATGATTTGACATCGCAATGATTTCTTTAGTCATCGTAATGATTTGCTCATCGCAACAATTTCCTTAGTCATAGTAACGATTTCTTTAGTCATCGTAATGATTTGCTCATCGCAACGATTTCTTTAGTCATCGTAACGATTTTCTCATCGCAACAATTTCCTTAGTCATCGTAACGATTTGCTCATCGCAACGATTTCTTTAGTCATCGTAACAATTTGCTCATCGCAACGATTTCTTTAGTCATCGTAACGATTTGCTCATCGCAACGATTTCCTTAGTCATCGTAACGATTTGCTCATCGCAACGATTTCTTTAGTCATCGTAACGATTTGCTCATCGCAACGATTTCTTTAGTCATCGTAACGATTTGCTCATCGCAATGATTTCTTTAGAGCTCATAACGATTTGCTTCGCGCAACGATTTCTTTAGAGCTCATAACGATTTGCTTCGCGCAACGATTTCTTTAGAGCTCATAATGATTTGCTCTCTATAACGATTTCTTCAGTATTATAATGATTCCTTTAATAAATACAACAATTCGTTTTCTATAACGATTTCTTTAGTATTCATAACGATTCCTTTAATGAATACAACAATTTGCTCTCTATAACGACTTGTTAAGTACTCATAATGATTTCTTCAGTAAACACTTGATCATAACGACTTCATAAGTCATATAGACAACGACTTTATGGTTTATATCGACTTGATATTTATCTTATCTCTTAAAGCGTTGAATAGTCAAAGTCTTCTCATATTTGTCTGACTGCTGTGCATTTAATGAAGACAGAACGCATCTCTACATGCATGCAGATGATATCTTTTCATTATCGTGCATATTCTGTCAACATCTTTTAGAACAAGCTATTTGGCATTGTTATTTTGGTGAATATTCACATCAACGTCTTCTGACATCAAGAGACAGTCTAGCTGTCTACCATTCCAGCATTTAATGTATGAAGGGCCCTAAAGACATTCTGTCATACAACGTTGGACCATATAGACGCCAGAAGACCCTATCTCTTTGCGTGCTCAAATGGATAAAAGATTGTTGACTAGAAGCTTCTAAGTGTCAAGCAGTCTAACGTCCACCAAACTAAGAGACAACGGTTACTTCAACAACTACTTTTCAAATTGGAGATATAAATTCAAGATAGCAACTCCAGAAGAAAGATACAGAAGAGAGAGTTGAACGAAAAAGCTTTGCAGATCTTCTGAAAAAGAATCCGAGAGCCAAAAATTCAAATTCCAGTGTGTCTTTAGCTCGTTGCTCTCTGTGCTATAATAGAAATCCTGAGAGAGCCAGTGTAGTTCTGAGAGAGTGCCTTGTTTAGATTATTTGCTCTCAGTGCTAGTAGCTTCAGATCTTGACTTGCTAAAGCTTGATCTAGGGGCTTGAATTCCTGTTTATTCTTTTGTGTTGTAGTTCCCTTCTGTTCTAAAGGAAGACCTGGTGGGGAGCCAGGGTGTTGTGCTCCCTTCTGTTATGAAGGAAGACCTGGCGAGGAATCCAGGGTGTTGTAGTTCCCTTCGTGTGAAGAAAGACCAGCTGAGCTGGGTGTTGTTTTGTGCATAGGGGGACTGTACCCTAGTTAGTGGAATCCTGAGTTGTTGCTCAGGGACTGGACGTAGGACTCCTAAGGAGAGGAGGTCTGAACCAGGATAATTCCTTGTGTTGTGTGATTGCTTATTGTGTGTTTGTCTTTTATACTAATCTTCTCTAACCTTCATCGAAGAATATCTTTGTATGAATGTTTTAAGAACAGGTACTAATCAGATAATTTTTTAAAAAGACCCATTCACCCCCCCCCCCCCCTCTGGGCTCATCAACTGGGCAACAGCTGATCCTGTCAGAGCGGAAGAACAAGTTGTAGCCCCTGAGCCCCCCAGTTCTTCTCCTCTTCCCACTCCAGCCCCTCCTTCTCCACCAACATCCTCCACTGCACCTCCAGCACCCTCTACCTTCAAACAGCCCCGTCCTAGAACCATCTCCTCTCTTACACCATTCCCTTTACAATCCTCATCATCCCCTGCTACCACCACACCTATTCCTCCATCTTCTCCTTCTGTTGAGGTTCCTCCAGCTTCCTCATTTGCGGGAGCCTCATCTTCTGGTCCATCCTCCTCTGGACCATCTGCTATCCCTTCTACTTCACCCTTTCATCCTCCTAATCCTCCTCCTTGCATAACCATTATTCCTGAGGGTGCCCAACTTGTACATCTTGAAATCCAGGACATCAAAGATGAATTTGAAGTAGCGATACTTCGTTCAATCCTGGCAATTGGGACTCACATTCATAGGACAGGCTCTTCTAGCCATGTCCCTAAGAAGAGAAGACTTACTTCCACTCAACCTGTCTCGTCTGAACCTTTCTATCCACCCCTTTGGTTTTCCCATTCTGTTGCCAATAATCATCCATCTCTGTATAAAGAATTTGTTCAAAAAATTACTTTTGCCACCACTTTTGGTCTCCCACACCTAAATCTCTCCGCCAATCTTAACACCATTCTTCCTTACTCGTTTCTATATTTTCTATCCAAGGCTCAACAGTCTAAAATTTTCTCCTTGACTAAAGCCAAAACTGAAGAGCAGTGGGCTCGGGGCCATAAAGCTCTCTACAGCCAGTTTCTTCGAGCTCAGGTAGCCAGGTATCCACCTAGAGATCACCCTTTAACTCTCTCTGAGTGGTTCCAGCTTCATCACAAAAACACCTAGGGGCCATTTATTCAGAAAGAAATCAAGCTTGTTCATTTCTATCAGATGTATAACGACTACTGCTACCTCCACAACCTTCCTGAAGTTTAGCTTGGTCAATTCCGACTAGCTATTTAAGCTCTTAGTTCCAGGGATGCTCATACCAGCTCCATCCAAGTTGATTTTGCCACCTGGGAGATTCCTGATGTGGTGTTCCTTCCTCCTCTACATTCCTTAATCATGGACTTTGCTGTTGGGACACTAATCTTTGAGCGAGCTGCTCGGGTAATGGCCAGAATTTCTGTGCAAAAGGGTCGTTCCCTTTCCTTTCACAGATTTATTTTCAAGGAATACCTTTAGGGCTACATTAAGGCTGATGTTTTGGTACCCATCTTGTCTGAAAGTGAGCGGCTTTCGCCTTTAGATTGGCAGAAGCTCTACCCTCTTTCTGCTCAACAACTTCAAGCTCCCAATGCTTCTCAAGCTCGATCCAATCAACCTTTGTTGTCTGCTGCCGAATTTTTGGATTCAAACTCCATTCACCTTGTCCGAGACTCTTATGTTACATGGGAAGAAAGGTACAAGGTCTTTTTCTCTATGAAAAAGGAACTGAAGCAGCATCAAATCTACTACCCCTTCAAAATTGATCAGTTTCTATGTCTAGTGAGTTTTGGATCCTTCAGTTCATATAAGCTTTCCCTTGGCATGAATGGATATGGCACCTTTGTGGAAGCTTAGAGACAGCATCACATTCAAAGGATGGCTCCTACTATGTGACCTTCCTATAACATCACTTTTGGTGCATTTCAGGCTCATTTTGAAGAGCATGAATGCAAGGCGATCCCCATCCTTAATCGCTTTGCCTCCCTTTTGTCTCCTACCTTCTATCTTCATGTACCCTCCAAGAAGTAATGTATTCCACTTTTGTTTGCTCTCATTTATCTTTCTTCTCTTCTTTGTCTCATTATGGTATCTTTTTGCTTAATGACAAAAAGGGGGAGAACAATCTATGTTTCTAAAATACATGTCTAATTTCATTTCAGAAAATTCACTTAGATTTATTTCAGAACATCTATGCTTTTGTGTTATGTTTTGTCATCACCAAAAAGGGGAAGATTGATGATCAATTCATCCCCATATAATTTTATGAATTATATATCTATTTTGGTGATTAACAAAACTTCAATAAAGTGTCATCTAACAAGTTTTCATGAAGTCTAGGCACAGGAAGTAAATCAGGCGAAATCAAGAAAAATATGTAAGTATATTTCTTACTTTGTAGCATTTAAAATACAGAGCAGGCAATTTCTCTAAGTACACATCGACTCTCTATATGCTACAACGATTTCATTAGAATCATATTGATTTCATTTTCATAAGGATTTGTAGTGGCATACCGATTTCGGTCTCATAACGATTTCCTTACTTCTATCGATTTAAATTTTCATAAGGATTTGATAAGTGAGCATATCGATTTTGATCTCACAACGATTCGCTTAGTGGGCATAACGATTTCGACCTCACAACGATTTGATAAGTGAGAACAATGATTTACTTCCACAACGATTTGGTTTCTCATAACGATTTGAAAAGTGAGAACAACAATTTTCTCTCACAACGATTCAGCTTTTACAACGATTTGATAAGTGAGAACAACGATTTGCTCTCACAACGATTTGATAAGTGAGAACAACGATTTGCTCTCACAACGATTCAGTTTCTCATAACGATTTGAAAAGTGAGAACAACGATTTGCTCTCACAACGACTCGGTTCCTCATAACGATTTGAAAAGTGAGGACAACGATTTGCTCTCACAACGATTCAATTTTTACAACGATTGGAGAGAACAACGATTTGTTCTCACAACAATTTGATAAGTGAGAACAACGATTTTCTCTCACAACGATTCAATTTCACATCGATTTGGTAAGTGAGAACAACGACTTGGTCTCACAACGATTTGGCTTTCATAACGATTCGATAAGTTCCACATCGACTTGGTCATTATAACGACTCAATAAGTTACACAACGATTTGCTTGCTATAACGATTTGATAAGTCACAACAACGACTTGGTCTGTGTAACGATTCAATAAAGCAAAACAACGATTTGATCACTGCATCGACTCCATAAGTGAGACAACGATTTGGTTATAACAACTTGTTCATAACGATTTGGTTATACATGTGCAACGATTTACATGAACAACGACTCATTCACACAATGATTTCATAAGTCATACTCAAAATGATTTCATTACAATGACTTATTATTTAAACATATTTCAAATGTTTTTGAAAGTCAAAGTCTTCCCTCGCTTTTCTCCGATATCCATGCATTTATTATGACTGAACATTTCACTGCACAATGCATGCTCGGATATCTTCTATTCCCATGCTTATATTAGATCTTCTCTTTGCATGCATGGAACATAAAGGACCGTTGATTGGAGGCTCTACAATACTATGCAGTCTAATGTATATCAGAGCATGGAGACAACGAAGATATCAACGTTTACTTCCTTAAGAGAAGATATATATTCAAGTCTGAAGACTCTAAGAAGGACAACTTTTAGAGATACAATCTTTCACGCCAAAGAGTCTTAATAGAAGAGTGATTTTCATTCCAACTCTTGTGTAGCTCTCGCTCTCAGCATTCTTGTTTAATTCTTTGGGGAGCACCTTTGAGATCCGAGAGTTTCTTCCATTGTAGATATCTTACTCTCAGTCTCTGCCTCAGATCTGGATTTGTTGTAAACTAGTCTAGGGGCACTTCGCCTGATTTTCACACATTGTTTGTGTTGTTCCTCTTCGGATTGAAGAGAAGACCTGTAGGTAACAGGTGGTTTTATTCCCTTCATGTTGAAGGAAGACCTGGGTTCCAGGGTGTTGTATTCCTCTTCGGGTTGTGAAGAGAAGGCTAGCTGCGGCTGGATGTGTAAGTGTCCTTCAGGGGGACTATACCCTTGGGTAGTGGAATCCTGAGTTGTTGCTCAGGGACTAGACGTAGGACTCCTGTGGAGAGGAGGTCCGAACCAGGATAAAATCCTTGTTTAGTGTGATTGTTTGTCTTTGTGTTTGCTGTTTGCTTTTCTACTAACACTAACAGTCAAGCGAAGTGTCTTGTATGTGATCGATTTTATTGACAGGTTTAGATAATCAAATTTTAAGAATCTCATTCACCCCCCCCCCCTCTGGGCTTGCTAGCTGGGCAACAACCTACTGCTGACTTCTGGTTTCCAGAACCATGTTAGTTCTTGGAAGACTGGATCTGTCGACAGGCGATTTGCTGTTGTCGACAAGCAACCTGTATCTGTCGACAGGTACATTTCAGCTGTCGACACATACTACTTTATTTGTGTTTCCAGTAGCCTGTTTGTTCTGGACTGGTCTATCTGTCGACACATGCCTTGGGTCATGTCGACACATAACCACTTGAAGTGCTTTTCAGGGTCTTTTGCACTTGACTTTAGTTGCTTGTCTTGTGTACATTCACACCTACATTAAAGGACATTCTAAGTAAGATACAATGAATATATAGGTGATCATAAAAGCATTTTTTCACTTGATCATTTCATTCATGTCATTGACATATTTATCATGCTTCCAACATCAATGTAACACCAATTATGTTAAACATCATCAAAAACATTCAAGCACATGACATTATACACATTGTAACTCAACATTCTCCCCCTTTTTGATGATGACAAAATTACAATTGATGTTTCTCCCCCTTTTGACAACATTCAAAAAGATAAATCATGCATCAATGAACAGAAATAAACAAGTAACTGTGATTTCATTGATTGAGCGGGAATTACACACAGTTTAAAAACATATCCATTACATGACACAAGCAAAAGCAAAAGGGAAATGACATAAGTGATAGACAAAGCATAACCCAAACTAACCCAACTAGTAAAAAAGAGAACTACATGACCCTCATTTGACCCTAGACATGCTAAGCATCATCATTCCCAGGAGCAGTGGGATGACGGAAGTCATGAAACTCCTTAGTGAGATGATCAGAAATGAATGGGGAATGAGTGTTCAAATGGGATTTTAAGGTTGAGAACTAGTTTATATCCATTACAAAATGTCATACCCACTAGTATTAAAACATATCAATGGTCTACAATAGTTAAGAGATAATACCCCGGGATCCTTAAGTTGTAGCATTTAGAAAACACCGCTCAAAAGCATATGAATGTAAGATAACCCATTTGAATAAAACCATTGTAGAAAAACATATTCCTTAGTGGGTGATGTTCAGTTGGTTAGGAAGATAATGTTTTCATTTAGCAATTAACAATATACAACAAATTGTTCTTGATTTATAAAACATGGAGGCTTTACTCTATTTCTTGCATTTGAACTAGCATTTCAAGTTATTGTGGGATAAGTGGTAATAAGGCCACTTTCACCTTTTGACATGAAGGTAGACAATTGTGATACCTATACCCCCAGTTACTCAGTATAGGTGACCATCATACCATTGTGCAGAGATAATAAAAGGACTTTTTGACGTAAAGACAGACATTTGTGATGCCCATGTCCCCGGTTACTTAGTGATTCTTATCATTGCTCTGCCTTTTCCCATTTCAAATTTGTTTTGTATTTGAATTTTCATGAATTTGGAAATAGGTAGCTTTTCTCCCTTTTATTTGTTGTTAAATCAAGTTCAAAATGTTATCTAAGGCTAAAAGTCAATGAAAGGCATTAATTTTAAGAACCTTCTTACTTGTCAATACAATTTAGAAAAATGATTAACCACAAGGAGTTATTCAAGTGAGTTAGGTTAAAGCCATTAGATTTGTTCAATGTATTCTAGATGACACAATCTAGACTCATATAAGAATATTATTTCAAAATCATTGTGATTTATGAAAGATTGTAACTTCATATAAATACTCAATTCTTCCCTTGCATCAATAATATGAACACACTCATAAAGAAAGGATGAGGAAAGATGAAGAATTCACAGAAAATGTGTATCTGTCGACAGTAAGTATGTGCCTGTTAAAAGGTACTGAGACCCAGTAGGATGAAGTTTCTGGAAGAGGCTAGCTGTCGACAACAAGAATGGGGCTGTCGACAGATACTGAATTTCTTCAAAAACTGGGTTCTGGGAAGGCTTGGCTGTCGACAGCTGGGATTCTGGCTGTCGATAGGTACTTGATAAATCAGTTTTCAGGCATTGAATTGAGAGAGATGTGGACCATATGATTGAGAGATCATGACACGATGAATGTGAAGGGTATCCCTCAAAAATTTCACTCAACCAGTCTTAACTTACTCCCCCATAGTGTGTGCATGTGATGACTCATCATTCAAGCAATTCAATCAATGATATGCACAATCATGCCAAGTAGTTTCATACAAAAGAGACATACATAAGCATGAAAGCACCAACATTCATTCTTTTAAAGAGATACATGTGGCAAGATTGATGTGAAAGAATGTCCCTCAAACAACTCACTCAAAAACTCTTTTTGACTTACTCCCCCATAATGTATGCATAGTATTAAAATGAACATTCAAGCAATTCACACATGTTCATGTCAAGCAATTTGCACAAAGAGAGTATAAACATGATCAATTTAAGTTTTTGAGATTATGAATTTTTTCATGATAATCTTTATATAGTAGAAGACTATTGATACTTGGCGGAGAATATTTCTCACGCATAATGATAGTTTCCAGACAAGCCTAACTTGTCCTTCCACATTTCACCATTTGATATAGCAAATAGTCACTACATAAAAGATCAACTTCAATGAATTTTTAAGAACATTTTTTATTTTTTCAAATTAACTCCCCTTAACATGTGTATGAACTGAGAAGAGTTGACAAGGAATTCATTATTATGCACACAGAATCATGGACACAGTTAAGCAAGCATGATAGTACAAATATGATTCCAATTGTTAAGAGGCATTGTCATTTGGGGATAGCATCAAAACACATTTTTCATTGCTCAGAAAAAATTAAAAATCCATTTCAATTCCAGCAGTTCAAATCTAAAGTGATAAAGAAAATTTACCTGAACAGTCTTCAATCATAGTCTCAAAAATTTTACCTTTGTTCTCCAATCATTTCTTGCCTTGCACAGCCAATGTCATGAATCCATTTATGTTGTATGGCTGCAAGACATCTCAGCTTGTTGATCAAGCTGGTTTTGGGACCCACACTTGCTTGGATCCTGCAATGACATTAATGTTAGGATTCAACAATGATTTCAGAATCCAAAATGATTTTATTTTTGGAATAGATGTATTTCTTTCATTAATGGAACTATGAGCAGCATTAGTTCCATACTCTTCTTTAGTCTTGTTCAATACATCTATGTTTTCATGAAATATTTTGTTTTTAGGACTTTTAGCATGAAGAACAGAACACTTCTTTTGTCCAACAATCATGTTCTTATGTACATGGAATTTCTGAGTATTTTCAGCATGAACATGATTTTTATTCCTATGTACATGGGCATGTGTATGAACATGGGGCTTGGGAACATGCACAAGATGATCATTTATATGCCAACAGTCCCTAGAGATATGACCATGTTTATGACATGTAAAGCATTGGACAGACTTGGCATATTTATGAAAGTGTTGACCTTTATTCCCGCAGAATTTGGCAAGGTGACCAGGTCTATTGCAATTAAAGCAAACGAGTTGAGTATTTACCTGGAGCTTACCATAGTATGAGTGCATTTGTTGGAATCTCTGAGATCCTCTAGAGTACCTTTGATTATCCTTGGGTTGAAAAGGAGGAGATGGTACCCTTTGGTAGCTCTTGACATGATGTGGAGATGGAGATTGCCATGGAGCTTTTTGAGCTATTGGAGGAGGTGTTGAAATCTTGTAGAATCCTATTTTCTTTTCCATTTTCTTTTTCTGGTTTTTAGTTGAAATAGGATTCTCTCTATTTGCAGTATTTTTGTTCAATTTATCATTTTGTTTTTGAAAATTTTTCTGAACATGAGTCTTAACAAGTTTTTCTTTAGGTGAAACAGAATTCTTATTCTTAGAGACATTGACAAATGAGGCCTTTATTTTGTTTTCAAAATCATTTTTGTTCAAGGGGTTAAATCCTAAACCCTCCTTTTGAAAATTGACTTTTATTCCAAGAAGATTATCCAAATTTTGAGTTCCTTGAACAAACTTTGATAAGATAGATTTTAAACTCTCAATAGTTTTGTTCAATTCAGAAATCCTCTTTTCAGATTCTTGATTTTGTTTAACAACCACTTCAAGTTTACTTGTCAATTTTCCTTTTTCAGCTTTTAATGAATCAGTTTCTTTTTCTGAAGTTTAAAGTTGATTTGTCATGACATCCAGACCATTTTTCATTTTGTTCCTTTCAATTTCACTTTTAACAATTTGATTTTCCAAGTCAGCAATTTTCTTCTTAGAATTGTTGCATTCATCATTTAATGGTCTATCATGATACAAGCATTCAATCTTCTTTCTAAGATAATTATTTTCCTCAACCAATTGGTTGCATTTTACTTTTATTTGATGATCATGAGCCATGTTGGAGATTTGTTTGTTCAATTGATCATTATCAAGTTTGAGATTCTCATTATGATCAATCAATTTTTCATTTTCATTTTTCAAATCAAAATTTTCAGATTCAACCTGATCATGATCTTCTTTCAATTTAGAAAGCTTGTTTCATAGTTTTGACTTCATTCTCCATTTTCATTTTTTTCATTTTCTTCATAGAATGCTTGAGTATTATCAATTCTTATTTCATTCTTATCCAACTTTTCTTTTAGCTTCTTGTTTTGAGATTTTACCTTCTTAAATTGATTGGACAAGTGCTCATAGCATTCTATCAATTCATCATAGGATATATCATTCTCTAAATCAGAATTAGAAAATGATATACTACATGGGTTTGAATCAGATTTACCTGACCCTTGATAGTTTCTTGACTTCTCTGACAGATATGATCCTTCAGATTTGCCTGAACTAGGAGAACCTTTGGAGCTGCCATGAGCCATGTAGCATTTTTCTATGATTTCCTTTCCAATCATGCTTGTCTTCATAGAGGAGTCCTACATAATATCAACATTGTCATTAAACTCAATGATCATAGGTCTATTTATGATACTAGAGAACTTAGCTATATTTCTGAGTATGTTTTAGATGATTAGACCAATCAAAAGAATATTGAGTCAGATCAAAAACAATCAATCAGTTCAGAATCAGATGAGCGATTAAGCACACAAAAACAGATCTGCCAAATCACAACTGATGAACAGAAAACCTGCTTTGATACTAATTGTTAGGATCGGATATTCGGTAATGGCAAAGCTAGAAGGGGGGTTGAATAGATTTGTAGCGAAAACTTAAGCAATTTAAAAATTACTTCGAAATAATGAATCTACTCAATTAAAAACCCCATTGATCT
Organism: Colocasia esculenta; assembly: GCA_014218235.1. Classification (NCBI taxonomy): domain Eukaryota; kingdom Viridiplantae; phylum Streptophyta; class Magnoliopsida; order Alismatales; family Araceae; genus Colocasia; species Colocasia esculenta. The sequence goes on from CM024754.1 coordinate 170,389,023, forward strand.
GATGTGATTCAGTGCACAAAGTGTGTGAGACAATTGAACAATCAGATAATGTGAACTAGTGTGTGAATGTTAAGAGTTTAATCGAACCCCTATGCATGCATCTAACGATGAGACAATATCAAACCATTGCACAGAGATTTGTATGTGGTTCAGAAATCACACCACGTGACTCCTACGTCCACCCCTCACATAGTGAGGACACACTACTCAAGGATGAGTACAACACACACACACTTGAGCACGATGACTCAAGATCAAGTACACAATAGATCAGATCCTCTAGCCTTGATCTGATCAACACACCAGACACAGAAAAACTGCTTATTAAGTGAGTTCAACCCTACAATCACACACACGCACGTTGTCTAAGGCAAACACGCACTCAGAACAACCACACACACGTGGATCAAGCACAAGGGATGCTTAAACCACTGTCACACACACAGAGTAGTGAAAAGTGGAAAGAAGAAGAGTTCTGAGATGTAGAAACAAATCCAGATGTGAACTCTTCGTGGTAGTCATATAGAAGAACTTCAGGCTTCGTGTTGATGAAGATCAGATGATGTAGACGAAGCTTGATTCGTGGACAAACCGACTTCAACTCCTCTCACGAGATGAATCTTCCTTGAACAGGACAGGGAGTTGAAGCAGAGCAGCAGGGAGAAGCCTTTCTTCTTGACCTTTGCTTAGGGTTTTGGTATGGTGGCTTCTTGCTGCGAAAATACTTCAATATGATGTATATATAAGGGTGTCCTAGTATGGAGAGTCATGCTTAAAGGGAACACCCCAATACAAATCAAATCTTAATCTCGTATCTGACTTTTCTTCGTGTCTGTCGACAGCCATTTTATAGCTGTCGACACCTACTGCTGACTTCTGGTTTCCAGAACCATGTTAGTTTCTGGAAGACTGGATCTGTCGACAGGCGATTTGCTACTGTCGACAGGCAACCTGTATCTGTCGACAGGTACATTTCAGCTGTCGACACATACTGCTTTATTTGTGTTTCCAGTAGCCTATTTGTTCTGGACTGGTCTATCTGTCGACACATGCCTTGGGGCCTGTCGACACATGATCACTTGAAGTGCTTTTCAAGGTCTTTTGCACTTGACTTTAGTTGCTTGTCTTGTGTACATTCACACCTACATTAAAGGACATTCTAAGTAAGATACAATGAATACATAGGTGATCATAAAAGTATTTTTTTCACTTGATCATTTCATTCATGTCATTGTCATATTTATCATGTTTCCAATATCAATGTAACACCAATTATGTTAAACATCATAAAAAACATTTAAGCACATGTCATCATACACATTGTAACTCAACAAGATCTCCTCTTCCATAACCACATCTTGACTGTTTCATAGTAGCTGTCGACAGACACCTTCCTGCTGTCAACAGATGACCCTCTTCTGTGAATTTTTCTTCATTCCTCAACATTTTTCCATGAGTGTGTTCATACTATTTTTTCAAGGGGAGAATTGGGTACTTATATTTACTTACAACCTTTCATACTCACATAGTACCAAAGACATTGACATAATCACAGTGATTTTGAAATAATATTCTATGCATTAGTCTAGGTTGTATCATTTAGAACACATTGAACAAATCGAATGACCTTAATATAGCTCAATAGAATAACTTTTGTGGGTGGTCATATTTCTGAAATAGGTTGACAAGTAAGAAGATTTTTGTACTTAATATTCTCCATTGGCTTTTAACCTTAAACAACTTCTTGAACTTGATTTTTCAATTAAAAAAAAGGGAGAAAAGCTACCTATTTCTAAATTCTTGAAAATTAGAAGAAAAAAAATTGGGGGCAAAGGCAGAGCAATGATGAGCATAACTGAGTAACCGGGGACATAGGCATCATAAATGTCTGTCTTTGCATCAAAAAGTCCACATGTCATCTCTGCACAATGGTATGATGGTTACTTACACTGAGTAACTGGGGGTACGGGCATCACAAATATCTACCTTCACGTCAAAAGGTGAAAATGAACTTGATTACCACTTACCCCACATCAATATGCAACATCATCCAACATTAGAAATAGAGTGAAGCCTCTATGGTTTTTAAGCAAGATCAAATCCTTGTTTATTGACAAATGCTGATTTGAATATTATCTTCTCTCATCAACTAAACATCACACCACCACGAAATAAGCCTTGCTACAATGGTTTTATTCAAAGGGGTTATCTTATATTCATATGCTTTTGAACGGTGTCTTCTAAATGCCACAACTTAAGATTCCTGGAGTATTATCTCTTGACCATTGTAGATCATTTAAATGTCTTAACACTAGTGTGTATGACACTTTGTAATGGGTATGTACCAGTTCTCAACCTTAAAATGCCATTTGAACACTCATTCCCCATTCATTTCTATCAAAATCCTGTTCTGGCACATTTCTGGACAGCATCTGTCGACAGTTGCCATGCGCCTGTCGATAGCCGGAATTCTGGGCCTTTCAAAAGCCCAACCGGCTCCAATACTGACCGGAGTTTGTGGGTCCCCTCTATTTCAAACACTTCCTAAATAGACCTAAAGGGGAACCCATGACTCCTCACCCCTCACCTTCCCTCAAAAGGTGTTTCCTACCCTATTTCAACCCCAACACTCCTCTCTCCAGAACCGCCCTCTCCAAACCTCTTCTATTCTTGCTTCTTCTTCCTCCTCTCCCTGGATCATCTCCACTCCGTGCATCACATCTCCCATCGAATCTCGAAGGAAGCTCTATGCTTCTCATCAATGCCCCACTTCGCCCAAAGCCGGCAAGGGTTCTAGGGCTCTAGCAGAGCGCTGGAGCAAGCACCAGGATGATCGTCTGTCGGAACTCATTGTTCCTCCAGGTGTGCAACTCACCAGAGTCCGGGGTGTCTTCAAAAAGTATGTCCAGCCACGGTATGTGCATTTCCCCTCTCTGGAGGACATGTTCCAGGGTCTGCAACCCCTTTTTGACACTCAGGGCTGAACTGAATTTGTCAAATCCCACAAGAAGTACTCCCCGACTGTTATGGCGGAGTTCTTCAACAACATGGGGATGGCAGTGGATGAGGAACTATACACCACTGTCAAAGGTACGACTTTCCACATCACCACCAATCTCTTCAGTCGTGCCTTGCAGATTCCCAACTCCAGGGCTGACATCCTTGTCACCCATCTCAATGCCTCGGAGTATTTCACCCTCATCACCCAACAGCTAGATGACTCCACCAAAGAGTTAGTCAAACTCAATGCAAATACCTTTCCCCCACTCCACCACATGATTCACCACATCTTCACCACAATCATCACTCCAAAAGATGGAAGTCGGAACTTGTGACCGAAGTCCACAAGAGCCTTTTCCACTTCTTTCTCAAGGCTAAGCAAATCCATCTGCCCAAACTCATGGTTGACCTCATCAGGGAATGTTACCAGAATCCAAAGAGGTCAATGCCATATGCCTGTCAAATCACCTCCCTCTTGTCCTTCCTTGGCATCCAACTCACTGAGGGCGAGCTTGTCTCCCTCAAGACCCGTAACTCTTATAATGTCACTACTGCCCATCAGATGGGCTACAAACTGGTTGATGGGAGAGTCACCAGGAATCTCAAGGGGCAAGAACCGGACGAAGGGGATTATTCTAATGAAGATGAAGATAGTAATGAAGATTCACATCCAGAGCCCATGGAGGATATTCAAGGTGTGTTGAAGATGTCCCTGATGACCCCGCTCCTCAGGCTTCAGCTCAAGACATTCAGGAGTTCATGGCAGATCAGATGGCCCAGATGACCCAGCTTTTTACTGTATGAGTTGATCAGCTCAACACCCGGATGGACACTCTTGCAGATTCCCAGGCTCAACTCCAGCAGCAACTTGCTCATCGTACTACTGAATTTCATGAATTTCGTCATTCCACTGCTCTTGGGAATGATGATGCTTAGTTTGTCTAGGATTCAGTTGAGCATTGTAGGGTCATGTAGTTCAGTCTGTCCTAGTTTAACTCATGGGTTAGTCAGTCATGTCACTTTTATCTTTCTCTTTGGCTTTTGCAATGTAATGGATGTTTTTACACTGTAAGTGCTTCACGTTTAATCAATACAATCATAGTTGCTTTCTTCTATCCATTTGTGCATCAATTCACTCTTTGAATGTTGTCAAAAAGGGGGAGAACATCAATTGTAATTTTTGTCATCATCAAAAAGGGGGAGAATGTTGGGTTACAATGTGCATGATGTTTTTGATGATTGACATGATTGATGTTGCAAACATGATAAGGACATGATCAAGACATGAAAGATATGATCAAATAAAAAATGACTTTATGACTATCTATGCATTCATGATCTCTCACTTAGAGTGTTTGTCATGTAGGTGTGAATGCACACAAGACAAGCAACAAAACTCAGGTGCAACAGAACTGGAAATACACATCAAGTACTCATCTGTTGACAGGCCCCAAGCCATGTGTCGACAGATAATTAAGACAACAACAAACAAGCTTCTGAAAGCAAATAAAAAGCAGTAGATGTCGACAGACAAAGTGCATTTGTCGACAGATCAGGCTTGCCTGTCGACAACCAGAGGTCGCCTGTCGACAGCCCAAGGTTCCAGTAACCAACATGGTTCTGGAAGCCAGTTTCCAGCAGTACCTGTCGACAACCACATTGCACCTGTCGACAGCCGCAGGATAAGTCACAACATGTGACCGGCATGTGATCTATATTAGGGTGTTCCCTTCTGAAATGACTCTCCAAACTTGAACACCACTATATATAGATCATATGAAGGTATTTTCACAGAGAGAAGCCTCCACACAAAAACCCTAAGCAAAGGTCAAGATCAAGAAGGTTTCCTGCTGCTCTGCTTCAACTCTCTTGTCTGTTCCAGGAAGATCCATCTTGTACAAGGAGTTAAAGCCGGTTCGTCCTCAAGTCAAGCTTCATCTTCATCATCTGATCATCATCAACGTGAAGCTTGAAGTTCTTCTGGACGACCGCCTCGAAGAGTTCATCTTTGGATTTGTTCTACAACTCTGAACTCTTCTTTTCATTCTATTTCCTGATATTTGTGTGTGTTTTGGTGGTTTGAGCGTTCCTTGTGCTTGACCCACGCGTGTGTGGCTGTTCTGAGTGCATGTTTGCCTCAAACACCGTGCGTGTGTGTTGTTGGGTTGAACTCGCTTCGTAAGCAGTTTTTCCGTATGTGTGTGTGGAAGGTGGACGTAGGATACACGAGTTGTGTACTCCAAACCACCTTAAATCATCGTGTCCTGTGGTTTGCATACTCTTATGTTAGATGTATGGTAGGCACGATTATTTGTTCACATGCTTGTTAGACTGCTGATTTCCCAATCACTTTCTGCACACACGTCAAAGCTCGAATTTGATTCACATCTGTTTAAGTTTTCATCAAGTCAGTGTTAACATCGAAAAGAAGGTTAAATTGGTTTTAATCGATAGTAATCTATTCAACCCCCCTTCTAGATTACTGCTTTAGGTGATTCTGCACACCTTTCATGATCAACTGGAACAGAGGATCGGAATTCATCTTATATTCAGAGGCAATTGATCCGTGTGGTGCAACCAGTAGATGAATTCGATGAACTCAAGCTTGAAGAAGTTGCAATTGGAGCTCAAGGAGAATTCTGATCAGATCTAACTCTGGAGCAGAGCGTTTGACATTTCTGAACTTCTTCAGACTTCTATTTAATTTGTTTTTCTTAATTTCTTCAAGTCAACACTCTGATTGGTTGTCTACTTCGATTGGAGTAGACAAAGTTGATCCTACACTTGTTGTGCTTAGATAGTGAGATTTGGGTCAAATCTTGAAGCTGTGAATCAGCGGATTGTTGAAGTTGTGTATCAGCAGTTCTATAAAAGCTGTGAATCAATGGCTGTGTGAGAGTCTCACACATTTGATCTCATAGTGAAGCCTCACTGGTTTAGTGAGGGGTGGACGTAGGTCTCCACACTGGAGCCGAACCACCTTAAAAATATTGCTCGCACTTGTGTGGTTTGTTGTTCTCTGCTTAGATTGCTTTCATCAGATCAGATCCTAATTTCGAGGTTTTAATTTCAAATTGGCTTATAAATTGGTGGATATCTATTCACCCCCCCTCTAGATATTCCTTCTACACTCAACACGTGGTATCAGAGCTAGGCTCTCCAATTCATTTGGTTTTACAACCAGGAGAGATCTGTGTAATATGGAATCTAGAGGTTATATTGCTGAAGGTCATTCTGTGAATAGACCACCTTACTTTGATGGTACTAACTATGCATACTGGAAAACTCGTATGTAGGTATTTTTGCGAGCACAAGACCATCAAATATGGAGGGTGGTAAGCAATGGACCTTAGGAGCTGTCTGAGGATGAAGAGAAATAGACTCAAGAGAAGATTAAGAAGTCAAATGCTAATTGGAGTGCAATGAATATCATGCAGTGCTCACTCCATCCAACAGAGTTCTCAAGGATATCATCATGCTCAAGTGCTAAAGAAATCTGGAATCGCCTCATGGTAATCTATGAAGGTACGTCAGAGGTAAAAGAAACAAAAGCAAACATGCTAGTTTCAGAATATGAAGCATTTAAAATGAACCATGATGAAACAATTTATGAAATGTATGGAAGGTTAACTGTGTTAACAAATGGCTTAAAGAATCTAGGGAAAATTTATACAGAAAAAGAACTTGTTAGGAAAATCCTTAGATCCTTAACTCCTATTTAGCACACCAAAGCTATAGTAATTGAAGAATCTAGAAATTTGTCCACAGCTACTGTTGATGAGTTAATTGGTTCTTTAATGACTTATGAGTTGGGATTTAAAAGAAGTGAAGAAGATGTTAAGAAGAAGAAGTCACTTGCTCTCAAGGCAAGTCCCAGTACTAAGGAGGCTACTAAAGAAAGCGAGTCATCTACTTCTGAAGATGATTAAGGTGAGTTTGCACTAATTACAAGAAAATTTAGAAAATTCCTGAGGAAAGAATGTAAGGGTTTTCTGAAAAAGAAATCACAGTCAAATAATTTCTCAAAGCCAAACAGAATATGAATAAGAAATCTGACAGAATAGTTTGCTATAATTGCAGGAAACCGGGACATGTGAAGTCTGAATGTCCTGAATCTCTGAAGAAAGCACAACCCAGATGGACGAAAAACAAACAAAAAGCTATGGTTAGGACATGGAGCGAGGAAGAAGATGATGAAGATGAAGAGAGCTCAGAATCTGAGGAGTCACAGATAAAGATCTGTCTGATGGCTAGAGGAGAAGAAGAAGATGAAGAAGAGGTAAATTCTCCTTTCAAAGATTTTTCCCTAAATGATTGGGAGCATGTATATTTTGAATTGTTAGACCAATATGATGAGCTTAAAAAAGAAAATAAAATGTTTAAAAGAAAAATAAACCATTTTGCTCATGATACTTCAGTGGAAGAGAAAGAAAAAGAACTGATTCAAGAAATAAATGTTCTAAAAGAAACTGTTAATGAATTGAAAATTCGAAATACTGAAAATGACAATGAAATAGCTCTTGCTTCTGAAAAGAATGTTGCTCTAAACAGTGTGAACATTGAAATGAGAAAAGAACTTGAAATTCTGCAAAAAGAGATGACTAAAAGACAGGAAGCATTGGAGAAATTTGTGAGTGGTAAGAATAACCTTGAAGCTTTGCTTGGAACCAAAGTTAATTTCAACAAAGAAGGGTTAGGCTTTAATCCTTCAAAGAAGAAAGAAATAGGGTTGAAAACCATCACATTTATTTCTTCAAAAAATTCAGAAACTTCCACTTCAAGAAAACAAGTAAATGGAAAGAACATTCAAAAAATTGAGAAAAGAGAAACAGTAAAAAATTCTAACATTAGAAAGTCAAATAAAAAGAATAAAACAAGTGCTGGAATTAAACCAATACCACAGGGGAACAAGAATTGGAAGTCACCTGATTGGGCAGGTCGACACTATGCTTATGATAGGTCGACACACTCATACACCAGACAACAGAATATGGTCAGGTGGATTCATGATAGGCCAACACCTTCACATGTCTGGTCATAGAACAGATGGACACATGGTAGGTCAACACCTACTTACACAAATTCATAAAACATGTCTATGTGGAGTCATGTAGGTCGACACTATCCATACAGAGTATCGACACACTTCTATGATTTTGCTAAATCTGATCAATCTGGATATCCTAAAAGGTTTAGCAGTCAGAACAATTTTTGGCTTCATCCAAGAAACACTGGTGGGAAGTATGAAAGAAAATCATGAAAAAGAAGAAAATAATGTTTCAAAAATTCCTGAAGATAACAAAAATAAAATAAAAACCAACATGAGATCAGGGACATAATCAAACCGACAGTGAAGAGGCAAGCCTGTATTCCGAAAAATCTATTTTCTTATGTGCTTGATCTGGGTGATGTGAATGGACCCATATGTACTTGGGTTCCAAAGAGTTTTCTTTGATTGTTTTTACAGGTATGTCTTACAGCCAAGAACAACAAGTGGTACCTTGATAGTGACTGTTCAAGACATATGACTGGAGATAAAGACAAATTCTATCATCTGTCTAAAAAGAAAGCTGGTCATGTTACTTTCGGTGGAAATAACAATGGTAAGATTGTCGATTCAGGGAAGGTAGGTAGAAATCCTTCTAATTCAATTGATGATGTACTCTTGGTGGAAGGATTACAGTACAACCTTCTGAGCATAAGCCAACTGTGTGACAAGGGTCACAAGGTAATCTTTGACTCCTTTGATTGTACAATGTTTGAACCGAATTCAAATTGTGTGAAGTTTTCTGGAAAAAGAATTAAAAATGTTTACATGGTTGATCTGGATGAACCTGAAAACACCCATTTATGTTTAACTGCCAATAAAAATGATCTTGCATGTTTATGGCATCGTAGACTAGGTCATGCTAGCTACAACATGCTACATAAATTGGTTAAATTCAACATGGTGAAAGGCTTACCTGAAATTTCTTTTAAACAAAACTTTAAAATCTGTGAAGCATGCACACAAGGTAAGCAAACAAGAAAATCTTTTAAAAGTAGATCTGAAAGTCAATCTTCCAAACCTTTTGAACTTATTCATATGGATCTGTTTAGACCCACATGAACAAATAGTCTAAATGGAAAAAGGTTTGGGTATGTTCTTGTTGATGACTTTTCTAGATTTACTTGGGTTTTCTTTCTTGCTCACAAGAGTGATGCTTTTATGGAATTTCATGATTTTTATGAGAAAGTTGTTCAGGAAGGAAAGTTTAAAGTAATTTCTATAATGTCTGATCATGGTGGTGAGTTTGAAAATACTGACTTTGAAAAACTTTGCAGGGAAGAAGGGATTTTCCACAGATTTTCATTACGAAGGACTCCTGAACAGAATGGAGTTGTAGAGAGGAGGAACCGAACACTCGTGGAAATGGCAAGGACCATGCTGATTGAGAGTGGACTACCAAGAAAATTCTGGGCAAAGGCAGTAAACACTTCATGTTATATTATAAATCGAGCAATGGTAAGGCCTCTTAGTAAAAAGACTCCTTATGAATTGTTGAAAGGTAAGAAACCTTCCATTGCTCATTTTAAAGTGTTTGGTGCAAAATGTTTTATCCTGAATAACAATAAAAATGACTTGGACAAATTTGAACCTAAAAGTGAATTGGGGATCTTTCTTGGCTATTCTGATTATTCAATAGCATACAGAGTTTTTAATGTAAATGATCAAACTGTTGAAGAATCCCCTCATATCACATTTGATGAACTTGATGTTGATTTGTGCAGGGAAAAAGAAGATGGAGAATTTATGGAAGAAGATGAAGTAAAAGACAAGGAAGGGAAGGAAACAGAAGCAAAGAGAATTTCAGATGATTGCAATGGACAAGAGTCAACAAATGTAAATGAAGAAAGAGATCATCTAAACATAAGGATGTTAAGAGATCATCCTCAGGAAAGTATTATTGGTAATTTACTTGATCCTTCTAGGACTAGATCTCATTTTATGATTATTTCTGAACTTGATCAAATGGCTCTTGTTTCTCAAATGGAACCTAAAAACATTGAGGATGCCTTAAAAGATGTTTTCTGGATTAATGCCATGCAAGAAGAACTGAACCAGATTGAAAGGAATAATGTTTGGCATTTGGTTCCAAGACCTCCTTCTCAAAGTGTCATTGGAACTAAATGGGTTTTTAGAAATAAAACAAGTGAAGAAGGCAAAATAATTAGAAACAAGGCTAGGCTTGTTGCAAAAGGCTATAATCAAGAATTTGGAATCGATTTTGAAGAGTCTTTTGCTCCGATAGCTAGGCTAGAAGCAATTCAAATTTTGCTTTCTTTTGCATGTGCTCATGGCATTAAATTACAGAAAATAGATGTAAAAAGTGTATTTTTGAATGGTTTGATAAAGGAGGAAGTCTATGTTGAACAACCTTCTGGATTTGAATGCACTAACCTTCCTAATCATGTGTTCAAATTAGACAAAGCTCTATATGGCATGAAGCAAGCTCCTCGGGCATGGTATGATCGGTTGAGCTCATTCCTTACAGGTAAAGGGTACTCAAGAGGTAAGGTAGATCAAACCCTCTTTACAAAAGTTCAAGGAAAGGATATCTTACTGGCCCAAATCTATGTTGATGACATTATATTTGGATCAAAAAAATCCTCATTATGTAAGGAATTTGCTGAATTGATGACCAGTGAATTTGAAATGAGCTTAATGGGAGAACTAAAATTTTTCCTTGGGTTGCAGGTTATTCAAACAAAGGAAGGAACTTTAATAAATCAGTCAAAGTACATTCAAGATTTGCTGAAGAAATACAAAATGGAGAACACAAAAGCCATGGCAACCTCAATGAGCACCACTGTAAGTTTGGATGCTGATCTGAAAAGTAACATAGTAGATCCAAAGATCTACAGAGGTATGATCGGATCCTTACTTTACTTGACAGCAACTAGACCAGATATTCAATTTTTAGTGTGCATGTGTGCTTTCAGGCTAGTTCAAGAGAATCCCATATGAGTGCTGCAAAAAGAATTTTCAAATATCTTGCAGGAACTCATGAGTTGGGACTGTGGTATCCTGCATCTAGTGAATTCAATTTAATATCTTATTCAGATGCAGATTATGCTGGTTGTAAATTGAACAGAAAGAGTACTAACGGCTATTGCCAATTTTTGGGAGGGTGTTTAGTCTCTTGGGCTTCCAAGAAACAACACTCAGTTGCTCTCTCTACTGCAGAGGCAGAATATGTTGCAGCAAGGAGTTGTGACACTCAAGTGTTATGGATTAAACATCAACTTCAAGACTACCAAGTAGATAAAAATTTACTGCTGGTTGATCAACTTCTTGCAATTTCTGATGAAAATGATGAGATGGACGTTGGTTGAAAGATTAGAATCAGTGAATCAAATGGTCAGTTAAGTTGAATGAATTGAATTCAGTACATGTGCAGTCTATGAAGGATAACTCTTTCAGTTTTATGAATGCTTGACCAGACATAGGTCGACTCAATTGGCAAGAGAGTCGACACTATCTTTCTTCATTCTGAACTTTTGCCATTCTTCTCAATTCATACTCTTTGATTTCCCTTTAGCAAATAAAATTCTCTTATTCTTGCAAATAAATTCTTGCTACTCACATTGCATTGGCCTTCTTGATATATCAAATGGTGATTTGAAGAAGGGTAAGTCAGACTTGTCTGGACTCTTTCACTATGGGTGAGTATATGTCTTTGCCAAGTATCAAGGGCCTCTTTATGCAATTGTTGAGGGGGAGTTTTATTCATTTTCCCCCCTGTTTCTAAAGATTCATCTTCTGAGGGGGAGTAATTGAAATATTGCGGAAAAACTGCTATGAAGAAATCTAGAAGGGGGGGGGGGTTGAATAGATTTCTCTGAATTTTAAAATTCACTTTGATTAGAAACTTCAAGAAATTGAGTTAAGAGAAAAATCTAAAGATCAATGGCAATTCTGAACAATTTAGACAAGTTAGATGGTGAAACACTAACGAGCCTATCAAGCATCTAACGCAAGACACAATCAAACCACAAAGACAGAGATTTAGGGTGGTTCGGATTACACAACAGTGTATCCTACATCCACCATCCACGCACACACACAAATGTGGCTTATCTTGCCAGTTCAGAAAAGTCACATAACAACGCTCACACTCTGAGATTCAAAAATCTTAGATCTAACCACACACACGAAATTGGGCACAAGAATTGCACCAATTTCACAAGAACACACACAGTAGAGTGAGTTCAGAATGAGGAACCAGATTGAACAATAAAAGCAAGGTTGAAGGTGACTGGTTCGAATGTCCCAATTTCTGCTTCAATGAGGGAGATGAGTTCTTCTGCTCTAACTCCAGGAAGAAGACTCTATAGATTGGAATGCCTTCTTCAAATGGATCATCCAAGGTGATAGAATCTCCAATTTTTTCAGATCTGGAAGTAATCCACCAGGAGGAAGCCTTCTGAAAGATGTGCGGAATTATCTAATATGGTAATCTAGAAGGGGGGGTTGAATAGATTACAACTGACTTTAACCAAGACTGACTTCTTTTTGGCGAAAACATAAACTTATCGAATTCTTAAACAGATTCAAGTTTGATTTGACTTGCAGTTAGTGTGCTTGTGGTGAATAGAATATGAACAGCCTATCTAACGTGCGTAGAACCAACGTGCCTACCAATCAACTATCGTGAAAGTGTGCAAACCATAGGACACGAGGATTTAAGGTGGTTCGGAGTGCACAACTTGTGTATCCTACGTCCACCGTCCACACACACACGCAGAAACGACTGCTTATGAGCGAGTTTCACTCTACAACACACACACTCACGTCGTCTGATGTAAACACACGATCAGAACAACGTAACCCAGTGAATCAAGCCCAAGAGTCACTTGACCCAACAACACACACACAAGATATGAAAAATAGAGACAGAAAAGAGTTCTGAGTTGAAGTATCAAATCCTGATATGGAACTCTTCACGATGGTCGTCCAGATGCAGTTCAAACTTTGTCTTGAAAAGTATGATTGATGTAGAAGCTTGAATCGCAGACGAACCAGCTTCAATCTTGACGGAGGGTTGAAGCAGAGCAGCAGAAAGATCTTTTCTCTTGAGAGTATGCTAGGGTTTTGTATGGTGGCTGCTTCTATGCGAAAATACCTTCAAAAGGTTCCTTATATATGGGTGTTCAAGTATGGAGAGACATGGTAAATGGAAACACCCACATAGGAAACACATAGAAATCTCGAACTGAAGTTTCTCTTCGTCTGTCGACAGCAAGAAGTGCATGTGTCGACAAGTGCTGACAGAATTACAAAAGCCAGAAGACTGGGCTTCTCGGGAGACAGTTTCTTGTCAGTGGCTGTCGACAGGTGATTGGCCTCTGTCGACAGGGACACTTGTCCTGAAGTCTGTTTCACTTCCCTGTGCTTGGCTATCGACAGGCACCTGTGGAGCTGTCGACAAGCACACTTCACATTAAGATTTCTGAAGCTGTCTGTGTCTAGTTGTCGACAGGCCTCTTTGGGGCTGTCGACAGGCACTTGCCTTTTGTGTTTCATTTGATTTTTTGCTCTTGACTTTGGTGCTTTAACTTGCACACTTTCTCACCTATATTTGAGAACATTGTTAGTGAGATATTATGAACATATAAATGATCAAATTAAACATGTGTTTCTTGATTAACATTTGCTTGACTTGTCATTCTTATCATGATTCACACATTCACATCACATCAATTTGTATTGTTCATGAAATGCTCATCATCAAAAACATAACACATAATACATGAAAACCCAACACCTTCTTCTGAAATCACCTGGAATTCTCTGGAGACTAGATGAGCAGATCGGTTCCTCACTGAAAACCAAGTGGATAAGGGGAATTTATAGTCCTATGGGTTCACAAAATATCTTGGGATCTGGGGGCACGAAAATTCCCGCTCAAAAATCCCCTATCAAAAGCATCCACGTGTTTCTGTAATTTAGTTTTGGCAAAAGTCTGAAGTGTGTCGACACTTCACACAGATGTGTCGACACACCAAGCATCAGCCTCAAAATGGGTTTCTAGGACAGTATGCTAGTGTCGACACATAGCTGGATTATGTCGACACCACTGGTCCCTTGCTAAAAACATGGTTCTGGGACAGTGAGCTAGTGTCGAGACACAGGACGGTTGTGTCGATACCACTGGCTTGTTTGACCTCTTCTTTGAGCTACACATGGAAGAAACATTGTGAGATATAAATTAAACATGATAGGCATGATTTTTCACATATTTATGAATCATATTTAGGTATCATCAAAATAAGAGATCCAACAATCTCCCCCTTTTTGATGATGGCAACTATTATTCATCAATTAAGCTTGATTTTCTCACATATGTGATTCTTAAAAGCATCCATTCATGTTATTCTATGTCATTCAAAAAATTTCACCATATCAATCAATCAATCATGTCATACAAGCATCCAAAATGTATGTATCCATTCAAAAGCATGTTCAAAATCATAAATAATCAACCATACAAACATCCAAAATATCCCTTTAGCCAAAACAGTAGTTCTTCTCCCCCTTTGGCATCATCAAAATAAAATAAGAAACATTAGTTAGATGGTGGTGGAGGAGGAGGAATGGGTAGTAAAATGCAAAGGGCTTGGTCGAGGCGTTCCGTCACAGTTGGTGTCAGAGCAAGGTCCGTGTTAATATAAGGGAACTAGAAAGATACATAGCCTTATTTCGGTCTTTGTACACTGCTAGTAGGGGCCCTGGTTCCTGATGATTTGTTGTTTTGTTTTTGTTTGGTGTTTTGTTTATGTAGAAGTTTGAAATGGCTGATAGAAGAGATTGGGGTGGTGGAGGAGATGATCCAGAGGAGAGTACTCAGCGTATGATAGAGAGAATCTGGGAGAGCCTCACTGATATCCAAAGGAGGATGGATCAGCAGGCGCCGGTACCACCGGTTGCAGTGCCACCTGGGGATGGAGAGACTGTACCTATAGTTCTAGTTCCGCCTCCGGCAGGAGTGGAGGTGCCTTTTGTAGCACCCTTGCCACCACCACCACCAGTGTTATTAGCAGAGGAACCAGTGATGCAAGTTGAGAAATTTCTGAGATTGCAGCCGCCTACTTACTCAGGAGGGCCGAATCCAGATACAGCGGAACACTAGGTCCATGAGATTGAAAGAGTCTTTGCGACCATGAATGTCCGGCAGCAGATAAAGTGGTGCTAGCTGCCTATCAGTTGAGGGGTTTTGCATTAGAATGGTGGCGATTGAAGATGCAGACCACTTTTGCATGCAGGACAGAAGAGGCTATCACTTGGTTGGAATTTCTTGATATATTTAATGATACATTCTTTCCGATTCAAGTGCAGCAAGTGAAAAGAGAGCAGTTTCGGACACTCCAGCAAGGTAACTCTTCAGTTTTAGAGTACCAGATGCGATGTATGGCACTTAGCCGATATGTGCTTTATGTAGTATCAGATAATAATATGATGGTTGAGTATTTCATTAGAGGTTTGAGAGTAGAGTTGCAGGATGCAATAGTACCTCTCATGTGTAAAACAGTAGAAGAAACAGCTCAGAGGGCAGCTACGTTGGAGAGGTCTATTCGGACTCGTCAGGTGGGCGAGTCAGGCTTAGGTAGTTTTCGGCTACCACAGCAGTCAGTGGGTGCGAGTAAGGGTAAAGCACCAGCAGGACCTTCTTCATCAGGCTTTGGTAAATGGGGCCAGAAATTGAAGCAAGCATTTAAAGGTAAAGGAAGAGGATGGGGAGGTCGACAGCAATTTCAGCAAGGTCGTAGTAGGCCTGAGGTGGAGGAGTCGCAGCAGAGTACTGCCAGGCAGCCCATTATTCCACCAGGATATAGATGTTACAACTGCAATCAGCCGGGACATTTGATCCGCAATTGCCCCTATCCGAGAGAGTATGGGTATGGAAGAGGTGTGCAGCAACAGCAGCAGCCGCAGCAGTTTCAGCAACCGCAGGCAGGTCGTGGCAGAGGAGCACCGCAGCAGCGGGGAAGGGGTCGGGTTATGGCTATCATCCGAGCCCAGGCGGAGGCATCGAATATGATCGAAGGTACTATACCCATCTATGACTATTCAGCAAGAGTTTTATTTGATTCGGGTGCCTCTCATTCATTCATTTCTGAAGAGTTTCTGGATTGCATGACTCATCCTTTAGAGGAAAAGTCTTGTGAGTTAGTAGTGGAGGTTCCCTCGGGTGAGTTCCTGCTCACTTCGAGCTATATAGATGAAGCTCCTGTTATGATTGAAGGGAACTAGATGTCGGGTCGGTTATATGCCCTGAAGTTGACAGATTATGATATTATTTTGGGTATGGATTGGCTTGAGACTTATGGAGCAATGCTAGATTGCAGAAAGAAAAGGATCAGGTTTTGTCATCCTAATGGTGCAGTATTTGAATATCAAGGTATGCCTTTTTATACCTCTAAGTTTCTAATTTCTGCAATTAGAGCAAGAAAGTTGATAAATGCTGGATGTGTGGCTTATTTAGCCTCGGTAAGTCTGGTAGAAGCTAGTCAATCAGTTGAAGCAGTTCTCGTGGTTAGGGAATTTACTGATGTTTTTCCTGAAGATTTGTCTGGTTTAGCTCCACATAGAGAGGTGGACTTTACCATTGAGTTGCTGCCAGGTACCATGCCGATCTCTAAAGCTCCATATCGGATGGCACCAGCAGAACTTAAAGAATTGAAAAAGCAATTAGAAGAGCTATTGCAGAAAGGGTTTATTAACCAAGTCATTCCCCGTGGGGAGCACCGGTATTATTTGTGAAAAAGAAAGATGGAAGTTTTCGTATGTGTATTGATTATAGGAAATTAAATGATGTGACCATTAAGAATAAGTACCCGTTACCAAGGATAGATGATCTGTTTGATCAGTTGCAATCAGCAAAGGTATTTTCTAAAATTGATTTGAGGTCTGGGTACCATCAGTTGAGAATTAAAGAGGAGGATATAGATAAAACAGCTTTCAGAACCAAATATGGTCACTATGAGTTTGTGGTTATGCCATTTGGGCTGACCAATGCTCCTGCAGGTTTTATGGATCTGATGAATAGAATTTTTCATCCATATTTAGACCAATTCATTGTGGTCTTTATTGATGATATTTTGATTTATTCAGCATCTGAAGAGGAGCATGCAGCTCATTTGAGGTTCACCCTGCAGTTGTTAAGGGATAACCAGTTGTTTGCCAAATTCAGTAAGTGTGAATTTTGGTTAAAAGAAATTCAGTTTCTGGGTCATGTCATCTCAGCTAAAGGAGTAGCAGTGGACCCAAGTAAAGTGGAAGCAGTGATGAAATGGGAAGTGCCTAAGACAATTACTGAGATTAGAAGTTTTCTAGGATTAGCAGGTTATTATAGGCGCTTCATACAAGATTTTTCTAAGATTACGAAACCTATGACCAAATTGACCAGAAAAGGTGTGCCATTTGTGTGGTCCGGTGAATGTCAGAAAAGTTTTATGGAATTGAAGAAAAGACTTACAACATCACCCATATTGACATTACCGGCAGGAAGTGGTGGTTTTGTGGTATATACAGATGCTTCAAGGAGAGGACTTGGCGCAGTGCTTATGCAGTATGGTAAAGTGATAGCTTATGAGCCCAGGAAATTGAAGCCGGCAGAGGAGAATTACCCCACTCATGATTTGAATTGGCAGCAGTTGTGTTTGCTTTGAAAATGTGGAGGCATTATCTATATGGCGAGAGATTTGAGATCTTTACAGATCATAAAAGCTTAAAGTATATCTTCTCGCAGAAGGATTTAAATCTTCGTCGGCGTAGATGGATTGAAAATTTGAAAGATTATGATTTCAGTTTGGCTTACCATCCGGGTAAGGCCAATGTTGTAGCAGATGCCTTGAGCAGAAAGGCATATATAAATCTGATGATGATTAAAGAGTGGAAGCTGTATGAAGAGATAGTGGAGAACTCCTTGTATGTTCCCAGTAGTCAGCGACGGCAGTACTAGATTCTAGTGCTGTAGAGCCGTCCTTGTATTGGCAGATTGTTGAGGCTCAGAGAGCAGATATAAGTTTAGCTAAAATTGTAAAAATGGAAGGAGTTACCATTGATGATAATTGTGTGATTAGGCTCAGAGGCAGATTATTTGTACCAGCTGAAAGAGAGGTGAAGCAGCGAGTGTTGGAAGAGGCTCATAAATCCAGGTACACTATCCATCCGGGTAGTACTAAAATGTACCACGATTTGAGGAAGCATTTCTGGTGCCCTCATATGAAAAAGGAAATAGCAGAATTTGTTGCAAGATGTGCTATCTGTCAACAGATTAAAGCAGAACATCAGAAGCCTGGAGGCTTATTGCAACCGTTGCCCATTCCACAGTGGAAATGGGATGATATTGCCATGGACTTTGTGGCAGGTTTACCAAGATCGGGTTCCGGACATAATGGAATATGGGTATTTATTGACAGATTAACTAAGGTGTGCAGATTAGTGGCAGTAAGTATGTCTTGGACAGTGGATAAATTAGCAAAAGTTTATGTTGAAAGAATTATTCCATTGCATGGTATTCCGAAAACTATTGTGTCTGACAGAGATCCAAGATTTACTTCTGGTTTTTGGAGAAGTCTGCAGAAAGTAATTGGTACTGAGCTGAGATATAGCTCCGCTTATCATCCCCAGACAGATGGTCAGACAGAGAGGACTATCCAGATGATTGAAGATATGTTGCAGGCTTGTTGTTTAGTTTGGGAGGTAACTGGGAGCACCATTTGGGAATGGTTGCGTTTGCCTATAATAATAGTTATCATACCAGTCTTGGAATGGCACCGTATGAAACTTTATATAGAAGGCCATGTAGAACCCCATTGAACTGGCATGAAGTGGGGGAAAGGCAATTAGTGGGTCCTGAATTGATTCAGTAAACCACAGAAGTAGTGAAGCTTATTAAGGAAAAATTACAGGTAGCTCAAAGTAGGCAAAAGAGTTATGCAAATAACGGAGGAGACCACTTCAGTTTGAAGTGGGAGATTTTGTTTTCTTGAGAGTTTCCCCGGGTAAAGGTATTATGAGATTTGGCAAGACTGGAAAATTGAGCCCAAGGTATGTGGGACCTTTCCAGGTGATTGAGAGAATTGGGGAAACAGCTTATAGACTGGATTTGCCAGCAGATTTTGTAGATGTCCATAATATATTTCATGTTTCTATGTTAAGAAAATGCATTGAAGACCCAGCTCAAATAATCAGTTATCAAGGTGATGACCTGAGGCCGGATATGACCATGCCAGAGTATCCGGTGCAGATCATTGATCGAAAGATAAAGAAGTTAAGAAATAAAGAAATCGAGCTAGTTAAAGTGAGATGGGAAAATAGGTTGGCTGGTGAGGATACCTGGGAGTTAGCCGAGGAGATGGCTAAAGGGTATCCCTATCTATTTGAATAAGCTTTTATATTTCTTTTTAGATGATAGTATTTGTAAGAATGTGCATGTTTAAGTTTGAGTTGTATTATGAATTTCGAGGTCGAAATTTTCTTTTTAGATGATAGTAATGTAACGTCGCGTGTTTTCGGATCCTTATGGAAGACCTGCTGCAGTTGATTAGGGGTTGACGGCCAGATGTGGTCGTTGACTAGTTTGGCGTCCATCGAAGGTGACGCCAACCTTATGAACTTAACGGCAGGCTTTGTGGACGTCTACTGTGACGGTTCCCTAAACGGCATTAGGGTTGACGCCAACCTGTGCGACCTGCAGAATATAGGTCTACCCGAGGACAGTTTCCTCAGCTCATTCTCCCTCTCCCTCGCCCTGTTTTCATGCCCCTTGCTTCCCCACTACTTCCAACAGTTGTAAAAGGTTAGTTGGAGGATCGTGGAACGTGAGGTGGTGACGAATCGGCCAAGGAAACGCCGGAGCGAGGTGTAATCGCCGTAGGAGCTCGCGGAGGGTTTGGTGCGAAGCAGGAGAATTTAGGAGGTTTAAGTGCGTATTGAGGTAGGGAATGATCCCTTTAGTCCCTATAGGTTGTGATAATGTATTTGGAATGCATGAATTCGCATGCTAATTGTGTTTTTGAGAATGGTTCTGCATGCGGGGTTAATGGGTGGTTTGACCAATTTAACAAAGGAAATATGTTGTTTTGAGTTAATTAGGATTCATGCATGTTAAAGGAAGTGATTCCTCATGTTTTTCTGTTAAATTTAGGACTGGGAATACCTGAGATATCAGCCCAGGGTTTCTGTGAAGTTGATAGCCGAAGATCTTGGCGTCAACATCAATTGACGCCAGGTTCTTCAGCTGGGAGCTTAACGGCTATATACCTTGCCGTTTACATCCCATCGACGGTAGTCGATGTTGCTGTCAGCATGCTTTTGGTTTAAATATTGATATATTGAATATTTGTTGATATCGAACGATGCAATGGTAATTATGGTGCACCTAGCGCACCTGGTTTCTGAGACTAGCGTACTGGGTACGCAGTTGGCTGGTTCTTTACGTGTTTACGTGGTGTTCACGTGTAGTGGACTACTAGTGCATGCGGTTTACGTGAGTCTTCACGTGGTTTGTGTGACGTGCATGTGGTTTTGTGTACATGGCCAGTAGTACGACGCCTACCGTGGTTACCTCTCCAGTTGGGTGCCCCAGGTTCTCTGTGAGCCAGGCTGTTAGCTCGGGGCTTTGTCCCGGTACTTGTGTTGTACCATCGAGGTCTGTGTCGTCTGACCTGGACACCCTCACTCTTGTATTTGAGTTGTACGTTCGGCTGAGGGAAAGACGACAGTGGGACAATGACTGTTGTACTTGTCTTTAGTCACTTGTAGCGCGCTCGTAGTTGGGGGTACGGACACCAGTAGTCGACACTGGTCCCCAGCTAGTCCTTTTCCAGTGCCTCACTCTAGAGAGCCCAGGCGAGGGTCTCTAGAGGTGCTAGGCATGGGCCTGCGACCGTGTGGTCCGTAGGTGGTAGTGTTTAGTTGGTCTCCACAGTTGCTTGACCTTTTCACGTGGAGTGGCAGCTGGACCTTTTGTTCGTGGCTGCAAGACTGAGAGGTAGACTTGTGTTAGCTTGTCCGAGTCAGTCATTGGTGTCGCGAACCAGTTCACGTGGCTCGTGTTTGGCGGTCTCTACTTTAGCTCGTACACTTGTACTGGTTTGCCGTTTAATTATTACAGATATTTTTCGTAGTCGGCAGAGTGTGAGTACTTTTACAGCTTTCATATCCTGCTTAGCTATTCTATAAATTGTTAGTACTATTTACTGCTTTTGTACATGTGTTTTTAGTTTGCTCGATTTTGGGGGAGTTCCCTACTGAGCCAGTGACTAGCGAGGCTTACCCCTACCCCCACAGTGAGAGCGAGGAGGACGTTTCTCGACCGTCGTCCAGTTCGGAGCCGCGTCGTAGCGGTGCAGGGTCAATACCTCCAGTAGTGTAGTCCCAGTAGAGTAGCAGCAGTGTAGCAATGTAGTGTAGCTAGTTGGTTACTTTCTTCAGTTGTACCTCGGGGTATGCCCCAGGCTCTTGTACTTTCTTTCAGTTTTGTGGAAATATGGCTATGTAAACTTGTGAAATATATATGTGAAATGGTGTGTTCCTTTGTGTTTACACGAACTGTGGTTTGGTATCCCTTGCGAGGCTTCGGCCCGTTCGCGGGAGGCAGACTCAGATCAAGTACGTTATCGATTTAACGGGCTTAGTCGAGGCGTTCCGTCACATACTCACTGGCACTAATCTGCACACTTTAGTCAGTCTATCCACAAACACCCATATTCCATTATGACTTGATGTTGTTCTTGGTAAGCCTGCCACGAAGTCCATAGCAATATCATCCCACTTCCACTGCGGAATGGGTAATGGTTGCAATAGACCTCCAGACTTCTGATGCTCTACCTTAATTTACTAACACACAGCACATCTTGAAACATACTCAGCTATTTCCTTTTTCATATGAGGCCACCAGAAATACTTTCTGAGATCCTGGTACATCTTGGTACTACCTGGATGGATAGTGTACCGAGATTTATGGGCCTCTTCTAATACTCTTTGCTTCACTTCTCTTTCTGCTGGTACAAATAACTTGCCTCTGAGCCTGACCACACAATTATCATTAAGGGTAACTCCTTCCATTTTCACAATTTCGGCTAAATTTGCATCTTCTTTCTGAGCTTCAACAATCTGCCAATACAAAGATGGCTCTATAGTATTACTGGCTAGTACTGCCCGTCGCTGACTACTCGGCACGTACAAGGAGTTTTCTGATATCTCCTCATACAACTTCCATTCTTTAATCATCATGTGACTTACATAAGCTTTCCTGCTTAAGGCATCAGCAACAACATTGGCCTTACCCGGATGGTAAGCCAAACTAAAATCATAATCCCTTAAATATTCCACCCATCTACGCTGGTGAAGATTTAAATCCTTCTGAGAGAAGATATACTTTAAACTTTTATGGTCCGTAAAAATTTTAAATCTTTCGCCATACAAATAATGCCTCCACATTTTCAAAGCAAACACAACTACTGCCAATTCTAAATCATGGGTGGGATAATTCTCTTCTGCTAGCTTCAATTGCCTGGACGCATAGGCTATCACTTTGCCATGCTACACTAACACTACGCCCAGCCCTCATTTAGATGCATCTGTATACACAACAAATCCACCACTTCCTTCCGGTAGTGTCAATATTGGTGTTGTAGTAAGCCTTTTCTTTAATTCCATAAAACTTCTCTGACACTCTCCGGACCACACAAATGGCACACCCTTCCTAGTTAGTCTAGTCATGGGTGTAATCACAGGGATTGTACCCCCCCTCGACATAAACATGGATGCTAAAACTATGAGCATAGAAAATAGGATGTGATCGCCACCTAGCAAGTCGCCTAAGAATGAAAATGGGATAATGGCTGACTTAAACTAGGAAAAGGAGAGAGAACAAAAAATGGACCTGGTGTCGCGGTCTCCATGAGCACCGCGATAGACTGATGTCGCGTCGGCTTTTACCGACGCGTCTATGGTCGCGTCACCCTCGGTCGTCGTGTTCTCTGAATGCGGGAGAAATAAGGTAGGGACCTTCTTCTCGTCCTCCAGCTGGCCGGAGAACCAGAGCTTCTGGTAGATTTCACCTACTTGTCTGCCAACCAAAGAAAATCACAAAAAAACGCCCTATTAGAATACGTGAAGCATAGTATCTATTCTAAAGATGAAAGACAGTAGAGAATCATGGTAGGAACGCACCTGGGGTGGTTTTAAACCCCTATGGGTGTGGGAAAAAACGTGGATGAATAGGGAATGTGCTCTATTCTAAAATAATATAAAAATGCATGTAGAAATAGGAGAATGGGAGGAAGAAGAAACTGAGCCCCATCGGGGCGACTCCCTGGCGTGGGTATGACTCCAAGGATGTGCAAGAGCTCCAGGAGATCGTCGGAGTCGCCCTCTTCACGTTCCGTGCTCCGTTAATGGTGAAAGAATGGCTTTGGGGAGTGGAATGTGAAGGGAAAATGGGTGGCTATGGTGCTAAGTATGGATGAGAGGAAATTTCAGCAGCCCTTCGGGGTGGTAATGAGGCTCTCCTCGTCCTTGAGGAGGGGCCTTGCTTATAAAGAGCTTGGGATGAGAATTACTCACATTATCCCTTCAAAAATGGTTTAAAAATTAAAATGGGAGATAAAGCCTTATAAAAATTAGATTGAGAGTCCTTAGCAACCCTTGGGAGAGTCCCTAAGGCTAGGATCCCACCCCAAGGGGTAGGGATAATCCTTAGGATTAAGTTGAGTTCAAAGGAGGATAAATAGGGGGTAGTTATGGAGGCCAGAGGATTCGGTCATTGTCGCGACGTATCGTAGGGTCGCGACTAAGACGCGACGGGGCGGGTTGACGCGACAGCATTGCCCACATGCATGGATAATGCATGGGCTGTCGCGGCTGCTAGAACCATCGCGACTAGAGACGCGGCGCCACGAGGCGTTGCGACAATAAATCTGGATTATTTGAGGATTATCAGCCAACTACATGATAAGACAAGAGTTGTTATGCCCCAAGGACTCTCTCAAGTGATAAATTTCGAGATTTCAAGGCATTTTAATGGCTTAAAGGGCTCAAAACAAGGCAAATGATGGGCTCAAGGTGAGTGACCAATTAGGGGCCCACTAAGACAACAAGAAATGTTGTTCAACCCATTAGTCAAAACCGGGTGTCTACAATGGGTGCCGCAATCTTAGAAAAATCTTGTGTGAAGTGCCTATAATAGTCTGCCAACCCCAAGAAACTTCTAATCTCTGTAATTGTCTTAGGCACTTCCCACTTCATCATCGATTCCACTTTACTTGGATCGACTGCCACTCCATCTGCCGAGATAACATGACTCAAAAACTGAATTTCCTTCAACCAGAACTCACACTTACTAAATTTAGCAAACAACTGATTATCTCTTAATAACTGAAGAGTAAACCTCAAATGAGCAGCATGCTCCTCTTCAGAGGCTGAATAAATCAGAATATCATCTATAAAGACCACAATGAATTGGTCCAAGTACGGATGAAAAATTATGTTCATCAGATCCATGAAAGCTGCAGGAGCATTGGTCAGCCCAAACGGCATAACCACAAATTCATAGTGACCATATCTAGTCCTGAAAGCTATTTTATCTATATCCTCCTCTCTGATTCTCAATTGATGGTACCATGACCTCAAGTCAATTTTAGAAAACACCTTGGTTGACTGCAATTGGTCAAACAAATCATCTATTCTTGGCAACGGGTACTTATTCTTAATGGTCACATCATTCAACTTTCTATAGTCAATACACATTCGAAAACTTCCATCCTTCTTTTTCACAAATAACAATGGTGCTCCCCACGGAGAGTGACTCGGCCTAATAAACCCTTTTTATAACAATTCTTTCAATTGTTTTTTCAACTCTTTGAGCTCTGTTGGTGCCATCCGATAGGGTGCTTTAGAAATTGGCATGGTACCCGGCAACAACTCAACAGTAAAATCCACCTCTCTGTGTGGAGCTAAACCAGGCAACTCATCTGGAAACACATCTGCAAATTCCCTAACCACGGGAACTGCCTCTACTGACTTACTAGTTTCTATCAAACTTACAGAAGCTAAGTAAGCCGCACATCCCGCATTAATCAACCTTCTAACTCTAATTGCAGAAATTATAAACTTAGAAACACAAAAAGGCATACCTTGATATTCAAATACAGAACCATTGGGGTGACAAAACCTGATTCTTTTCTTCCTGCAATCTAGCATAGCTCCATAGACCTCAAGCCAATCCATACCCAGAATAATATCATAATCAATCAACTGCAAAGCATATAATCGACCTAGCATCTGGTTCCCTTCAAACGCAACTGGAGCCTCATCTATATAACACGAGGTGAGCACAAACTCACCAGAGGGAACTTCCACTACTAATTCACATGATTTTCCTTCTAAAGGATGAGCCATACTATCCAGGAATTCTTCAGAAATAAATGAATGCGAGGCACCTGAATCAAATAAAACTTTCGCTGAATATTCATAAATGGGGATAGTACCTTCTATCATATTCGATGCCTCCGCCTGGGCACGGGTGATAGCCATAACTAGGCCCCTACCTCTCTGCTATGGTGCTCCTCTGCCACAACCTGCCAGTGGCTACTGAGACTGATGCGGCTGCTGAACACCTCTACCATAACCATATTCCCTCGGATAGGGACAATTACGGATCAAATGCCCCGGCTGATTGCAGTTAAAACACCTATAGCCTGGTGGAAGGGTAGGCTGCCTGGCGGTACTTTGCTGCGATTCCTCCACCTCTGGCTTACCACGACCCTGCTGAACTTACTGACGACCTCCCCATCCTCTTCCTTTACCTTTAAATGCCTGTTTTAATTTCTAGCCCCACTTACCAAAACCTGATGAGGAAGGTCCTGCTGATGCTTTACCCTTACTCACACCCGCTGACTGCTGGGGTAGCCAGAAACTACCCAAACTTGATTCGCCCACCTGACGAGTCCGAACTGCTCTTTCCAGAGTAACTGCTCTCTGGGCTGCTTCTTCAACTGTTCTACACATTAATGGTATCACTGCAGTCTGCAATTTTGGCCTCAAACCACGGATAAAATATTCAACCATCATAGCATTATCCGTGACAACATAGGGTGCATACCTGCTCAGTGCCATGCATCATAAACCACATCTGATACTCCAGGACCGAAGTCTCACCCTGCTGCAAGGTCCTAAACTGCTCCCTTTTTGCCTGTTGCACTTGAAGAGGAAAAAATGTGTCGTTAAATACTTCAAGAAATTCAGGCCAGGTAATAGCACCCTCTATTCTGCCTGCAAAGGTGGTCTGCATCTTCAGACACCACCATTCCTACGCAAATTCCCTCAGCTGATAAGTAGCCAACAGAACTCTGTCCGCTGTCGGACACCTCATGGTCATAAAGACCCTCTCAATCTCATGAATCCAGTGCTCTGCTGTATCTAGATTCGGCCCTCCAGTATAAGTGGGCGGCTGCAACCTCAAAAACCTTTCAACTTGCACCACTGGCTCCTCTGCCGCAATCACGGGTGGTGATGGTGGTACTAGTGCCACAAAAGGTACCTCCACCCCTGGCTGTGGTGGAACTGGGGCCACAGGTACCGCCTCTCCGATCACTGGTGGTGCCGGTGCCTGCTGATCCATCCTCATCCGAATATCGGTGAGGCTCTCCCAAATCCTCTCTATCATCCGCTGAGTCGACTCCTCAGGGTCATCTCCTCCACCACCCCAGTCTCTTCTATCAGCCATTACAACTGCCTACACACACAACAAGCCAACCATAGGCAAAACAACGAGTCATTACAAACCAAGGCCAGCTACCAGCAGTGTATCTAGAAGAAGATATGGCTATGTAACTTCTTAATTCCTTTATATTCACACAGACCTTGCTCTGATACCAACAGTGATGGAACGCCTCGTCAAAGCCTGTTAAACTAGTAACGTGCTTGACCTGAGTCCGTCTCCCGCGAACGGGCCGAAGCCTCGCAAGGGATACCACACACTAGTCCGTGAAAACACAAAGGAACACACCATTGCATTTATAATATACAAGATTTTACATAGCCAACTTCAAAAGAAATAAAGGAAAGTACACAAGCCTGGGGCATACCCCGAGGTACAACTGAAGAAAGAAAAGCTACACTGCTGGAGGCACTGGGCCAACACTGCTACGTCGCGGCTCCGAACTGGATGACGGTAGAGAAACCTCCTCCTCGCCCTCTCCTGTGGGGAGTAGGGGTGAGCCTTGCTAGTCACTAGCTTAGTAGGGAACTACCCCAACACCGAGCAAACCAAACACAAGTACCAAAAGCAGTAAACTATGCTAGCAATTTATAGCACAACTAAACAGGATATTAAAGCTATAAACAAACTCACCGCTAGCCGACTGTGTAAAACAACTGTAATAAATAAACAGAAAAGCTCCAACACGTGTACGAGCTACGGTAGAGACTGCCACACTCGAGCCACGTAGACTGGTTCGTGACACCAGCAACAGACTCAGACAAACTAACACAGATCTACCTCTCAGTCTCGCAGCCACAGACGAAAGGTCCAGCTGTCGCTCCATGTGAAAAAGACAAGCAACTGTGGAGACCAACTAAACACCACCACCTTCGGACCACACGGTCGCAGGCCCATGCCTGGCACCTCTAGAGACCCTGGCTTGGGTTCGCTAGAGTGAGGCACTGGTAGAGGACTAGTCAGGGACCAGTGTCGACAACTGGTGTCCGTACCCCCAACTAAGAGCGCGCTACAAGCGACTAGAAACAAACACAAGAGTCACTGTCCCATTGTCATCTTTCCCTCAGCCAGACGTACAACTCAAACTAAGGAGTGAGGGTGTCCAAGTCAGACGACACAGACCTCGACGGTACAGCACAAGTACCGGTACAAAGCCCCGAGCTAACAACCTGGCTCACAGAGAACCTGAGGCACCCAACTAGAGAGGTAACCATGGTAGGCATCTACTACCTGACACGCACATAGAAACCACGTGCGCACCGCACAAATTACGTGAAACCTCACATAAACCTCGTGTACTGACGGTCCACAACACGTGAATACCACCTGCCTCGTGTGAACCCTATGTCCATAGGCAAACTATTAGCTAGCTACGTAACCTGTGCGCTAGCCTCGTAAACCACGCGCTTCCCAGAGCGCCACAAGTGCCAATGCACTGCTCACTAACACTGAGCATACCGATAACAATAATCGGATAGTCACATGCGTAAACCATGCACAAATAGGGCCTCTCGGGCCAAGTCGCGACAACCCATTGGGTCGCCTTTAGAAGGCGTCGCCACGACATGTCGCCTTCAGATCCAGAACGCGACCTACTTACATGTCGTGTGACGACCCTCATTATACTGGTACGGTTATACCAACCCACGTCGGTATAGTGAACATTATCACAGTGGGGCATTTACCCAAACAATAACATACGATTGAGATACACACAAATATAAGTACAGAGTAGCGGAAGTAAAAGAACCACTGTCTTCATTGCATTCATCATCCACATTTATCATACATGGTTCAATGTAAAATTTAAAGAACTAAAGTCCCCATAATTAAAGTGCTAAAATCAAATACATAGTTTGTCCACGATTATACAACTCCATGATAATTCTAGTACATTGTTCCAAATTACATACTATGAAAGTGCAAACGTCACAGTTAAACTCCAACAAACTAGTCTCCACGCTCGGAGTCGCTCTCCACTGCCTCCTCCACGGGAGTAACGTCACCAACTAAACCTGTACGCCGAAGCAAGTAATGAGTCTAAAAGACTCAGCAAATAACACTACACATAACGTACATGCACATATCACAGCAGGTTTTACATACAAATTTACAAGACATAACATGGGGCATGCTTAATATTGAAATTTACAACCTATCATGATGATTCTACAATTAAACACATGGTTCGTGCTTTCATAATGTTTTTTTTTCCAAAGTAAAATCTCCTATCACGTGCTCTCTAGTTATTCCAACGCATGAAAGCTATACTTCCAATTAAACTAAAATATGAAAGCGATTAAGCATGATTTTCTTGCATACATAAAAGGGAACATACCTAACATGAATTCTACACATACTTATACATGCACATGGCCATTTTATATACTCTAAGCTTGCTGTTTTAATGTGGATTAACAATCACAACCCTGCAGCGAGGACAGGCCGAAGATGCCAAAACATTCTATCCTCAATGCACACATGTAACGACGAAATGCACTTCCTAGTCGATACCGTACCCGCAGGGGTGTGCACAGACAAAGGGACCTCTAAATCCTCAGACTCTATGTCTGACTCTAGGGCTAACTGCCTAGCGAACTGCTCGGAAATGAACGAGTGAGTAGCACCCGTATCAAACAAAACCTGAGCGTGCACACCTAGAAGTAAAACCGTACCTTCGGTGACATGCTCCGCCTGCTCGGTGTCCTCGCGCGCTAAAGCAAACACTCAAGCTGGGGCTCGAGGCCTTCCTGGTCTTCCTGTAGCTGGCGCTGCTGCCGCTACCGCTGGGGCTGGCGCTCCACGCTGAGCTCTCTGCTGAAGTCTTGGGCAATCCTTGATCTTGTGGTCGCTGCTTCCGCACTTCAAGCACTTTCCCGTAATCATCCAACATTCGGAACCACCATGTGTCTTCCCACAGTGGGGACACTCTTTCTTCACACCAGGGGAACGTACAGAGGGTACCTGAGCATTGACGACTGCTACTGATCGTTGCTGGGTCTGGTACACCGCTTTCTTCTTGTCCTACCGCTGGAACGTAGCTGCAGGCCTCTTCTGCGAAGCCTTCTTCTCTTCAAGGTATTGTTCCATCTCACCCTCCTGTCTGCAAGCAGCACTAAGTGCCTCGTCCAAGGTGCGATGGTCGAACGCCACTAGCCTCGTCCTCAGTGATGGCTTGAGACCCATCACGAACTTCTTTGTCTTTCTGCGCTCATCTGCCACGATATGAGGTGCATATTTAGATAGTTCATAAAATCTTGCCTCATATTCTAGCACGGTCATGGAGCCTTGAGCCAAGGAGAGGAACTCCTGCTCCATCCGATCTTGAATATGCTCAGGGATGAACTTGGCCCGAAAGAGCCTCACGAACTCGTCCCAAGCAACATCAATAGCTCCGTCCTCAAACCGTGTACGTAGTAATGAAGCCCACCATACATCAGCTCTTTCCTGCAGTACACCGTTCATAAGCACCATCTAAACAAATCTAACTTAACAGAACATACAAGCATATAAACTAAAGCATACCTGTAGCATGTAGGTGGCTAATGTGACCTTATCCTTATCGCACACCTGATGGCTCGGAAGATCTTTTCTATCTCCCTCATCCAGCTTTCTGCCAACAATGGATCGCTCTCCCCCTTGAAAGAGGGTGGTAGCATCCTCTTGAATCTCTCCATGATGGAAGGTCCACCATGGTTCTGAGCTGGTACTTGAGCCTGCTACATTAAACAACAAACAGTACACATTCAACATAACATCATACAATTAAATAAAATAGACTACACTTGCATTAATTATGCTAACCTGGGCCTCCAACTGTGCCTGGAGTGCTGCCTGAGTATGAGCCTGCGTCTGCATGGCTTGCACCAGACCTTGCATGAATACTCCATAATCCACAGGTGGCGGTGGGGGAAGTACAGGACCTTGAGGTGCCGGGGCCTGCTGCTCCGCCCGCTCCTCACGTCTCGGCTCGTCCTCTCGGGCCGACGCTCTGCCACGCCTACCTCTCGAAGCCATGGCTGCAATGAATTTCAGCCACTATTAGAGCTACGTTAATTTATTTCCTAACCATTTTCTTATCTATTTTTCATTCATTATTAATCAATTCTACACATGTGGACATTCCTATGCAGACTTAGCATGTAATGAAGATGATGATTCATGTATATTCATGTATAATCTCAATCGGTCGCTCTGATACCAATCCATGTGACGACCCTCATTATACTGGTACGGTTATACCAACCCACGTCGGTATAGTGAACGTTATCACAGTGGGGCATTTACCCAAACAATAACATACGATTGAGATACACACAAATATAAGTACAGAGTAGCGGAAGTAAAAGAACCATTGTCTTCATTGCATTCATCATCCACATTTATCATACATGGTTCAATGTAACATTTAAAGAACTAAAGTCCCCATAATTAAAGTGCTAAAATCAAATACATAGTTTGTCCACGATTATACAACTCCATGATAATTCTAGTACATTGTTCCAAATTACATACTATGAAAGTGCAAACGTCACAGTTAAACTCCAACAAACTAGTCTCCGTGCTCGGAGTCGCTCTCCACTGCCTCCTCCACGGGAGTAACGTCACTAACTAAACCTGTACGCTGAAGCAAGTAATGAGTCTAAAAGACTCAGCAAATAACACTACACATAACGTACATGCACATACCACAGCAGGTTTTACATACAAATTTACAAGACATAACATGGGGCATGCTTAATATTGAAATTTACAACCTATCATGATGATTCTACAATTAAACACATGGTTCGTGCTTTCATTTTTTTTTTTCAAATTAAAATCTCATATCACGTGCTGTCTAGTTATTCCAACACATGAAAGCTATACTTCCAATTAAACTAAAATATGAAAGCAATTAAGCATGATTTTCTTGCATACATAAAAGGGAACATACCTAACATGAATTCTACACATACTTATACATGCACATGGCCATTTTATATACTTTAAGCTTGCTGTTTTAATGTGGATTAACAATCACAACCTAACACATGAGAGCTACATTATCATTTAAAACACAACATGAGAGCAATTTCACATGGAATGGTCTACACATAATTAAGAATTGTCCCTAACATGGATTCTACGCATTGTACACCTATAAAACATGATCCTAAACACATTTGGTTTGCTGTTTTAGCATGATCCCAGATTTATCATGTCATGGATTCTCATCTCACAATCTCACATTTTGGTTTCACAAATTTACACAATTTCTTATTCACATAGTTCACACTTTACACGTTCACAATTTCACATGTTCACATTCTCACTTTACACATGAACACATTCACATTTCACATTCACATATTTAGTGCCGTGACACATAGTTCAAACCACCATAAGAAGGACACATCACATCACATACACATAGACGCTACCTAGGCAATACAGTGACGACTCTTGGACTGCGCAGACTGGGAGAACAGGTCTCCACCCTAACCAGTGGTACTTGTCCACCTCCAGGATTTCATCCTAATGCCCTTAGGATCACAACACATTGAACCTTCTCATGGGGACTTTTCCATGATACGGTTCCACTGCCCTCTATGGAAGCAGTGTCACGCTTGGCACAGTTTTACACATTACACATACCGATTTTAGCACACATTCTTACACATGACGCTCACACATCTTTTCATTTTCTAATTCACACATGTGGCTCTATTTTTCCTAACATGGTACTACAGATGACAGAGATTTCACATTCAGTATCTTGCATTAATCAGGTTACAGGCAATTTAAATCACTTTCACAAAAGCATGCATTATTCACATAATTTCGCATGGGAAATTCATATTGCATCATACAATTGTCCAATTAGCCTGAAAATTTAACCACATGCTGGTTATAGGTTCATGACCTAACATGCAAAATTTCACATTTTTCTAACTGATAATGTAATTACAGAAAATTTAACATCAATTCTCATATCATTCGAAATTCAATTTATCATGGTGCATAACATGAAAATTCAGTTTAACATGTCATAACTCTGAACCCAACATATATCTCATCACAGGAATTTCCCCCGGATTTATTTCCAACGTACAATTTACTGGAGATTTCACAACCCTATGCATGGTTTCTATTTCCATTTCAGAAATTACAGTAAATCATGGAAACATGGAAAAATTCCAAGAATTTTAGGGCATAGACTGACACATACTAACATGGTTTATAAAATTCTGGGCACCCAAATTCTCTACGGATTATGAGAACAGTGGGTGGACACATATATAACCGTTTCTTCCACATGCATTTCTATGAAGCAAATAATTTCTACCATCCGTAAAAGAACACAATAATTTTCCCACACGCCACACTAACCATTTCACATAACATATACTAATTATAGTATATCCTCATGTGGAAATACTTCAGAATTTAATCATATACAAGGGAGAACAGCTCACTGTTCTGCCCTGAATAACTTAACGGCATACCCAGGCCGTTAATGGAGCTTAACGGCAACATCGTTGGCCGTTGATGAAGATCTTGACGGCAAGGGATCTTTCCGTCAAGTTCAGGTCTGTGCAGAAATACAGGCCCGAGCTCCAAATACCAGAAGAATGGGGGAATCCAGGACTCGATTTAAAATCTGTAAAAATGACAAAACCCTACTAGACATCTACATGGACAAAATGTGAGGGTTACTTGCCTTTAAACAAGTCTCCAAAGGGATTTAGATGGTGGTGAAGCTCTCCTTGGGCAGTCCCAAGAAGCCTCCACAATTGCTCTCCTCCGGGTTCTAGGTTGGTGTAGAAGCTGAACCGCGGTTGGGGAAGTCTTCCCCGATGTTCCAGCTACCCTCCTGAAGCAGTAGGTCGCCGGATGAAGCCTTGAACCGCCGGATTGAAGCCTCCAAAGTTCAGTCTTGTGCAGCTCCGAGCTAGGGTTTTCTCTCCTCTTTGCAAAGAGTCAAGAGAGGCTTTTCTGGTGCAGCAAGGGTTTAGTTTATAGAAGAGGGAACTCTCCTTTCACGCAAGGGTGATGGGAAAGGCTCAGAGCCGTTGAGGACAGCTCCCTAATGGCTGAGCTTCCTTATTCCAGGATTTCGGGGTCTGCAACGTATGCAGGTCAGAAATCTTGACGTCCATATCCATGGACGTTGGATTAAGTATTGGCGTCCATCGATGTGGACGCTGGATCATCATGGGCGTCCATCCATGTTGACGCCAACTTGGCCCTTTGGCCAGAACTCAAAACATGCAGAAACCATGCCTAACTTATACATATATACATGCCATGCATATGTATTATCATGTACACACTACCACCATGCATTTCATACATTATTTACAACTAATTGTACACATGTATACATAAGTATAAATAGTTAATACATACGTAGATATGTACATCTATGCATACACAACATGAATTATTTACACGAAATTAAAATAATGCAAAAAAATTTGAGGGCCTTACATGTCGCCTCCTGATCCTTAACGCGACACATCGCTGTGTCACGTTCAGGACGCGACATAGGGACTCGTCGCCTTATCAGGCGGTAACCCTAATCCGGGCTCTCTCCATGACAGCCCATTCCACACCATACAAACCACCCTTAATTCTTTGTTTTCATGCTTTTGTGGATACTTAAGCATGGTATCTATCGTTAGAAATGCATTAAACTGATTGGAACCCTATCCCATGCGATTTACACCCTGAAAACGGGAAGAGTTCACCTACCTTCGCGAAGAATGTGTTATGCAGCGATCTCCCGGCGTTTCCCTTGCTTCCCCCAGACTCCCTGCAGCGA
Source organism: Colocasia esculenta (assembly GCA_014218235.1). NCBI lineage: Eukaryota > Viridiplantae > Streptophyta > Magnoliopsida > Alismatales > Araceae > Colocasia > Colocasia esculenta. Next base: position 170,423,604 of record CM024754.1, read on the forward strand.
GGACAGGCCGAAGATGCCAAAACCCAGCTGAAATCGCCACAGCTCATCCCCCTGGCCGAGCAGAACCCTTGTGCGTTTTGCTTGGCTGGGGTTATTTAAAAACCTGCAGCGGTTCGGAACGCGACGCATAGTGGCGTCGCGATCAGGTCGCGATGGACCTGAGCGTCGCCTTCCCAACGCCCGCTGCCCTAAGCGCTACACATGGCGTACATGCAGACGCTCAACACTTCAAGATGGCCACATGAACGCGACGGCCACCTCTGTCGTGTTAAGAACGCGACGCACCTTCCTGTCGCAATGACAGGCTGAGGAATCTAGGGTACTGTAGGCCCAAACTGTCGGCCTAGTAAGCCCCAGAAACACACACACGACACACAAGCCACATTGGCCTCACATTGGCCACCACAAGCGCTAAACACACGATCCACGAGGATCCGAAAAAAGCGCGACGTTACAATTTACCAAAAGCATGAATCTAGCAAACATTCCAGAAATAGTCTCATCACTTTTCATTCTAAACATTTCATATTCTAAGACTAAGATACTTGCCTTCGTCTCTCTTGCCTCAGAAGTTCCCTCATAGATAAGTTGGAGCTTGTCCCACATCTCCTTAGCAGATTTGCATGAGGACACTCTTGAGTACTCCTTGGAATGGATTTCACACTGCATCATGTTCATGGCACTCCAGCTGAGTGTGGACTTCTTGATCTTGTCCTTGGTCCATAGACTTTCATCTTCAGGTAGTTCATCAGGTCCTTTGTCGACAATCTTCCAGAGCTCATAATCCTATGCTCTTAGGAACACTTGCATCCTATTTTTCCAATAAGCATAATCAGATCCATCAAAAAAAAGGAGGCCTAGTAACTGAATGACCCTCAGCAATAAACCCCTTGGTGTTTTCCATAGCAATAGACTCTTGATCGTTAGATCAAACACTTAAAGTGCAATGAGAACTTGCTCTGATACCAAATGAAATATTGCAGAAAAACTGCTATGAAGAAATCTAGAAGGGGGGTTGAATAGATTTCTCTGAATTTTAAAATTCACTTTGATTAGAAAGTTCAAGAAATTGAGTTAAGAGACAAATCTAAAGATCAATGGCAATTCTGAACAATTTAGACAAGTTAGATAGTGAAACACTAACGAGCCTATCAAGCATCTAACGCAAGACACAATAAAACTACAAAGACAAAAAGATTTAAGGTGGTTCGGATTACACAATAGTGTATCCTACATCCACCATCCACACACACACAAATGTGGCTTATCTTGCCAGTTCAGAAAAGTCACATAACAACACACACACTCTGAGATTTAGAAATCTCAGATCTAACCACACACACAAAATTGGGCACAAGAATTGCACCAATTTCACAAGAACACACACAGTAGAGTGAGTTCAGAATGAGGAACCAGATTGAACAATAAAAGCAAGGTTGAAGGTGACTGGTTCGAATGTCCCTGTTTCTACTTCAATGAGGGAGATGAGTTCTTCTGCTCTAACTCCAGGAAGAAGACTCTGTAGATTGGAATGCCTTCTTCAAATGGATCATCCAAGGTGATAGAATCTCTAATTTCTTCAGATATGGAAGTAATCCACCAGGAGGAAGCCTTCTTCTGAAATCGCCTGGAATTCTCTGGAGACTAGATGAGCAGATCGGTTCCTCACTGAAAACCAAGTGGATAAGGGGCATTTATAGTCCCATGGGTCCACAAAATATCTTGGGATCTGGGGGCACGAAAATTCCCACTCAAAAAGCCCCTATCAAAAGCATCCACGTGTCTCTGCAATTTAGTTTTGGTAAAAAGTCCGAAGTGTGTTGACACTACACACAGATGTGTCAACACACCAAGCATCAGCCTCAAAATGGGTTTCTGGGACAGTATGCTAGTGTCGACACACAGCTGGACTGTGTCGACACCACTGGTCCCTTGCTAAAAACATGGTTCTAGGACAGTGAGCTAGTATCGACACACAGGAGGGTTGTGTCGACACCACTGGCTTGTTTGACCTCTTCTTTGAGCTACACATGGAAGAAACATTGTGAGATATAAATGAAACATGATAGGCATGATTTTTCACATATTTATGAATCATATTTAGGTATCATCAAAATAAGAGATCCAACAGTAATTTCATTGTAAGAATTGTATTTTTGAACAATTTCTTAGGGGGAGTTAAAATCTCTTATACTTTTAAACTCCTTTATCTCTAAAAGTAAAAGGATATGGTTTGTGAATTATCAAATTCTAAGTTTAACCTTGAAAGTCTCTGAAAAGTTCAAAAGGTTAAATAACAGTTGCAGAAATTAATTAAGTGAGAATTACATTTATCTAATTCTAAAATTTTCATGAAAATTGATTACTCTAGTTAGATTTAAAAACATATGGGATGCATTATTTTAAAAGCCTTCTTGATACAGAAAAATATTCAAGAACTTTCAATTGATAAAATCTTGCTTGATGACAGAACAATGACTATGCTTTGAGAAAGTGTAACTCCTGATAAAATTAGTTGAAAAATTGTATGTCGTGATGAGCTAGTTAATTCTGTTCAGGGTTAGTAAAAATTTCTGCTTGTGCATACTGAGTAACTAGGGATTCCTGTGTCTAACCAACATGTATCATCACATGAAAAGTTGCACACAACCCTTGAAACAAGATGATTACCCTATTTGAGTAATCAGTAGCTCTGATGTGTGAAAAGCATGGGCTCTTGCATGAAAAAGAAAGGGAAAATCTAAATGGTCATCTTTTTATAAAAATGCAGATAATCAGTTTAATTGAAGTTCAAATTTTTGAAAATTTCAAGCTAGACGTTCAACTCAATGTATCTTGGCCTGTTTTTCATCTATCCAAGGTTATCATTTTACATGGTTTGAGTAAGTTTTTATAAAATTGTAAACTTTTCACCTGAAAGAATTTTTTCTCTTCTGTTGTTTTTTCTTATGAGTCTTTCAGAGTTTTTAATGGTTAAACTAAAGTTTATAATTTTCAAACCATTAATTTCACTAAAATGAGAATAAGGTGAGGAAAGAGCATAAATGCTTTTAACATTCTCAAGATTACCCAAGAATATAGTTAATCATGGTGTTTTGCTCCTTTCTCAAAAGTTATCAAAGCATCTTTATAAACTCTACTTCATAGAGTCGACACTCTTCTTGATAGAGTCGACTCTACACATTCTCTCTTGTCTTCAGAACATGATATTTTTTGTTGTTTCGCAGGAACAATATATGGCCTAGGGCAGGTCGACACTTCAAGCGTTGCGTCTCTTTGAAAACCTCAGCTCTAAAGCCCATTTGGCCTCACTTTGAACACAATTGTTTTCATCCTTTCTCGTCTGTCCCCAAAATCCCCTTTTCTGTGTCTGCAAATTTTCACTCTTCAATTCACCGACTCTCTATCAATGGCTCCGGAGATGCAAGCCCGTTGAGGAGGAAAAAGGAAGGAGTATGTATCTGCGTCATCAGAACGGCGCACAAAGGCTAAGAATGATCCTGACAAGGGCAAAAAGCCTGTGGAGAAGAAGCCCTCAATTCCGTCTTTTTCAAGCTGGCGATTCTCTCACCCTCATACGGCTAAGGAAAAGACTTTTTCCAAGGGTAAGAAGAAACAAGAATTTGTTGATTTGAGCAGTTCCGATGGAGAAGACAAGAGCTTGCAAGTTTCACTGGATGAGAATCCTCAAGTATCTCTTGAAGGAAGCCCTAATGTCCAGGGTTCAGGAAATTTTTCAAGTGAACAGAGATCAGAGGAGCAGGAAGGTGCTCAGTCGAAAAACCCCAGTGCTAGTGTTCCAGAGAAATCTGATGAGTTCGAAGAGGAACAAACACCAAATGACGAAGATGAAGATGAGGTTGAATCTAAAAAAGAAGCAAATGCTGATTCGAGAGGCCAGAATACAAATCAATCATCTGAATCTGAATCTGGAGATAATGAGTCATAGTTTGAAGGTTCACAAGCACAAGGCGTAGTCCATCTAACTACTGAAAACAAGCAGATCTTACATCCCAGGACAATTGATGTTCATGATGAAGGTATGACTACTGTGTTTCCAAAACTTCTAGAGGTGTTAGAATTTCAAGGATGGACTACTTTTATCAGTATGCATAGGATTTTCTATCCTATCTTAGTCCAAGAATTCTTTAGAAATCTGGTTAGCAAGGAGGATACCCTAGAGTCTAGGGTCAGAAGAGTATCCATTGTACTCACAAATAATGTTGCGAGTAAATTTCTGGACATTCCAAATGAGGGCCATAATCCTCAAGAATTCACCTTCTGTGGTCATGAGGCCTATACTATGCTGACTGGTTTGCCTCATACTAAAGAGATATTTTCCAGACAAGGGTATCTACATTGAATGCAAATAGATTTCCTCCTGTTAACAGAGTGCTACATCATTGGTGTACCACTATCTTGACCCCTCAAGGAGGAGGAAGACATAGGATTACCAATCTGCAAAGGTTTTTAATGTATTATTTAACCAAAAGAGAGAAGGTCAACTTATCAACTATTTTTTTTCAGTTGCTTCATGAAGCAACTAGACTATAGCTGAGGAAGAGCTTACCTTATGCAACACACTTGTCCACTATTTTTCAGAAGTTGCATGTTCCTTTGGATAATACCAAAGTTCAGAAGATCGCAAAGTTCCACACTTATGACTTGGCTAATATTGTCAAGTTTATAAAGCTGGATCTAGAACCTCAGATGGTGAGAGAACCTGATGCACCTCAAGAGGATGTCAACGAAGATTTGGATGTGGATCAGCCACATCATGATCAAGATGAGCAGAGAGAGCAGAGAGCTCATGATGAAGTTGAAGGAATTCAGATGGATGAAACTTTGCCTATTCCTTCACCGTCTCTTATACCTAGATTCAATGATCTAGGTGTAATTCCTCCGCATTTCTCACCTGCTCATCCCACTTCTAATGAACCCTTTGTACCTGAGCAGGTCCACCCTTCCACCTCTTCTGCTGAAGCTCCCATTCCACCATAGCTTCTCACATTTCTACAAGATCAATTTGTTGTTGTTAATGACTCTCTTAGTCTGCTGAATACAAAAATTGAACAACAGTCCTTGCAATTTGAGAATAGGCTGGAAGATATTGAGAGGAAGCTTTCTAAGAATGTTGACAGACAAGAGCAGATTGTAAAATTTATGGCCATTAGATCAGATGCACTGATAAAGAAAGTTGGAAAAGTTTTCAATGTTTCTGCTTACACTCAAGCTGAGATTTTTGATAAAGTATAGTCTATTGAAGAAGCACTGCAAAGAGGATCTGAAAAGCTTAATGATATTCTAGATGTGGTTAGGACTGTCCATCAGATTACTCACAGGATGAACATTCTGAGAGATTATCACAATGAAATGTCTCACAATCTCAAACTTGTGAGAGATGAGTTTAACCAAGTATGGAAGCTCCATGAGGTGACCAAGGTTTTTCGTACCGTCCGGATCGACCGTGCCGCATTCTCCGTGGGAAGGTACGTACCGTACCGCTGAGGTACGGTGGGAAAATAGCTTATTTGATTTATTTTTTTAAATTTTGTGACTTGGTGAATATTTAAAATGAGCAAACTTCAAAAGAAGACTCTCCATCCAAACTTAAGATAGACTCTCCATCTCTTCTTATGCATGGACTCTCACTCTAACTCGAGATTGTACTCTCTCTCTCTCTTAAACACATCCTAGGACTCTATAGGATAGGAAAAGACAACCACCGCGTGAAGAGACCCATGGAAGCTCTGCTCACCAAGTCCTATTGCCCCGAAGCCAGAGGAGAAGTCATTCTCAACGTTGCACAATTTCTCTCCCCCCTTTCTCTCTCATATCCTCCAGAACTATCAGGGATGTCACGTCTTCTACAGCTTGAAAAAGGGCTGATATGCTCATGAGGTCTTCATCAAAGTTGTTATACTCTTCTTCACCTTCGTCCTCAAAGTGGAATCACCTCAATTTGTGGTCTGTGCCTAAAGTTATAGCAAATTATTCTTCACATTCTCTCTCATATCATGATCTACATATACAAGATTATCATGCCTTACACATCTCAAACGAGGGCATATCTCTTCAAAGATTCTTCATGAAAGTTGTTCCCTACGATTTCCTCTACGAGTTCCAACTATAATCATATCAAATGAAGGTATGTGGTTAAAGATACAATGAATTATCCTTGACATTCTCTCTCATATCACGATCCAAATTAGAAATGAGTGTGACCTCTCAACAGCCTGAATGAGGGTGATCCAGTCTTTGGGCTCTTCATGAAAGTTGTTCATAATATGACCAATGTATTCCATTAGATCAACAACAATAATCCGAAAACAGAAACAAAACTGTAACGTCTTAAAATTTATAATAAAATATTAATATGACACTAAGAAATTAAAAGAGATAGTAAAATTACATAAGACATGATCACTTATATAAAACATAATTATCTTTAAATTTAGAATATTTTATATTATTAATATAATTCTGGTACTATCTTTGATTATGTGAAATTTAATTGGACGACATTCGGTTCCAAAAATAAAGTTAAATTTGAAGCCATCATAATTACTAGAAAAATATGCTAATTCTAAAAATATAAAATATCAGAAATTATTGATGCATAAATGTTGAGATTAAGTCGACCTAATAATTTTTGGGACAATTTTTACTTGAAAAAAAATAATTTAAAAATTAAAATATAATTACTATAATTTGTATCATATCTTAATTAGCTTATATGTGATATTTCATATCAATTAGACATCGTTTAGTCCTCAAGTGCATATAGAGTTTGTATCGGTACGACGAACCATTTGTGCACTTCAACGGGACGACATTTGATTCTAAAAATAAAGTCGATTTTGAAGTCATCATAATTACTAGAAAAATATACTTATTTTAAAAATATAAATATTAGGAGTTATTGATGCATAGATGTTGAGATTAAGTCGACCTAATGATTTTTGAGACAATTTTTACTTGACAAAAAATTAATTTAAAAAATTAAAAAATAATTACTATAATTTGTATCATCTCTTAATTAGTTTATATTTAAAATTTCATCTCAATTAGACATCATTTAGACCTCTTAAGTGCATACAGAGTTTGCAGCGGTACGACGAACCCTCTATGCACTTCAACGGAACGACATTTGGTTCTGAAAATAAAGTCAAATCTGAAGTCATCATAATTACTAAAAAAATATACTGATTCTAAAAATATAAATATCAAGAGTCACTGATGCATAAATGTTGAGATTAACTCGACCTAATGATTTTTGGGACAATTTTTACTTGACAAAAAAAATAATTTAAAAAATTAAAATAAAATTACTATAATTTGTATCATCTCTTAATTAGTTTATGTTTAAAATTTTATCTCAATTAGACATCATTTAGATTACTTAAATGCACCGAATATGAAGAAGTATGAAAAAAAAAAAACAAAAAACAAAGTTAGCGGACCTGACCATACCGGTCAGCTGTGTGCCGCGGCGACACCCGGGTCACCCCTGGGGGTGACCCGACCGTGCCTGGGGCTCGCCCGCACCCAAGCACGGTACCGGTCGACCGTGCTGCCGCGGTTCGCGGCGGCACGACAAACCCTGGATGTGACTGACACAACTAAAAGTAATCAAGCAACCTCCTCTACAGCTGTCCCTCCAATGCCTCATGGAATTGATCATGTACCAGTTGTTCATAAGAATCAGTTTGACAAACTGGAAGACTTTTTGAAAACAAGGTTCAATGCAGTACAGTACTATCTTCGGGACAACTATGATGATCTGCACATTAGACTGTCCAGAAATGAGAGTAGACTATTCCAACAGCAGCCACCTCCACCTCCTCAGTGATTGCCCACTTTTTTATTATGTCAAATGGAGGGACACTATCATAGATGTTTATAGTTGCTTGTGTCTTTTGTATTTTGTACTTTGATGCTTCTTGTAAACCCACTCTTATTAGTAATGAAATCATCAAAGTGTGTTTGTGTGAAATGCTTCTGTGTGAACTTGTATGGATGATTTGTATAAACTTGTGTGGATGGCTTGTGTACTTGTGTGAATGGCTTGTGTAGACTGATATTTTTGCATAATAACATGTTTGTACATGGATTTCATCTAACAGTCCAAACTTCTATGATTAAATGTTGCCATCATCAAAAAGGGGGAGATTGTTGTGTCCCTGGTTTTGATAATGTCACAAATCAAGTAAAATGTCATAAATGTCTAACACAAGTTATTTGTATCACAGGAACATTCATAAATATAAAGTCAACTTATTTACATCAACGGAAGTGTCACTAAAGTTCAGTGATGTTCATAAGGTCGACTCTTCACAGAGGTTAGGTCGACACTCAATGAGGTTTCAGTATCACTAATATTCAGAGTATCAGATGAGGTCGACACTACTCGAAGAACAGGTCGGCTCTAATTGATTTTTTGGCTAGCGCTGAAGGGGAGGAATCAGATAAGGTCGACACCATATGTGGATCAGGTCGACACTAGTCAAATTCCCAGTGAGTCTTGTGAAGAGAAGTGTTGGCTGAGGTTGACTCCATCTGCGGATGAGGTCGACTCTTCCAGTCTATAAAGTCGATTCTGAAGGAAGGTCAGGTCGACTCTATCAGCAGATAAGGTCGACACTATGATGCTATAAGGTCGACTCTACATCACAGTCTGTCAGTCAGAATCAAAGTTATTTGGATGAGGTCGACTCTAAAGGGCATAGAGTCGACTCTACTGAAGATTTTACACTGATCCAAGTTAAGTCTCATGGATGTGCGTCGACTCTATAATCTGGATGTGTCGACTCTATGACACTTATTCTACATAGACATAAAGAATCTGCCAGCGCATAAGTGATGGGCACATGACCCAAGGTCCAATGATTGGGACTTCAAGTACACGTCACATGGTTCTAGAAGATACCACCTTTTGGCGGCAAAAGGATCTCCCAAGTTTTTGGGATTCTATTGAGGGGCCCACTGAAAAAATTCCGTAAATCAAATCAAAAGAGGCGAGTCATCCTCTACAGTTGGGTATCGTGAACAGAGGGTAAAGAGAAGTGATCTGAGAGTGCGAAAAGTGCAGAGAGCAAGAGTTTGAGTTCAGAGAAAGCAGTCGACTTCAGAATCGTCATCTGATCAAGAGGAGAGGTCACTGAATTGTGCCTTCTTCCAATATGAAGACCAGCTGCTGATCAACTGGAATAGAGGATCGGAATTCATCTTATATTCAGAGGTAATTGATCCATGTGGTGCAACCAGTAGATGAATTCGGTGAACTCAAGCTTGAAGAAGTTGCAATTGGAGCTCAAGGAGAATTCTGATCAAATCTAACTCCGGAGCAGAGTGTTTGACATTTTTGAACTTCTTCAGACTTCTGTTTAGTTTGTTTTTCTTAATTTCTTCAAGTCAAGAATCTGATTGGTTGTCTACTTCGATTGGAGTAGACGAAGTTGATCCTACACTTGTTGTGCTTGGATCGTGAGATTTGGGTCAAATCTTGAAGGTGTGAATCAGCAGATTGTTAAAGCTGTGTATCAACAGTTCTGTAGAAGCTGTGAATCAACGGCTGTATGAGAGTCTCACACATTTGATCTCATAGTGAAGCCTCACTGGTTTAGTGAGGGGTGGACGTAGGTCTCCACACTGAAGCCGAACCACCTTAAAAATACTGCTCGCACTTGTGTGGTTTGTTGTTCTCTGCTTAGATTACTTTCATCAGATCAGATCCTAATTTTGAGGTTTTAATTTCAAATTGACTTTTAAATTGGTGGATATCTATTCACCCCCCCCCCCCTAGATATTCCTTCTACACTCAACAGAAAGTACTTATCTCGGTTCTACGTAGTTATCAAGATTCATCACTCTTTTGCCTAGGTGATGGGTAGATTTGATGTGTGTGAATGTGTTTCCCTCTTTATGGTGGTTTGGGCTCTGTGTCTCAGCAACATTTATGTGAATTAATGTGAATATGAAAGTGAATGAGCAAAGTGATTATGTGCAAGTGAGTGAGATCATGTGAAAGCGATATGAATATGTGAAATCATGTGGAACCATGTGTAAATATGTGAAAGTGATGTGATTAAGTCAAAAAAAGCATGGTAAAGGTGAGTTTATATGGCCTATGAAAGAGTAGAATGCATTAAAGTGTCCTATAATGAGAAATATGTCATGTTAGTATCATGTGTAGGTATGTGTTATATATCGTGCATGTAATTATGTGAAAGCATGATATTTAAATATGGATCATGGTTAAAGGACATCATGTACTATTAGTTTACCATGTGTAGTAATTAAAGTTTAAAGCATGTTTAGATGCTACTTGTTTAAATGCTAGATGGGCATTCTTAGTTCACTTGCTTTATGTTTATGTTGTGTAGAGTGTTGTGATATGTGTATGAATATGGCCAATGAATTTCTTGTTGAGTCTATTACATAGACTCATACTTTCTAAATAATACAATGAGACGTGTGATTTAGAGACAGAGGAGTTAGTGAGGAGCGACTCTGAGCGTGAGGAGTAGCTCGTGGCGTGGAGTTTTTCCTATATAAAGATTTAGTTACTTTTTCTTCACTTACTACGTAAGACATTGTCATATTATGGATGGACTATGTGGACTTTGTTGTATGTGGGCATTTGTTATTCTTATGTTACTATATAGATGGTGAGATTGGTATGTGGTGATGGAATAAGACATTTACTTGTTTATGTGTTCTACTATTTGTTGTTTGTGTATATCGCTACCTATTTAGTAACGTTGGGTACATCTCTCACTGTGACGTCACTCTTTGTCCCAATGAGGATTGGTATAATCATACCGGCATGAAGAGGGTGGTTACAGAGATTGGCCACAGAGGAAGAAGTGAGCCATCTTCACTCACATATGGAGTCATTCAAGTCTGTGACCATGAAGGCCTTCAAGTGTTTGCCTGAGTTCTAAAAGTTGGTTGATGATTGTATCTTGGACTCCTATGTTAAGGCCGTGGCACAGGGGAAGGAGGAGGGCTTCAGGGAGGGTGGCACAACAACAATCCAAGTAGCACATAGAGCAAACTATATATGACCTGGGGATGGTACCCCTAGAGGCCACTGTCCTTGAGGACATTATTAGCAGCCCACATGACGCGGTAGTCTCAGGGGCCAAGAACATCATCACCACAAGCTCCTCGATGTTGTTGAATGCCCTTGGCACAACATAGACTACCAAAGACTCTCCACCAGGTGCAAAGATTCATAAGGAGCGATTCTCAGACTATCCTTCACTGCTCCTTCTTTTGCTTCGGCTCTTGTACATATTTTCAATCCTCATAAATAGGACCTCTTTACACTTCTGAAGAACTTTTTAATGAAAAGATTTTTATTTCTGATCTTCGTACCTTTCACACGACTTTACACATCTCAATCTAGCATATCAGATGGTGCGCTATTTTTGCATTGAGGAAGTCTCCAGGTTTTAACTCTCAAAATGGTTGCCTCAGGAGAGGACGTATACAGACTCAGAGTGTTTTCATAGATGGCTTTATCTATTTGATGTTGCAAATGATGCCAAATGGGAGTTTCACGTGACTCCTGAAAATGTAATATTAGAAGCATTTATAGGTAGAGAATTTGCCTTTCCCCATGACCCTTCTAAGGTCACCTCGATGGCTATAAATAAGGTTGGCTGCCCAAGCCTCCACCAAGAAGTAGAGGCGAAGTAGACGAGAAGTTCCCTTTGCTAACTGGTGACGTCAAGCCAGGGAGTCGAGTCTGTTGTGTTGAGTGTGTGTTGGAATTTTTTTAAGATGAATTTTTAATGATGTCTAATAAAAATCACTCATACTTTGATTTTGATGATGACATATTGAATATATTGTACATATTGAATATACTACAATAATACTTAAACAACATGTTCTTGATATTTAATATCTCATATCTTACTGTTAATAACATGTTTTGATGGTCTACTCTTCATTCATGCAGGTTTACAAAGTCCTGTCAAAGTAGAGTTGACTCTAGTTGACAAATAGGTCGACTCTAATAGTCTGCCCAACAAAGCTCTTGAAGAAAAAGTCACAATAGTGTCGACTCCAGTTGACAGAAAGGTCAACTCTTAAAGGCTGCCCAGCAAGTTTCTGAAGAGCAAATGTCAGTAGTGTCGACTCTAGCTGAAAGTGAGGTCAACACTAGCATCCATCCAGTGAACTTAATTTGGTGGAATACACAAGAGGTTGACTCTATCTATTGATCAGGCCGACCCTACCTGGTGATCAGGTCGACACTAGTGGCCTGTCAGGTTGACACTAGTGTTTTGCTAGTGAGATGAAATTAGTTTCTCGTCAGCAATGTCGACTCTATTAGAAACATGAGTCGACTCTCTTTTTGTGCAAACCCAAAATCGTGCAGAGGATAATATCGGATGGTTGTGATTTTGTTCTGAGATCTTTATGGGAGATGCTATAATTATCAAATTGCCCTTTCATCCAAGTGACAATGAGGTAAATGCCTTTTAGACACGTGGCAGCCCAGGGTGCACTCTAGGTTTCTGTGCACATCTTCTTCACGTAAAAGGGACTGCACAGAGGATATAAAAGCTCTTATCTCTATTCTGAAAAAAGAGAGAGCCCCAAGAGAGCCCGCGAGCCTCCAACCTTCCAGTGATTTCATCCAAAGGGACGTGGTCATCAAGGCCAAGCTGTGATATGTTGAAAAAGGGAGCAGATCGAGCAGGAGAGCAGTAGAAGAAGAAGAAGTTCTGGAAATTCAGATGCCACTGGAGCAGAGCATCATGAATTGAAGAGGATCTCCATCAAATTCCTTCAAGGGTCTTCATCCAGACATGGTGGTGAGTCATCTAAGTGTCCTCGCATTGGGAAGGGAGCTCTCTCTCCTCCTTCGCCCCCAATGATAGCAATCGAGTTGCGAGCCTTCTACGAAGGTTATGTTGTGGGGTGGAGAGCGGCGATGAAGTAGGTCTTCCAAATCTACGACCTAAAGGGGACCATGAATATCTTTGTACCAACCATGAGAACCTAACCCTCAGTCCTCGTCAAGGACCCAATTTTCTACACTGCCACCCACAGATCCAAAGACCCAAAAGGGTTACAAGACAAGACTAATAGGAAATGTAAAGGAAGTAAACGTCAACTACTGAACTAGAAGCATATGTGAAAGTAGAAAAGAAGAGTAGAGTATGAAGTACAGCTCTAGGTATAAGTCCCAACCATGCCACAAGTACAAGTAAATAGGGGGAAAGAAAGAACCCTTATGGGGCATAACCTGATGGTGAAGTACACAAGGAAAGGGGGAACCACTGCTAGAAACGGGAACGATGGCTAACGCTCCACCTCCTCTGCCCAGCGTGCACACTGCCGCTTCTGTGAAGTCTCACCTGGAAAAAGAGGGAGTGAGCTTCTCAAAAAAAGTCCAGTAGGGACTACCAATCTCCCACTGGCTCTAACATTCAGAATATATATAAATAAATAATGAAATCAATTAATAATATTCTACTCTATCAAAGGAAAGTGCATAAAAGAAGAGCTGACTACCAACTATCGATCGGGAAACACCAAACAATTGAAAATCTTGTGCAACCTGCATGCCGTGACCACCTCACAACTGCCACACAGACATGGGTAAATCTATCTGGACAAACAACACTAGGTACGGAAATGACTACCACTAATCAATCGGTCAAGAGCACGACACATGTCTTACCCTCGACCGTACATCTCGGCATTTCGCCTCTCGTCAGAGTGAGGGCTAGAAACTCAAGGTAACCACAACAACAATAGCTGTAGTATGGTCAAACTATGGACCCACACCTGGCGCCTATAGGTGGTTTCGGAGCCACGTAGAGTGAGGCAGTGAGAAAAGGACTAGCTGGCCTATGCCAGGAAGACACTCCAAATGACCTTTGTGACCTAGATCAACCACGAGAGCTTTACAAACGACTTGACGTTATTGTCCCAACCACCATTTTCCCCTCTGCTCCAGAGTCACTGACCTGAGCATGCTCGTAGCCTGGAGTACTCCCTTAATGGGCTTATGAGGACGGGGCCCTAGAGAATGGTAATAACCTTTCCACAAGACAAGCCTACAAGTGCTGAGCACCGGACTAACCGACTAGTGTAGTATCGTGCTATGAATAGCACTAGTGCCACCAGTACGAAAGAAACTAGGGAGAAGCAAAGACTCGGTGGAAAATGGACTTCCTATGAACTTACCTGCTCTCTGTCTGCTAATGCGCCACCCAGGGCCAACGCCACCTTATCGCGTCTCCCTCGCCAGCTATGATAGCAATTGCTAACGCATTCGTGGCATGCGACGGGATACAGAGGAGGCTGGTATCTTGGACACTTTCCTAGACAGAGGGATTGTCGGTGTAACCCACCCGTGAATTCCCCCAAAACCCACAATAAACACACCATGTGAGAGAGGGGGGCATGGGAAACACATCCATAATGAATCTAGAAGTCAAACCATCCATAGATCACCCCAAACGCATGTTAAGGAAGTTAATCTACGCTTAAAGGAAACCTCACATGTGTGCAAGCATGGAGTGTTCACCAAAAGCCCATAAAACGATGAGAGAAGCATGCTCAAGCGTGGAAACATCCTAAACCTAGTTATAACTAGGAGGAAAGGTGGAGTCCCTACCTCAAAGAGGAGAAACAACTTGTTGGCACCTTCTCGTGTGAGTGGCCGCCTCTTCTTCACTCCAAGTACCACGCACAAGTCACCTACAAGGAGGGGAGCTCACCTCCAAGCCCAAAATGCCAAGGAACTACTGGAGAAAGTAAGCGAGCTCAGAGGAAGAAGAAGAAGGGGGGGGGGGGGGGGGGGGGGGGGGGGATAGGTGCTACCCTCGGTTTTGAACCGACGGCCACAGAACACTTATAGGCTCCACGATACGTTAAACCCTAACACGTTCACTCGATGCGACACGTTAGCCACTAATGCATCTTCCCACTTCGATGCCACTCGAAAAATCCAGTAAATGTCTCCACAGATGTGTTATCCAAAACACGTCAGTCTAACAGGACACATCTCTAAAAGTACGCGCCCTCGCACACAATAAGACCATTCTGACCACAAATCGGTGCAATGATCGGAAAACAGTAACGCGTCAGACCTAAGAGACATGACAAAAATCTTATCGTGTTAGCCTAAGCCTACGCCTTACTAAAGTGTCTGACTTATGGGTCGCGACAAGGAGGACAACTCCAGAATGTCACTCGGGTCTAAGGGGTCTGGGTATTACAATCTCTCTAGACCTCAATGGTGATGCCTGGGGAGGTAGTGGCACTGCTATGTCCTAATGTTGTAGAGTTGTGCCTAGTAGTTGGTAAGGCTTTACCCTAGCATAGTAGGGATATGCCTAGCTGCTGACGTGATCGAGTTCTTGGTATGGTAAGGGCGATTAGCGTAGCCTGGGAGGTCAAGGACTCGACCTCGACAACTGATGGGTTGACCATGAACAATAGATCTAGGTGGGGGGCACTTGCCCTCGCTTTGAGCTGTGTTAGGGGCCCCATGGGCCAAATGGATTGGGTTCAAATGTGTAACATGACGGCTGTTCAGATCCATGTTTAATGGTTCTGGCGTGGTGCTCATGGCCAATGTGGGGTCAATGACCCTTGGTTGTGGCTTCCAGGTCTTGTATGGGTGTTGTGGGCCTTAAGTTTTAGCCCATATAGCTTGGAGGTTTTCTGGTGAGTCGCGTTTTGAATGCGACGGCTTCCTACATCGCGATTCACCAAACTGCCTTTTCGATGCACGGCGCGTTTGGCGATGGTCTAGTCCATCGTGTTTAATGCATGTTAAACGCAACGTCTCACGATTTTGACTGTGGCATTTATTGCTTTGTTTCGGGCCAGACAAAGCAGAGGTGGCTCTATCCGGCGGAGGGGAGGAAGGTTTGCGGCTCTTTTAGTGTTTTCGGCTTCCAGGTGGTTGGCTCGATGCAGGTTCCATGCAAGGAGGATGCCCGGAGCTTGGACTTGCCGGAAGTGTAGCATTTCTTGCATTCTGCGGGTTCTTCGAGTTGGTAGGGAGACTACCCTTTTTGCTTTTAATTGTTTAAATGGTTTAGAGTTTTGAAAACCATGCTACGGCAGTGTATGGTGTTGTCTCTTATGTTTTAATGAATAAAATGGTAATTTAATTGGTCTGTGGAATGGTTTTCTGGGAGGAGATGGGGGTTCATCTGTTCGCCTGAGAAGGCGACGGTTTGAACCGTCACATTTTAGTGAGAATGTGATAGGGTAATCCGTCGCGTTTCTCTTTGGTTGTTTCGATTGGTGTAAACACGACAATGTGGTCCGTCGCGATTTACACTTTGATTGTTAAGTATTACAGTGTTTGGCTTGAAAGTGACGTATCGAGCCGTCGTGATTATGTCTCGGCCTTAGGCCCTGTGGCATTCTCCTTGTGAATGTGACCGGTGGGGTCGTCGTGATTTTGAAGGCGACAACTGTGTCCATCATGTTTTAGCTTCCGAGGTTTGTGTTGTGCTATGGTGGTTGGGCAGTGAGGGTCTTGTGTTGACCTAGCCCTGGTTTTCTAGGGTGCTATTAAAGTGTTTAAGTTGTTTCCATGTTAGTAAAGCATGTTTAGGTTAATGGTTTGGTTTAAGATTAGTAATGAGTTGTGTTAGTTATGATGATTATGTTAATCATGCTAATTAGGTTATAAAGGTTATGTGATGCATATGTGTGGTTTGTATGCATGGTGGTGTGTTGCTATGGAGGTCATGAGATGACCAATGATAGGAAAGGCTATAATGTGGTCATGTAGTTCATGCGCATAGTAGTGTGTAAACTGCTTGGAGGTCACGTGGTGACCAGTGACGAGCTAGTTATGATATGTGCACCGTGGTATAAGTTTTATGCATGTGGTAAATGATTGACGTGGCTTGTGTGTTCGCCGAGTGTGGTGGTCCGGCGCCTATTTCGGAATGTCTCTTTAGTCGGGTACCCCAGGTTCTGTGTGAGCCAGGCAAGTTGTGGTTTGTTGTGCTCGGGGTTTGTCTTGGTATTATGTGTACTGTTGAGGTCTATGTCATCTTCCTAGACACCCTCATTCCTATGTTTGAGTTGTACATCTGGCTGAGGGAAAGACGGTAGTGGGGCAGCGACTTGTGTGTTGTGGGTGTACTCGGTCGCTTGTAGCGCACTCGTGGTTGGGGGTACAAACACCAGTAGACGTACTGGGCCCCAGCTAGTCCTATTTTCCAGTGTCTCACTTTAGAGAGCTCAGGCCAGAGTCTCTAAAGGTGTCGAGCATAGGCTTGCAGGTGTGGTGTTGGTTGGTCTCCACTGTTCTTTGGCTTTACTGTGTGGTTGAGGAGTGGCAGTTGGACCTTTCATCCTTGACTGCGAGATTGAGAGGTAGTTCTTATGCTGTGTTATCTGGGTTGGATATTGGCGTCATGAACTAGCAGTTAGTTTCCATGTGGTGGCATCGTTCCTTCCGACTTGTGCTTTGTCAATGGTTCTGGCTTGTGAGTGGTGACTCACTGGTTGTGTTTCGTGATTGTTTGTTGTGTGTCGGGCTGGTGGCACAGTGGCACTTGTGGTTTAGTTGTGGTACCTCGTGGTTTCAAGTACCTGTACCCTGTGTGGGTGGTTGGCTGTTGTGGCACGTAGTGTGCTAGCCTTTTCAAGTGTTGAGGTGGATCATTTTCTGTGGGGGTCGTGTTGTGTGACATTTCACTTGTGGTGTTGGTACCCTTGTGTGGGTAGTTCTCCGAGGTGTTTGTTACCGTAGATATTGTGGTGGACTGGTACCTTGTGATCAGTCCCGTTACTGTTTGTTAGGGGTTGGCATGTGTGGCCTTTGTTTTACTCGTTTGTTTCTGTGGTGGACTGGTATTTCTACACTAGTCCTGTTGCTTCCTTTATTTCCTGTGAGCTGTGTCAGCTAGTGTGTTTATGTTTAATTCAATTTAATTATGTTTATTGTTAGCACGTTTTTCTTCAGTAGTGTTTTAGTTGGTGCTGCCAGTAAGACCCTTGGCGGTTGAGAACTTGGTTCCTTCTTTCAATAGCTGGTTTGTTGTGTTTTTGGGAGGTCCCTGCTGAGCCGTTGACTTGTTGAGGCTCACTCCCTTACAGTTCTTTTAAGGGTTTGACGTGTGTTTGGCTTGCAGCGGCGTTGTGGCAGACTTGTACCACCAGCAGTTGAGTTGTAGTTGTGTTTAGGGTGAGCTTTGCCCCCTCGGGATATGCCTCAGGTAGTTGTACTTTTCTCTTAAGACATATAATATTGTATTGGGACAGTATAATTTATGGTAAATGAATATGAGAACATGTACTTTCTTGTATTTTATATTCTTGTGATTGTCTTTTATATTCCTACTGGACACTTGTGTGAGATATCCCTTGCGAGTCTTCGGTCTGATCGCGAGAGGCAGATTTGGATATGGTGCTTTATTGGGCATCAATATCCAAGGTCGCTACAAAATGGGACAGACCCATACCTTTCCTTCGGTGTAGGTCCTAATGAATGATCTCTAATACGTCGAATCTGTTTGACCCCTTCACAATAAGGAACTAGTTGCTGAAATTTTCCTATCAATACGTTAGAAACTTGATGTTAAACGATGAATATAATCTTGGGTCACCTAAGAGAGACCAGCTCGAATGTTAAATTGAGCGACCAATGAGGTGGGAATTGAGGAAAGGAGGATATTGATTCTGAGATGCCGATGGAGGTTGTATAGAGTATTTAGACTACAGAGTCTGGCCAAATTATTCTGATGATAGGTCAATTGTCCCAGCTTCCACCTCAAAGACCAAGCGTTGTAAGATAAAAGGATCGTCAAGTTCATTTAGCTGAGATAATTAAATGATAGGGCTCTCTGAGTTTTAAGTTAGCTTAAAATATTTAACTTTAAATAAATACTTAGATTAACACAAAATGGATTTCTTACCTAATCCGAAGCGTATTGATGATCGATCTAGTCGTGGATCTCGACTGGCATTTAGCTGAGAAATTTAATGTGAAACTAATCTAATATATATAGTGGTGAGACGACGACGCGGCGCATGCTCTGAAATTAAAGCTAGACGTCTTGTTCCACATCTAAGAAGTCCCCTGATCACGGTAGTTGGTACCACGACTGAAGGGCTCCTCCAACTAAATTTCGTAAGTTCTAAGACTGCAGGCTGACCAAGGAATCAGTCAGAGAGAGAGAGAGAGAGAGAGAGCCTGCAGTGACTAGCGGGGTTTGGGGCGGCGGCATGGGATTTTCACAAATGGCCAATAAGAGTTTCTTGGATGGGGGCCTAGGGTGCGGCTAGTCAAATGAGCTCGCAAAGCCCCGTTCGCGAAACCCTTGAGAGCTCGCATGGGGAGTCGGCAACTGGAAAGGGAAATGTGGGATGGTGGATGGGGGAGCTGGAGTCGATGGCGAATGCAAGATCATAATCCAGTGGGGTCCCTAATTGTACACTCATAGATTATATTTTTAATACAGTAAAGTCATCCATGATGAAAAATTACACCCTAGGCCCCCATCCAAGAAACTCTTATTGGCCATTTGTGAAAATCCCATGCTGCCGCCCCAAACCCCGCTTGTCAAGAAATTTATCATTTTTATTAAAGTGTATTTTTTTGTAAATATTTGAAGTGTATCATTTTTATTGAAGTGTGTTTTTTAATTTTATATTAATATTTTTATTAAATATATAAATTATTTATTAAGTATTTAAAAATTATTTATGTGACACCACTTGAAAAAAATCATGTGTCCGCCCCATAGCACTTTACTCTATATAGTGAGTTTTTATTTGAGTAAAAGTAGAATTTAAGAGAGAGAGAGAGAGAGAGAGAGAGAGAGAGAGAGAATGTAATGGTGATGTGTTAAATTTTGAGCTTTAAAAACTAATGTAAGAGAGTTTTTTAAGAGAACTAAAATTTCAAAAAAATGAAAACCTTGTAAATGTTACCAAATAATGCCTAATAAACGGCCCATGCCAATCCATCGTGCGTCACGGGGAAAACCAGTAAAACACGCTCCGCACACGATCCTCTCCACATCGAGTGTGAATGTAGGATATATTTTTGCCTATTAATCTTTGAGAACATCTCCGTGCAAACTTCCATAAAAAGTTTGCAACAAACTAGTTCTTTTATTGAGGATGCGTACAAACTTAAGAAGGAGCTCACCCCCAAAGACATCACCCTCTCCAATGATCTCGGGTGAATTTGTTGCAAACACGTATTTCTCTTTATCTTTATTGTGCATAACGGAGATGCCCCTCGATGGTCCATGGCCATGGATCAATTAAAAAGATGTCTTTTCTGGACCGTATACACGTGACATGAATACGCCACGCTCCTCCGTGTCGTAAAGCGTACCCAGAAGACCAACAGTGTGGCCTCCCAAGGCAAGCAACCGCTTTGGTCGGACGGGTCTAACGTTAGCCTACGACGAGCTTATAATAATTCACGTGCTTAAACTGGTACCCAGGGGTTAAATTGGAAGCTCCCTGGCATTAGTCCGGAGGGAGAAGGGGCGGGCTGTGCGGGGTGACGTAGCAGGTCTGACAGTAGTTCCGTTATGATGCTTATTAAATTCGCCGGGACCCGTTATCGCACACAACATGGAGCTCGCGCCAATAGATGGGGGGAAGGCAGACCAGCCGGCGGTTACGCGAGGGCCGAGAGGAGGGAGGGAGGTGATTGCATGAACCCACGTCATCCGCGGCGGAGGTGGCATCATATTTATGAATTTTTAATACCTGATAATGGTGGGGGGGTGGAGGGTGTAGTCGTGTACAGGTACTGCCATTGGAGACCGGGAACGTTTTGGAGGGCGCGCTGCCCGCTCCGCTCACCCCTCGAAGGCCCTCTCGCTGATGATGCTGCAATTATGGATTCTTACTTCTTAATGGGGAGACTAAACTAAGGACAAGCATGTTTGGACTGGCTCATCCTCTCTCTCTCTCTCTTCAATATGGAACAGAGGCCAAAAGCGATCCCTGCTGTCCTCTGCAAAAGTATAAGATAACATGACAGATAAGAAGCCCGAGGTGATGAGATGAAGAAGGGACTTTAGAAACGGGGGAGACCCACCAGGAACCCGATGATTAGGACTGACTTTAAAGATAAGAGAGAGAGAGAGAGAGAGAGAGGAACCGAAACCTCGGCAACAGAGGAAAACAAATGGTCGGCTCCATTGCCCTCGACCGGTACCGATAAGGACCGTGTGGGGGTGGGCAAATCCGGTGCTTGCTGGAAGAAAGGGAGGGAGGGAGTAGGTAGGTGGGAGTGGGAGTGGGAGTGGGCGACGCCCCCTCCCTTTGGGCCACCCGTCCGCACACACCGGCAGTGGGAACGCGGCCGTGCTGGCGTGTACGTCGCTTCCCGCTTTGGGCCACGGAGGAGGTACCGGTTTGGCTAAACGGCGGGCCAAGGGAAGGGCGGGAGGTGGTGACGGAGATTGGCACGGTGGGAGCTTCGTCATGGCACGTGCGTGCGCCCCAGCGTCCCACTCGCAAACGCCCCGTCCGGTCGCACAACGGAGTTCGTGTACAGAGAAGAGCAGGAGCGCCATCATTCGGTG
Organism: Colocasia esculenta; assembly: GCA_014218235.1. Classification (NCBI taxonomy): domain Eukaryota; kingdom Viridiplantae; phylum Streptophyta; class Magnoliopsida; order Alismatales; family Araceae; genus Colocasia; species Colocasia esculenta. The sequence goes on from CM024754.1 coordinate 170,445,164, forward strand.
CGAGCACACAAAGACCCCTCCACTCCGGTACCGTCCCCGACTGCGCCACTCGTCCCCCCTCACTCAGTGCCGAATTGTTGGAGAAACCCAAATGCCGTGGTCCGTGGCGCCTTGAGCCAGCCACTAGAATGAGGAGACTGGCCCAGCGATATTTAGTGAACATTAGGATTGTGATACACACAAGGGAGATTTTTAAGTTTTAATATCTCCCCCTCATCTCATTTCTTTAAACTCTTAATTTATGTGATACAACTTTAATAAATATATTTATTTTTAATATACATCTTGATATTTCTCCACTACATATAACCATCGATTAAGACAAGTTAACTCACAAATCTAATTAATCGATGTCATCATTTGGCACTCAAATCCGACAACTTGGGGCTAGAATTTTGTGACCATACGAAAAAGATTTCAACTGATCGATCCTTTGAATGTGATGTGATTCTTTTAAATACGCTCCATGTGCCTTGAAGAATTATGTTAAGAATTTTTAGGATGCAACCAAAGGTAGACTCATGAGAAGGTGTTGTGGTGGTTAGAAAGTGATTGTTAATTTCGCTACACTTGATTTGAGAACCCAACCGAAGAGGAAGCACGGATCCTGCAAAGAAGAAAATGCGTTAAGGGGTCTCTATTTTAGAATTGGGGAAGAATTCTCTGATGCTTAAGTCAATAAGATGACTTGTTAGAATTTTGGCAGTTTGTGAGCAAGAGATTACGTATCTTGACACCAGAAGATTTAGTCCTTTTATAAAGACGAGTGCCTAGACAGTTAACTGGTCAGGCCATAATCGACCCGTAACGTGTGGCAGTAAAACCTCCAATAATAGGGGTCCCTTATGGGATGGTGGCATCGCAAATAACCATTGGAACGTGAGGAGGCACTCTAACGTTATGTTATGGGAGTTAAGGAGATCTATAAGAGGCTAGGATTGTGTAATCAGTGGCGGATGCAGAAATTTAATTCAATAGGGTCACTCAAAAGTTATGGTGCACTAATAGATTTTGTGTTAAAGTCCAATGAGGTCACTCTACATAGAAAAATCTTCAGCCAACCCAATTTAACAGAAAAAATATATATTCATTAATAGAGTTTCAAATTTTCAGTGGGGTCACATTGACCTCTTCATAGGTCCACCACTGTGTGTAACTGCTGAGAGCAGTTGTGTGCATCTTACATGAGTTGGGTCTTGTTCAGTTGGCGGAACCCTACCAAAGACAACTAGTGGGGTTCCGACGATCTTGGCTCCCGAGGGGGAGTCCTCGGGGCATAAGATTATGCTCAGTCTTCTTTGAAGTGTCTGAAGACACTTGGAGGGAAAGCAACACATGGAGAAGTCACAGTGGGTTGAAATGGGCCGATGGACTTGGTTGGTGAGATGTGTGGGAAACTGCCTCCTCACTTGGCCCCTACCTCAAGTCATATATGGAGAAGTCGCAAAAGACTCATAAACGGATCCAGCACATATTTAGTGGGGTCATGCGACTCCATTGGAAATTTTTTTTCTTTCTGAAATGGTCATTTAAATTGGAGATTTGAGGAATTTTTATATAAGAGGACGACTTCATTGAATGACTGGTGGTGGCCCGACCTCGCCTCATCTAAAGACTCTAAATTTTTTATTTTTTTTTAGCCTTAGGTATGAAAATTTTCGAGCATAATTATAAATAAAAAACTACTTGTAATAAATTATCTCATTTTTATTGAAATATTTTTTATTTTAAATATATATTTAAAATTTTATTTTATATTATATAAAATTATTAAAAAATATTTCGAATGATTCTATTGAATAAAATTTCTACGTGTGTCTCTGAAAATATTTGAGAGTGAAAAATTTGGCGAGGAAACTTCCATCATGGCACTAATGCGCCACGTGGATCCGTCAGATGAGACGACAATTTTTGAAAAGAGACGCCATTGGGAGAGGTGGCCGTTTGAGCCATCTGATGTGCTTGTAAATGGATGGGTGCCGATCACGGGTGTCGTCATCAAGTATTGAGAAGACGTGTATGAAGGACGAATTGTTATCAATTATTTTAAAATTACACACCATAAGCGAGACGACCTAGTATATAAAGAGGAGTTCGTGGGGTACCTCTCACTCTTTTTTGCACTCCAAATTTTTGAAAAGAGAGAGCTTTCCGACTATCTTTGCTTCTTCTCCATCTCCGATAATTGGCGATAAACTTCTCTGTAGCGAGAGATGGCGGAATGTGGTGACGCGACGGCCGAGCAAGTGGCGAGGATAAAATGTTGGATCGCGAAAGACGTACCAGAGTTTGCACTGAGCCGCGGAGCCATCTATACCGTGGTGGTATAGAAGAAAAGAGAAGGGGGTCTAGTCTTGTCAGTTCTCACACACCGAATCCGGCCAATTTGAGTGGACGCCGTGAGGCCGGACCTCTCACGTGGCCGAGGCCGTGGCCGTGGATGGTAACTGGTAACCAGACAGACAGTTGATGACAGAACTCGGTTCTCACTCATGGGGGGCGTTCGTACGTGTACCATTCCAATTTCCAGCACTAGATGTGTATTTTGTGTAGGAAGGAGGTAAAGGCTAGGAGGAGTAGGGGCAGGCGTAGGTCCCGCTGTTGTGGAGCTTCGTTTTGGGCCGAACCACCCCGCTGTTATGTTAGCGGGAAAAGGGAAGTGGATGCGCGGGGGGGGGGAAGGGTGTCAGTTTTTAATGCCCCCGATCTCGCCGCAGATGGCATTCAATAAGCATGATTTCGGTTCCATGTGGTCCCATCAGAGCGGAGTTGGTGACCGATTGATTAATAGGCCATCGGCAGCGGACGGCCAGGAAACAGTGGTCCCCCTCCCCCGCCCCAACCCTGAATGCTCAGGCGCAGCAGAGGTCCGGATCAGACCATCGGATGGATGGATGGATGGCGCTCTCTCTCTCTTCCGGCTTCGTCTTACCATAACACAGATTTTTATATTCAAATTTAAAAACTATTTTGACACCTCGCGCACATGAATTACGCACACCGTAGGAGCGTGTGCAGTTCTTTTATGTCCCTGTCGATTGTAGCGGAGATTGTTGGATTCAAATCTGACGGTGCCTAAATTTTTTTTTTAATTTATCAGTGGCTGCTACAACAATTGACGAAGTCGCATCGCAATATTATAGTCTATATATATATATATATGAGTTCAGTAGGATAAGGAACCCGTAAGATTGAATCTGAATTTGTAATTATCTAATTTTCAAATGGAAAAACGGTCGACAAGCAAAAGAATAGTAATAAATCAGATGACATTAGTTTATTTAGTCATATTATCCATATGAACGGTGGGGGCGACACACTCATGCACGTGTTCGCGTCCACCACTTGTGGATATATATATATACACAAGCAAAAGCCACATCTTGGGAAAGAAAATACTGTGGAGAGAATCCCCGCAGCTCAATCTCCCAACAACCCACACACGCATGTGTACGTAGCGATGTGCAATGAGTCTTCTGTAGTATTATCAGCACAGTGATTTCTATTCTACTCGGAGTGTGAAATACTTATATTCGAAGTTTAATAATTTTCTATTTGTATCGTCCTGTTTTCTTAAGATTAATACCCAAATCTTATAACTCGCATCTCTTGCAAACTATATATATTCTGACCGGATGAGAGCAACAATAGTAGACAGAGCAATTGGAAGTTGGCATCATTTAACCTTTAAATGGGGTGGTGCGGTAGTGGTGGAGGAGAAAAAAACAGTCACAAGGCGGGTGAGGAGAGTCTACGAACGATCGATCGGAGGAACCACCGACAGCACCACCTGATGTGATGGATGGAGGCGCAGTGGTGGTGGATTCAAGTGGCCGGGGCCCCGCCCCTGCCCTGTGCGAGTCCTCATCTCTTTCTCCCTTTCGCTCCTTTGTTTCCCTCGCTCGCCGCTGCTGCGCCCACCCGAGAACACTCCCCTCCGGCCGCTTGGTCTGATGCCGCTGTCCGATCCCCGCGACGCCATCTCATTATCCACATCGAGGAATCCCCGACTGCCCCACGTACGGTCCTGTCTCCCTAGAGCGGCAACAGTCACCACCTCGCTAGTAACTCCTGGCCATGGATGATGCCGCCACGATCATTGCTATTTGTTTTGTCACGGATGTGTCATGTGTGTGTATTTTTTTTATTTTTAATTATATCGTGGGTTTTAGACTACACGATCGTCATTGTCACCGTCCATCTTCTTCATATTTTTATTTCGATTAATTTTAATAAGATTTATGTGGTGGTATGATCTTGTTTGGGCCGGAATCAAACGGACCTCCACTAGAAAGAAAGGAAAGATGATCGCCGGTGAGGATGAAGACCTGCAAAATCAGAAGAGGATCAGTAGGGCCCGGTGAAGACCGGGGAAACCCTCTGATGCCTAAGTCAGTGGAGAACTTGCGAGGCAGGGGGTTTCGGAGTATGAGAGCGTGTTCGCGTGAGGAATAGAACGTACCCTTGCATGGTACTATACCTGTGCTTTCATAGACGTCGGTGTCAAGGCCAACGTGCGTAACGTTGGTGGATCGTGCCTGAGAAGGCGCCTTGATGGGTGCGCATAACGGGAGAGTTATGCGCTCAGGTGACCGTTGGGATTCCAGGAAGATCGTGCCTCTTGATGATGGAGCGCGTGACCTGGGGCGGTTATAACCACAGCATAAGCCGGGGAGTCAGCTCGGTGGCCTCTGGTGACACCTTCTGAGCGGGTGACCCACGCGGGGGGTCAAACGTGCTATTCGGCGACATCCAGGGCTATTCCGGACAGCGAGGTTGAGGTCCGTGCTCGGAAGCTGCCTGCTGACGAGCTCGGCAGTCCTTTCGAAAGGATGACCAGCGCATGGGTCTCCTTTCACCTGCTCCGTACAAAAGGCGTGGGATTGCACGAGGAGGCCACTACCGGATGGGACGGAGTTAATGGGCCTTGACATGATGGGCCTAGGTGGCGGAAAATAGCCACCACACTTGCCCCCCACGCCCTCAAGTGGCTCAGAAGCCGGAGCGCTTGTGGGCGGTGCCCTGCTCGGATGTCATCTCCGCCATAAATGCGGTATCGTCCTCGGGGATCCGAACAGACCTGTAGTGACGCTTTTGCAGAAGGGTTCGCCTCGAAGACGAGGCTTTCATGATGACCACGTGGGTCACGTCAAACCCAGAATGTCACACAGCAGGCCCGAACGGTCACCCACGGGTCATTCGAGAGGAGACTTGGAGTGGAGGGAAACGCCGTTTCCAACCCCGCTTCGAATTTCGCGCCTCACCTTCCTTATAAGGAAGGGGAGGGGACGAAAACGGGATCTTCACCTCCGAAAGGTTTTCCAGAGTCTGCTGTTTCCCAGATCGTTCACCTCCTTCTCCCTTGAGCTTTTTCCTCCGCTACTGTTCTCCTTTTTCTTGTGTTGTGTTGTCTGCTCCCTGGTAATGGCTCAAAAGGGAAAGGAAGTCGTTGAAGCCAGCGGGATGCCGCCGGTGGCAGCGAAAGCGGCGAGGTACCGGAGCTTCGAGGGCCTCCGCGAGCGCTTCCGGATAGGCGAGGAGTACGACATCATCCTGATGCTCGAGGACGAGTCGTATCTAACCCTGAAACCGGGGTGCTTCGTGCTCTCATTAGATCTGCTAGAGGCTGGTCTCCGGCTGCCGATGCCGGAGATTGCGAAGGAGTACTCCGGAGTTGGAAAGTGGCGCCGATTCAGCTGACGCCCAACTCGTGGAGGACCATCTTCGTCTTCTGCATTATATGCAGGAAGAAGAAGATCGAAGCGACTGCAGAGATCTTCCGTAACCACTTCAGTCTGGCGTGCTCTCCGCAGTCCGGGATGGGGATTGTGTACGTGAAACACCGTACAAACCGGATGCAGGTCAACTTCTCACCCCGGCTGTCCAACAACAAGGGGTGGACAGGGCGCCTCTTCTCCGTGGGGCGACGAAAAGGAGCGAACATCCCTGAGTGGGATTTTCCCGTGAGGGTGGTGGAGCCTTTGAGGAGGGCGGACATCCCCCCTTTTTTGATCAGGGAGGCGGCCGCGGCCTCCCAGCAGCTGAATACGGTCGGAGGGTGAACCACGGAGGGGTACCTGACCGAGTACAAGCTTGTGAAATACAAGCTTAGCCGCGCCTGGGGTAAGTCTTCTGCTGCTCTGCTCGTTCTCTTTTCCTTCATTCATGTTTTAACTCTTCTTTTGCTTCTTCTAGACGATGAAGAAAAAGCTGCTGGTCGGGACCGGAAAGAGATGGCCGATTATGCCGAGCTTATCCCTGTTAGCCTATGCTCAATAAGGCTGGACGAGGGAGGCTCTGCGAAGGGGTCCGCGCAGCAGGCGAAGGCCGTGGCGAAAGGAAGTGCCACGAAGAAGGCACTTGAGACGGTGGCAGCCGCAGGAGCGACTTCTCTCCCTCATACGAAGAGGAAGGAGAAGCGCAAGGCGACCGTAGTGGAGTCGCAGGCTGGGGGCCGCTCTCCCGAAGAAGGGGTGTCCAACGAGCCCCGAGCTCACAAGAAAAAGAAGATGACGAAGCCGATGCCGCGCGCTGCAAAGGGGCTGCGGTAGTGGAGGAAGAACAGAGGAGGATCTTGAGCCTTTGTTGGCTCGAAGATCTCGCTCGCGAACGGGGACGTCCGAGGGGAGGACGCCCGCAACTCCCGCCGTGGACCGCTCGGAGGCGGTCATGAAGATGTCTGCCGAGCTGGGCCTGATAATGGTCAGCGATGAATCAGACCGCTCCGGAGGGCGGGAGCAGTCGCCAGTGCGTGAAGCCCAAGAGGTCCTGCCCAGTGAAGGGAACTCCGAGTAGGGTGGTGTGCTTGACAAGGGCGCACAGCTCGGTCCTGAGGACGGGGTGGTCGCCCCAGACCTGACTCTTACGCCAGCGGCCGTTTGTGGTATTGGCGAGGCAGTTCTTCCGAGGAGGGATATCTCGCAAAGGAGTGAAGATATCCAACCCCCCATGCCCCCCACCTCGGTGATCACCGAAGGCCGTGTAGTCGGCGAGGATGCAGCCGAGGTGATTGCTGAAGGTTTTGTAGTCGGCGAGAGTGTAGCCGCTCTTGGGGAAAAGAGCGCTCAAGCTACTGGCGATGCCGAGGAGGGCCGTGACGCAGCCTTTGCAGCCTCCGCTGCCGAGGACGGTGGGGAGATGCAGCCGACGACCAGGAAGGAGGCCGCCGGAACGGGTCGAACTTCGACTTCCGGGGACGTTGCTGCCACGACTTCCGAGTTGGGCCGTCCGAAAGGCCTTGTGACTGGTGACATTCCGATCTCGTCTGCCGCTGCTACGGCTGAGGACGAGAGTTCCGGAGACGACACCAGGCCTCTAACTGAGGTGCTACACCGGAGAATCCCCGAAGTGCCCTCGGTGGCAGCGCTGGAGGCATCGCTTCGCCGTGTCGAGGTATCACCAAGGAAGCTGCCCGCAGGCCCCACTGTTTCCCGTCTCGAACAGCTGGGTAGGTGCTTGGACCTCCCTTCCGAGCTGACTCTGGAGAGGTCCGTTGAAGGTTACCAACCGGAGGGGCTAGAGGACGATGGAACAAGCGATGTTGACCTGGAGGCGCTCATGGATGGCCTGGCCAAGTCACTGGGCACCCTGAAGGCTCTAGCTGTTCGGGGTCAGAAGCAGAAGTATGTCAATGAGGCGCAGGTGGCTTTCTGTGAGGACCTCGCCGCGAGGCATAAGGCTCGCGAGACGGCGCTGGAGGAGAAGGTGAAGAACCTCAAAGCTGCCCTCCAGGCTTCGGAGCTCGAGACCACCTTGGCGCGGGCCGAAAGGAAGCCTTAACCAAGGTGATAATGGACGTGGGGTTCGCGTCGTTGCTGATTACAAGGCCGGGCCAGAGTACAAGAAGACTTGGAGCAGTACGGGGCCCGGTGCTACCGAGTGGGCCTTAACGCTGGGAAGGATCTTGGAGAGCGGCTTTCCTGGGTTGAACGCGCCCGAGAAGCCTTCGAGGCTGCTGTTCGGGAGTGCCGACGTCGTACTCAGGACGCTCGTCTGGATGGTGTGCGGTTTGCACAATTCCAGTCTGGGCGGATGCCCCCTTCGGATGACGACGCCGGTCCTTCACAGCAGGCCCTTTGAACTTTATGCTCCTTGTACTCACCTTTTTGTAACCGTGGCCGAAAAGAGCTTACTTGTAAAAAAAAACTTTTTGTGAATGAAGTATTCTGTTCATGGAATTGCTTTGTAGCTTCACTTTCTCTATCTTCTTCCATTTATGATTGTTCCTGTTCGGATCGGAATCCGCAAAGCTTCATAAGCATTGCATGTAAAACGTAGATCGTTGGGAACCGAAAAGGAGATTCCGATCAGGTGTGTATGCTAAATGCTTGTGTAGCGACAGGAGTTGGGAGAAGAGAGGTAGGATGCTGGAAAGAGAAGGCTTTTATAAATAATAAGCCTTAAGGTTAGAAATATGCCAAGTCCTGGGTATGGCTTCGCCACTAGGAGTAGTTAGCTTATATGAGCCTTTTCCGAGGACGTGGGTGACCTGATAAGGTCCTTCCCATTTGATGGCTAATTTGCCTACTGCTCTTCGGGGGTCCGAAGCCGAACAGCGGCGCAGAACCAAATCTCCCACATTGAACCGCCTTTCCCGAACTCGCGCATTATAGTATCGTATGAGTCGTTGCTGATAGGCAACGAGACGAATACTAGCCCTTTGTCGTTCGCTCAGCATGTCCAAGTTCTCTCGAAGAGCACGGTTATTGGCGGCTTCGTCGAAGTGGGTTGTTCAGATGGTTGGAAGGGCTACTTCCAAAGGCACAACTGCTTCCGAACCGTAGGCCAAGTGGAAAGGTGTTTCCCCTGTGGCTACCCGAGCAGTTGTTCGGTGACACCAAAGAACATTTGGGAGCTCATCGATCCATGATCCACCTGCGGCCTCAACCCTCGTGCGGATCCCGTGCAGCAGTGTTCGGTTGGCGTTTTCGACCAAACCGTTAGCCTGGGGATGAGCCAAGAGGTGAAGTGGTTGTAGATCCCGAGCTCGGCGCACTTCTGCTTGAAGAAGGTGCTGTCGAACTGCTTCCCGTTGTCAGACGTAATCACCCTTGGGACACCAAACCTGCAGAGAAGGTTCTTCCATACGAACTTCCATGCGGCTTGTTCGGTGATTGTGCAACAGGTTCGGCCTCGATCCACTTAGTGAAGTAATCGATGGCTACGAACAGGAACTTCTTCCGCCCTTGGGCCTCTGGAAAGGGACCCAAGATATCAATGCCCCACCTGGCAAAGGGCGCGGCTCGAACAGGCTGTGAAGCTGTTCGGCAGGCTGTTTGATAAGTTCTCCGAACTTTTGGCATTCTAGACATTTCCTGACAAAGGACATGCAGTCCTTCTGAAGAGAAGGCCACCAGAACCCTGCTCGGACGATGCTGCGCGCTAGCGTTCTGCCCCCAGGTGGCTTCCGCACAGCCCCTCATGAACTTCTTTGTGGCCGCGAGGGCCTCCTCAGGGTTGAGGCAACGCAGAAGAGGTCTAGCAAGGGACCGTCGGTACAGTTTGCCCTCTACGAGGGTGAAGTGCTGAGCCGCATTCTGACTTTACGAGCTTCGCCCTGTTCGGGCGGAAGCTCTCCTCGGAGAAGATATGCCAAGAGAGGGTCAACCCAACTCGGGGCTGGTAGGCCCGTTTCTATGGCGGCTATATCGACCTCCGTGCTCGGCGAGGCAAGCTCTTCGATAAACACAGAGCGAGAAGGGGTGATGTCACCTGAAGATGCCAATTTGGCCAGTGCATCCGCTCGCGCGTTCTGCTCCCGTGGAACATGTATGACTTTGAAGTAGACGAGGCCCTCTGTCTGGCTTTTGACCTGCTGGAGGTATTGAGCCATGCGAGGTTCCCGTGCTTCAAACTGTTCACTCACCTGGCTGGAAACCAGCTGGGAGTCACTAAAGACTCTAAGCCGAACGGCCCCGAGGTGCCTAGCCATACGGATACCGGACAGCAAAGCTTCATATTCGGCGACGTTGTTGGAGGCTGGAAAGCGGAAGCGGAGGGCGTATTGGAACTCTAACCCCTCCGGGGAGGTGAGGACCAAACCCGCCCCGCTTCCGGTAACACAAGAGGATCCGTCAACATAAAGCTCCCATGGGGGCTCGTCTGCTAACGGCGGATCCTGCTCGGCCGGAAGGGTAGATTCCGCCACGAAGTCCGCCAGCGCTTGTGCTTTGATCGCCGTCCTCGGTCCGAAGCTGATGTCAAACTCACCAAGCTCTATTGCCCACTTAACCAACCTGCCGGAAGCCTCTGGCCGCTGGAGGATAGATCTCAGCGGTTGATCGGTTAGAACCGTAATGGAATGGGCCTGAAAATAGGGCCTGAGCTTCCGTGCATCCGTGACGAGGGCAAAGGCGAGTTTTTCTGCTCTGGGGTACCTCCTTTCAGCTTCTTGGAGGACCCTGCTGATGTAGTATACAGGGTGCTGTGCCGCTCCAACTTCTCTGATTAAGACTGCACTGATGGAGTGTTCGGTAACCGAAAGGTACACGAACAAAGGCTCACCGAGCACAGGCTTTGAGAGAACAGGAGGAGCTGCCAAATATGCCTTCAATTCGGTGAAGGCAGCCTCGCACTCATCAGTCCAGCGTACTTGCCCCCCTTGCTTCGAGGAGCTTTTAGGGCCTCGGAGCAACTTGAAGAAGTTAAAACTTCTTTCTGCTGCTCTGGACATGAACCGGTTCAGTGCCGCCAGACGCCCCGTCGGGCGCTGGACGTCGCGCACTGTTTTCGGACTGCTCATCTCAAGTACGGCTTGGATTTTTTCCGGGTTTGCCTCTATTCTTCTGTTTGATACGAGGAACCCAAGGAACTTACCCGACCGAACACCAAACGCGCACTTGGCAAGATTGAGCTTCATATTATACTTTCGCAGAGTTGCGAAAGTTTCCTGGAGGTCGGAAAGATGGTCAGTACTCGGAAGTGTCTTGACCAGCATGTCATCAACGTAGACCTCCATATTGCGCCCGATCTGCTGCTCGAACATCTTGTTGACCAGCCGCTGGTAAGTCGCGCCCTCATTCTTCAGACCAAAAGGCATTCTGGTGAAATAGTATAAGCCTAGGTCTGTAACGAATGTTGTGGCGTCTTGATCCGGAGGGTGCATACTGATCTGGTGGTAACCAGAGTAGGCATCCAGAAAGCTGAGGAGCTCGTGTCCGGAAGTAGCGTCCACCAGCTGATCAATGCGCAGCAAGGGAAGTTGTCCTTGGGCGTTGCTTTATTGAGATCTTTGTAATCCACGCACACATGCCATTTACCGTTAGCCTTGCGTACGAGGACCACGTTGGAGATCCATTTTGGATATTGGGCTTCTCGGAGAAGCCCAACAACTCGGCTCTTGACCACGTGATCCTGAATCACGGTCTGCCGTTCTCGGTTCACGGGTCGCCTCCTTTGCTGAACTGGCGGGATCCGGGGATCCAACCGGAGGCGATGCACCATGACTTCCAGGGGAATGCCTGGAAGCCCATCATCAGACCAAGCGAACACGTCCAAATTGGCCAGCAAGAAGGCTGTGTAGCATTGCTGCTCGGCCTCTGTCAACAAGGCGCCAATGTACAAGACGTGTTCGGGGTCGTCGTCCACTTGAATGGGGATTAGGTCTTCAGCAGGCGTCCCTCGGCTGGTTGAAGGTGATCGAAACCGGAGGCGCCGGATCGGGAGTGGTTGCTTGTCCCTTAAGGAGAGGACATAGCAACGACGAGACTCGCGCTGACACCCAAGCACTTCGCCAACTCCGTTCGGGGTAGGAAACTCCATCTTCTGATGGAGCGACGAAGGTACTGCTTTGATTCGCCCGATCAGACCTCTGCCAAGGATAGCATTGTATCCAGGCATGTTGTTGATGACCAAGAAGTCAACGATCTTGGTCACAACCCTTGGGGCCGTCCCCAAGGTGATCGGAAGGCGGATCCTTCCCATGGGCTGGACCGAAACTCCCGAAAAGCTGAACAATGGCGAATTCACGGGGGGTGAGTGATCGGTTCGCAGACCTATAAGGACAAAACAGTCATAAGCCAAGACATCGGGGGCGCTTCCATTATCTACCAGAATCCGACGCACATTACAGTGGTTGATGGTGGCCGAGATGACCAACGCATCAGTGTGTGGGGTCGTAACCCCTACAAGATCTTCGTCCGAGAAGGTTATAGCCTCCTCGGGCGGTGCACGTGCAGGACTGGCAGGATATGGGGCCGACCGAACAACCGAAGGCCTGTCTACGACATGCACTCGCCTTGCGTAATCGCGTCGGCTTTGAGTGCTCTCTCCGCCCGCGCCGAAGCCTCCCACGATCACGTTGATCTCCTGCCCATTGGGCTCATTGTTGATCGGCTGCTCGGGAGTGCGATCTCGGCGTCGGGGGCGTTCTTCGTTCCGACGCACGAACCGTCCAAGATAGCCGCGCTTGATAAGGTCTTCAATTTCATCCTTAAGCTGGCGGCACTCAGAGGTGTCGTGGCCGTGGTCGCGATGAAAGCGACAGTATTTATTTTGATCGCGCTTCCGGGGGTCGGAGCGCATTCTTTGCGGCCACCGAACAAACGCTTCATTCCTGATCTCTGCCAGGATCTGTTCGGGTGCCACGGTGAGGGGGGTGTAGTTGGTGAAGGGGCGCGGAGAATCGCCATTGCGCTGTCCCTTCTTCCGATCTCGGTCGGAACCGTTGTCAGAAAGCCGCTTCTTGTCCGACTGCTCCCCCTGCTCGGCCCTGCTCGCCGCCAGGCTCTCCTCACAAGCTACGTGGCGCTGTGCAATGGAGAGTAGTTCAGCGAGAGTGGTGGGCTGCTGGATGCCGAGGGTCCTCTGCAGGAAACCGTCGCGAGTGCCCTGGATGAGGGCACTGGTTTCCAGAGGGACGTCCAGGCGCGAGATGCGAAGCGCCTCTGTTTGGAACCTCTTGACGAAGTCCCAGAGCGCCTCACCTTTCTTCTGGCGCACGGCCAGGAGGGAGGCCGCCGTTCGCGGCTGAGATCTCCCACCAAGGAAGTTGTCCCTGAAGGACTTCTTCAGTTGGCTGAAGGAAGTGATGGGACCCGCAGGGAGGGTTTCAAACCAGGCCCTGGCGGTTTCCTTGAGAGTTGCAGGGAAGGCCCTGCACTTAGCCACATTTGATGCTCCGTGGAACACCATGTGCGACTCGAAGCCGTGGATGTGGTCGGCTGGGTCGGTGGTGCTGTCGTAGGGCGCGATGGTGGGCAGAGGGAGCTTGGAGGGGACCTAGGCCTCCAGGATCTCCCTGCTGAAAGGAGAGCGGAAGTCCAAGTCGTCCTCCGCTGGCGCCTTTCCCTCCGCACGCTGAACCATCGCGTCCATGCGGCGTTCGAGATCGACCACACGCCTTAAGCGCCTGGCGAGCTCCTGATCGGAGTTGGCGGGGCCCCCTCGTCCGGAGTTGTGGGAGTTGCCGCCCACGACCGACCGTGGCGGACGGGGGGAGGCAACAGAGCGACGGGGCGAATGCCCGCGGCGCTCCGGCGCCCGCTCTTCCGTCGGAGCCCGGAGGGACCGGTGCTGCGAATCTGTCTGCTGTTCTTGAGGCACAGGGAGGATGCGAGAGCGGCGATGCGACGATACCCCCTGTCGCTCACGCGGCAAGGAAACTGCCGGGGCCGCTGCTCCTGCTAACTGGGCCTGCAGAGCTAGGCAGACGCCCGTTAACTGCTGCATCTGCCCCCGAAGCTCTGCTACTTCGAGGGCAGTTGCAGGTGCGGCAACCAGTGGTGCTGGGACGTCGTGATTAGCACCGGCAGGGGAAATGGCGACGTTGCCCGGAGGGGATTGGCGGCGAGAGCCCCCCCGCGACTGGCGGGACCTCGTCGCCCTGCTTCCTATGTTCTGGTATGAGGATCGTCCTCGAGCCATGGCAGCGTCGTTTCCCACAGACGGCGCCAAATGTGGTGGTATGATCCTGTTTGGGCCGGAGCCAAACGGGCCTCCACTAGAAAGAAAGGGAAGACGATCGCCGGTGAGGACGAAGACCTGCAAAACAGAAGAGGATCAGTGGGGCCCGGTGAAGACGGGGAAACCCTCCGATGCCTAAGTCAGTGGAGAACTTGCGAGGCAGGGGGTTTCGGAGTATGAGAGCGTGTTCGCGTGAGGAAGAGAACGTACCCTTGCATGGTACTATACCTGTGCTTTTATAGACGTCGGTGTCAAGGCCAACGTGCGTAACGTTGGTGGATCGTGCCTGAGAAGGCGCCTTGATGGGTGCGCATAACGGGGGAGTTATGCGCTCAGGTGACCGTTGGGATTCCAGACAGATCGTGCCTCTTGATGGAGCGCGTGACCTGGGGCGGTTATAACCGCAGCGTAAGCCGGGGAGTCAGCTCGGTGGCCTCTGGTGACACCTTCTGAGCAGGTGACCCACGCGGGGGGTCAAACGTGCTATTCGGCGACATCCAGGGCTATTCCGGACAGCGAGGTTGAGGTCCGTGCTCGGAAGCTGCCTGCTGACGAGCTCGGCAGTCCTTTCGAAAGGATGACCAGCGCATGGGTCTCCTTTCACCTGCTCCGTACGAAGGCGTGGGATTGCACGAGGAGGCCACTACCGGATGGGACGGAGTTAATGGGTCTTGACATGATGGGCCTAGGTGGCGGAAAATAGCCACCACAATTTACAACTAAATTGTTGACACCAATTTTTAAAACTTCGTAATTATGATGCAAGAAAGAAAAAACCCACCCAATCCAAACCCCACCGGTCGCCATCTAACGCGTGCTACACGTTCAAAGTTTCCCCATATATTCGGGGAAGCCCGGCCACTTGTGTCCTCGAGAGAGTTCGCTCCCCTCGTCACCGCGTGAGAACCTAGCAAATTAAACATTGCATCTTTGACCATAAATTGGGGAATAAAATTTTTCTTCAAATATGGGATCAGATTTGTGGGTAAGCAAGAGATGTTTAATTTCTTTTGAGCAGCAGAAGAAGAAAACACAGTGGGAATATATTAAATGGGTTCCCACCTGTGGGAATTGAGGACTGTCAACTTAATTTCCCATTTTACGCATTAATTATATATAATACATCTTACTTGGAAAAGATAGCAAAATTTAGCGAGTGCGTAGTTTTAGGCACCCGTCACGAGGACTTGGGTGTGTTCGGTCCGACGACCCGACAACCACCGTCAAAACAGATGCGCATGTCCGAATAAAAGGTGCGAGTCCACATGTGTGTCAAAGAACGATCCCTGTTCATTTTGTGGAGGGGGGGGCTAGCAGCTAGGTTCCTGTATGCGTAAGGTTTGGTCAATCTTGACTGGGTTGCAAAACGCTGCAAGAACGTTTCCACAAATGGAGACCCGAATTTGGAACATGGGTTCTTGAAAGGCAAACATGGGTTGTCAAAAAGTTCTTGTTTAAACAAACAATAAAATATGGAGATAGTGAAGATTTAAGCATACGTCGTTGAAATGTATGTGAAAGGGCCAAGGGGGTCTTAATCGTCGAGTCTAAAAAATGAAAATGACTAGTGATAATTTGTGTAGGAGGCAGGCACTTGTCCTAGAAATAGGTTGAGGAAAAAAGGGCAGTGAACACGAAGAAGGGAAGCTACTGCTGCCGATCAAGTTGTTCTACTTTGAACCATGTATGTAACATAATTCATCTGACGTTCATAATGTAGCCGATTGCGACCTCATTCATTTTGGTTCATTTGATGCTAGGGAATACCCAAAAAAATAAAAAATACAAAATTGGTGGGTTAAAAGGTTGCTAGTTTCATTACTCGAAGATGCTGACATTTGCTCAAACAAAGTTCTCGCAACCTCAGGTGCGCCGGTGAAATGCTGGAACAGGCTTCCAAAATTGTTCCCCTGTCGAAGCCGGATGAGAAATGTTTTATGAAACTTTCTTTAGGAAAACCCCCCCCCCCCCCCCAAAAAAAAAAAAAATAAATAAATAAAAAAAAAGATCCGATCGACAACATAATAGCAGTATAACATGATTTATTATTATTATTATTATTGTAAAATATCGGGGCGAATTAAATCTGATATTTCCAAATTGTAGTACGTTAATTTGTTGACAAGGGAAATTGAGTTCCGACCATCAAACACGATTGCAATGAGACGGGAGAAATCTTGGTATAAAAGGATCTTTGTCGACAAAAGGGAAACCAGGTAGGTGATCAGAACCAGTGCGAACCAACTCGATCACCACCAGTCTTATGGTTTGGCTCGAGTAGGGTGACGTCCCCTTGGAAGGACATAGATGACGTAATAACAATTTATTTTTTAATCCCATCAAATAAGTCACGGGTTTTGGTAAGTCGTTGGTCATTCACACTAAGCCATCTAATAAACGTGAAAAGGCAAGTGCCAACACAAAAAAGACATGACATATAAAGTGGGAATATTAGGATATTTAGTTGTCCAATTCACCTTCTTAACCCTTTCACCAGCTAGCCTCCCAATGGCTGCCTTGAATAACATCAATTTGGATGCTGACATTCATAGAGGGTATTTGGTTAAGATTTTCATAATATTAAGTTAAAAATAAAGTGTAGTAAGATGCCAAATACAATGCAGCTCAAAACCTTTTATTAAAAATACAACAATCCTTATTTTGAGGGTTCCACACTGCAGAGTATTTTTTCTTGTTCGGTAATGAACCGAACAAGATCTCCACTAAAAATGGGGAGAAAATAATAATCGGTGTGGACGATGACCTACAAAATCAAAGGACATAAAAGGGGATCTGATTGGCTAAACCAGAGTAAACCCTCCGATGCCAAAATTAAAGATGATCGCAGAAAAAAGGCTTGAAGAAAAGAGTCTTCTTGACGTGTGCTTTCGCACGTAGGCGATTGTGAGAGTGGAGTTGTACGTACCTTTGCACGAAAGCTTGGGTCCTTTATATAGGCGAGAGACCCATAAGGAGTTGAAACGTCTTCAATAATTGGCATTGCTTGGAGACACCTGTTAGAGATTTTGGAATAAGAAGCGTCTGTTATAGACGTCCCTCAATGTGCCTATGCAGTAACTGCCCATAACTTTGAAAAGAGTTAAAGACCGTTGGAAGGTCAAGCGGGGCGAACAAACGGTCGCTAACCGAAGGAGCCGAACAAACACCTTGAGAGCTGTTCGGTGGAGCTGGAGGGCCGCCTACCGAGCAGCCTATGCTCGATAGCCCTACCTTGCTCAGAGCTACCTAAAAGCAACTCAACATCGCTCGTGCCTGAAGTGTTAGGTGAGGTGTGCTCAAGAGCCTTTGCCGCATCTGGGGACGCATGGCTGAATAGCCGCTGTCTTAAGCCCTTGACAAGTGGTTATGGGCCCGTGGGCCTAGGAAACAGAAAATGGACTCCACACAAACCTAGCATCCCCCTCCCTTCCTCTGTTTAATTTTGTTTTTCCCTGTCGAGTGTGAGAGGACATCTTAGAATGGGCACCAAAGGTAAATATCAGTCATAACTACACCAAAGATGTCAACTTTCCGATGTCAGTCTGATTGTACAAGTCGGACGAGAACGATTAAAACCTGGGAAAACCTTACTGGGCCATAGAGCTGGGAAGCCTACCAATTCAAGATTTGATCAGTGACAAATAAGATTTGTTCTTCAAAATAGTGCTCAGGAAAGAGAGGCCAGCCTAGCATAGGTTTTTTTTGTTCTCAATTTCTTTTTTCCAACACGGTTGGCCTTTAACTTGTGAAGGGATATAGGGCAGCAGTTTCCCCTAGTCAAACTTGAGCAAAGCTTGCCTGTTGAATACTGGAAATGTGATATGGACAGAACAAAGACGTGATAGGTTCAGCCTAACACAGCAGGAGGACG
The DNA here is from genome assembly GCA_014218235.1 of Colocasia esculenta. Lineage (NCBI taxonomy): Eukaryota > Viridiplantae > Streptophyta > Magnoliopsida > Alismatales > Araceae > Colocasia > Colocasia esculenta. The sequence continues at coordinate 170,462,937 of CM024754.1, forward strand.
TTGGGATATTCAACTGTTAGCTGCAAAAATTACCTCTTCCCTTGGTCCTTGTTGGCAATGAAACGAAAAGTGGTGAAGAAAATTCAATCTTGGGTAAGATATTCGATCAAAAAGTGATGATCTTTTGTTTGGCTGATAATGGATGGATACAAAACATCTCTCCATGAATTTCTATTTGGAAAAAAAGAAGGTTGAGAAACTTGGGTTGGAGGAATTGACCCTTTTACCCATACCCCAAACAGCTAATTGTTTCACCTTTTACCTGGGATTCTGGCCCCTGAATACTTTGGCTGCTAGCAGACCCTTGGCACCATACCCAAGAAAATCACCGTACTGACTAGTATTCAGTCAGCAATAGACAATGGCAACACAGAGATATGAGATCAGTAGACCTTTCACCCAAGACGGCAGTCACCTGTGGTGAAAGCAATAATCCACAGTAGAAAATGCCGACACAATCGACGAGTATAGGATCAAAAACCTGCAGCACCTTCCTCGCCAAAGAAAAAAAAAAACTTGTAAAGCAGCATCAGCAGAATGCACTTGTAGGAAGTGTCACCCAAATGGATAAATCCTCAGTAGGACCCAAAAAACAACGGGATTGACCAATGAGACTGCTGAGTTACATGAGGTATTACAGGATAAGCAGCTGTGGGAACTGCATCGAAGGGCCAGGAACAGTAGCTGGGGTGACAACGTACATGGCAGTCGAGGGAAATGGATCCATTCACAGTTGAGAAAATAGAGTCAGAATTTTGGGACGCAACTGGGGAGGTTGAGTGGCCATTAAGAAGAGTAAAGAACTCGCAGAGACTATGGGTGCAGAGGCAGAACACCTCAAGGGAATGTTCTCTAACATCCTGGTGGAAAAACTAAAAAGATGAGTGACTAAGAAGAGGTGAAGTGAAAGAAGCATGGACTTGTAGATGCTTGGCTGAGAAGAACAGGAAACCCTCTGTCAAATCTCTGTTCCAGCTCAAAATAGTGATAAGGTGATAATATCATTAAAACAGTTGCAAGCAAGCCTATGCAAAGTGAACTTCTCATGAACAGACATGATGATAGAAGATTCAAAACATAAAGTACTTGGCAGATATACTCCTAAAACATGCACTGGACGCATATTCAAGGAAGAAAAAGAAGGTAAACACATGTTCCCACTGAAGTCTTTGAATATCCTTCGAATGAAGATAACTTCCTTGGAACATGTTTAACAGCAAAATAATATCAGACCTGCCGAAGAAGCAAGCATCTTTGTACCAAAAGGACTGAAATACCACTAGGCCTCAGTAGCCAAAAAGCCTACGAAATGGATGGAAAAGGCTTGTGCTTTTGGGTGATGACTCACCATGCATATGATTAGAGAACTACAAAGATAGACTCCTTGTGGCTAAACAAGTTGCTGTTTGCTCACACAAAAAATATTCTACGTAGATGGGAGAACATGGCTTTATCTTTGAACGTCAATTACCTTTTGCCAACTGTATGACTTTTGTCCTCTTCCTGGGCATTGATTATCTTTCTCATACTCTTCACCAACCCTCACTGCCTGATCTTCTCTGCTTTGTTTTAGCATTGCCAACTATACATAGAACAGAGGATAACCTAGTTGTTATTCCTGAATTGTCTGTGGAATCCCCTCTTCTAGTAAAATTATGATGGGGAGATACAAATAAAACATGAGAGAAAAGAATGAAAATAATACAAACATATAGAATTGGGAAGAAAAGTTGATAAGTGGTGTTGCAAAACACTGCTCCACACTAGAGGCTCAATCTAGTTTCACAACTTATTCCAGAACTTTTTGGGAGGTAACCAGAAACATCTGACTACAATGTATTAAAATAGAACAGCAATTAGAAAAGAGGAAAAGAACAAAAAAGCGAACAAAGTGAAAGGAAACAAAAGAAAAGGAAGACGTTACTCTACTGAGATAGTAGGGTGAAAGTAGCACAATAGAAGACCTCCAACTTAAAGAGATCAACCAAAACAAGAGTTGAGCACCGGGAATATTGTCCTTGCCCAGCCACTATCTATCCAATAATAGCTCTTCTCATTGAGAAAAGCTTAATGCACCTGCCCAAGTGCACCTGCTGCATTTGAGCAGTGACATGGCAGTGGCAAGTGGGGGGAGCAGCAGGTGGTGGCAGCAGCGACCGGCGGTCGGCAGCGGATGGCAGTGATGGACGGAGGCGGCAACTGGGCTCTAAAATACAAACCTTGGACTCCAAAATATAAAGCCTTGGGCTCCAAAATATTACCCTTAGAGTTTAAAAATATTGATTGGGCTTTTAATAGTAACTTGGGCTCCAAGATACAAATCTTGGGCTCCAAAATAGTGATTTTGGTCTCCAAAATGGTGACTTCGGATTCCGCCATCGACTGCCGCCACTGGTCGCCAGCCACCGGGTGCCCACCGCCTGCTGCTCCCCGTCTGTCAGCCAGTGTGGCGCCCAACATGGCACCACGTCACGTGGGCTGCCATGTGGGCTGCCACCCAAAGACTTATTGCACTTGCTGCAGTACATGTTTCTCCTCCTCATTATATCATATGTAGAGATGAAATCTCTACATAATAAGTGATTCCAGAATTGTTTTAAATTGAGAACACATTACATGCCAAATTCACTTATAACAAAAAGCCAAATTCACCAGAAATGAATTTGAGAAACTATAATAGTTTAGTTAGGAATAGAATAATTGATCAAGCAAAACTTAGTACAATGAAGAGTGCCCAAAGTTTGGTCTAGTTTCAAGGGGAAGCTTTTTTCCAAAAATCAAAACCAAACAAAAGGAACTTCGCAAAAAAGAAATTTCAGTACCATCGGTTTCATCTGAGTGAAATTGTATGACAGGTGATGGCCCACAATTGGACAAAGAAAAGGCTTCAGTGAGATGTAGGGTGGTTGTTCATGGTTTGGTTACTTGGTATGGTTAAGTTTAAGGGAAATATTTTCTTAAACACAACAAAACAAAAGAACTTCAGTAAACTGAATAAGAGTATAAGACTACATCAAAAGCATTGTTTTGTTTGATTTAACCTAGTTGAATTTGGATAACAGGCTAGGGTCCATAACCAGACTGTCATAGGCCTGCTGGTTCACTCAAGGGAAAAAGTGGCAAGGGCCAGGCCTTGCAACTAGGTGAGCAGGATAAGCATATGCCTATATGTCCTCCTTCCTCATTTTGGGCCCCATAAATGGTAATGATATAAAATGTTTCTTGGCCCATGGAAACCCCCATGGCCCCTTACTGGGTTTAGTTAATAATGCAAAATCAGAAAGAACTAAAAAAAATTAACTACTACAAATCAAAGAAACCAAACAAATGACGTGTGTAAAAATTAGGGTGAGTTTTTGAGGACCTAGGTGAGTTTCCCCCTGTTTAGCTCGAGTGTTTCAAGTTGTTATCCACGTATGCCATCCACATCTTTTTTGGCTTGCAGAGTTTGAAATTCTATTTTCTTTTTGTGCACGGTGGTGGTGTGGGGGGACAGGCAAATGGGCAACTGTCGTTGGATGACATTGTTCTCTAAGTACTAGTAACTGTAGTAGTAAATCACTAGAAATTAGGTCCATTTGTAAGCAATCTGATCGCATCACTAGTTTCTAGACGTCAATTTTAATTCTTTTTTATGAAAATATCCTTGCTATGTTCTTTCTTACACTTTGTGTTCCTTGAAGAAATGTAGGCATGCATGCTTGCTATACCCTTGTGAATCCTTCCTCTCAAATTGAGGCTAACAATGACAAAGAGTTCTTTCAGGTCGTCTCTGCTTTGGTGTGCCCCAATGATGGCACATGTTTAAAAATGGTGTCTGTCAGACTCTGGGTTTTCATTATCAAGTGTCGTTCAGTTGAGGCCAAAAGTCCATCCAATTTTGATTGGACATTCTTCCTAGACATTTAACCGTAGTAATGCTTAATTTTAGGCCAAAAATTCATCAAACAAATTAGCCCGTTTTTTGCTACTATGTCTGAGCAATTCACTTTAATTCCAGAAGTTCTGAAAGAAAATCTTAGTCATTCACCACGGGACCAGCATGGCATGCAAAGCAGCCTTCATATTTCTTAATTTAGTTGACACTAAATCTCTTATTCTAGTTTACTCTGCTGCAGAGTTGATGATGATAGAAACAATCATTTGATAATTTTTGTCTCACTGTTAATATATCATATAGGATTGTTCTTTGTTCAGTGATGACTGACTTCCACGCATGATTTACCTCACACATATTTCGACCAGTGTAATCATTGCACCTAGAGTATTGTATCCTCAACCCAAATTCCTTTTGAGATCCTAATAACTGATTATGACTTCCAGTCATCTTTCCTATCCTTAAGGAACATTTTCATCAAGTCCTCATTCCTCTCAAAAGAAGCGCCCACAATCCAGATTGGATGATAAATGACAACTTCTTCACCTTATATCCTTCACTTGAAGTACAAGTTGCACCTTCTTCATCATTTGGAGGGCTTTTTGTGGCATGAGATTAAGCTCGAGATCATTCCATTCGGAGACTCAGGCCCTTCTTGTATTATTACACTGGAAGGCAAGTGGTGGACATGAAATCCTCTAGTTTCCTTGAAGTGAATTCAATTAACCTAGTTCAGCAGGGGCCAGAATTGGACTGTCTCATTTCTCATTCATCTATACTTTATTTGAGAACAGTCCACTTGAAGTTTAAAGAAGACACAGTGTGTTAATATTTCAATAACCACCTCAATGTTGCAATTCTTCTGGATGTAAAATGCTTTCTGAATAACACATGGCATAGGTTGTACCAGGCTGAGGCAAACTAATTTTCTTGAAGAATCAGAGTATGGAAGGCAGGATCGGGATCGACCCTGGATCGGATCGGATCGAGGATCCGCTGGATCCCAGGGAAGTCTGGCCGATCCAGATCGGCCAGACTATAAAATGCTTATTTTTTGGAAAAAATGCAGGAAAATTCAGGAAAATTTCAGGAAAAAACAGAAAAATCTGATATATTGAAAGAACTAAGATTTGCATAAAAAATCAATTATACATGCATTCATAGTACATAAAACATGAAATTTAAGACATTGTACATGTAACTTACATTTGATAGAAGACTAATAATCTTTCCATCCACTTCCAGACATAGATGAGCCACCATCATTGGGTTTGGTAACTATAACCAAAGAGGGAATTTGTTAAATCATGCATACCCATTTGAATCCCTCTTGGTGTAACTTGTTGACTTGAGTTTTTCCAGATTGTGAGATGGAGTGGACACCATATACCAAGCGGTTGTATGTACTTGTTGCTTCACTAGGGCCACTAGGCTTTGTTCTTGTGAAGGCCAAGGTCCCCCTCTCCTTGTACTCATAAGGTGAGCTACTAATATCTGAGTACGGTAAAATGGGAGGCTGAAATACAGGTATATGAGTAGACCCTGAACTATAGTTTGGCTCCCAAGGTGGCCACTCATAGGCTGCATGATGTTGTTGTCCTTCATATCCCCCTTGTCCATGCCCTTGTCTTCTCCTCCGCCTCCCTGATGTTCTGTTTCTGGTACATAACTTTCAGTAAGCCTACACCTGTGGCCCCAGTATATCCTGCATATCCCTGGCCAGCTCCTGTGGACCCAGTGGCAGCCCCATATCATCATCATCATCATCATCATCATTTGGATCTTGTGTGGTGTCATCACTACGAATTGGTTGCTGCACTTTTCTCTTTTTTTGCCTGGTATATGTTCTTTTTTCTAGCTCTATGGCTTTGAACTCCTCTCTTTTTGTGTTGCAGCTCTTCTTAATGCAGGCTGAGTGAGAGGCACTCTAGATGTCTCTGGCAAGATAGCTGAGTGTCGTGGCTGAGAGAAGAGAGGACCGAGGGTGAGAGGTTGGTCTCACTTACCCTAAGCTCTGGATCTCGAGCCTCTACTCTATCCAATTCTCCTTCCGCCCATGAACAATCGCGAAGGTCAAATTCTGGAACATCCATTCCTGTCTTGTTTCCACCCATGCATTTAGTGGGTGTTCCTCATCAAATAACTCATCAACATCAATTTGAGATGATAATGCTTCCCTCTCTGCAAAACGTTGCTCCCAATGACTACCTGCAAAAGTCATTAGTCTTGCCTCGCTCTTCTTTTGTCTATCTTTAATGCATTTCAGCTTCAACCTCATATTGTAGTGGCAATAGACCAACTTCTCTAGCCTAGTTGCACTCAACCTGTTCCTCACTTTGTGTGAATAAGTGAGAAAATGCTCCAATTTCTCTCACACTGGCTAGATGAATGGTTGACTGAGTACTAATAGCAATCCTTGCAAGTGGACTTCTTTGACAGTCTTGTAGTCTAACATAACCCACCACTCACCTACAAAAAAAAAAAAAACATACAATGAATTAGTACAAGTGATTTGTCATTTTGTTATGAAGTAAGCATGAGCTTAAGTCTGAAGGTTCTTACTCGGACCCATTCTGGTCATGCTTCTTTAACATCATAATCTCTGTAGATGTCCAACTTCAGTTTAAATCTGTCCATCTACAGTATAATACAGTTGCTAAGTGTAACTCCAAAAGTATATTGAATACATGAAAATGGAATGAAGTTTTTAACTTGGCCGTACCTCTATCATAGCATCTATTCTTTCGTCCATGCTCCTAGATAATCTCCTGATGACATTGATTGTCCCCTGGAGCACTCACCATCATTGCGAGGGGAATCACCATATTGATGCCTAGGGTTAAAGAAATACCCTATATGTACAAAACATGTCTAGTAAGTTAGAAATTCAACTCATGCTAATAAGAAATATGCACAATAAGATATAATATTTACCTGCTGCATGTAAATCGTGTGGAGTGTGGACTCCCATCTTGCATCAATAATTCTCCACCATTTTGATATGCATGCGGATGCTTCTCTCTCAACCTTTCCTTAACTTTATCCATAGCCTATATAAGTAACCCATGTCATTCTTGTCATCTCCATCAACCATCCTCAACACTTGTACAGGAGGCTCTATTAGCTTCAAATAATAAATGATTTTCTCCCAAAAACGATGGTCGCTGATCAAGTAAGAAATCTCATGTGCGACATCTCTTGATTCCTCTCTCAATGTAGCCACATGTGCCAAGTACTCAGAACTGTGCATAAGAATGCCCAACTCATGTCTAAACTTATGCAGACTCTCCAATGCAATAAATTGTGAGGCAAATCTTGTTGGGCCAGGACGAATTATGTCATGTCCATCTGTGCACTCTCTCATCATATCTAAGATTCTATTGTGTCCATAAATAAAAGTAGTAATCATTTGCGCCTTAGACACCAAGTCATGCACATGTTTATCTTTCCCAATATCCTCCATCATCAAGTCTAAGGAGTGTGCTGCACAGGGACCCAATAAAGATGATGTCGTTTTACCATCAATTTTCTTCCAGCTGCCTTGTAACTAGCTTCATTATCAGTGACAACTTGGACTACATTTTCCTCGCCAATTTCATCAATCATCTCATCCATCACCTAAACAAGTAATCTGCATTTTTTATTTGTCCACTTGCATCTACAGATTTCATGAACACTGTACCCTCACTGCAATATACAAGAAAGTTAATCATAGACCTTCTGTTGTTCCCGTCCATCCATCACACATAAGAGTACAACCTCTTGCCATCCATATATCTTTGAATGATGCCACCCAATCCTTTATCTCAGTCAATTCCTCTTCAAGATATTTGCCATAAATCTCCTTTGGTGTAGGAGCTTTCAAACTGGGCCTGCCTCACCAACTGAATCTATCATTGTCTGGAAATAAGGACTAGATGCTGTATGGGCTGGGACCCCTGCATGCAAAAACCATTTTACAATGTTTTTAACTGCATGTTTGGAGGAAGCAGCTGTGGCCTTTACCCCTTTCAATGCATGCTTATGTCAGGTGTTTTGATGAAGGTTTCCTGTGCAAAAATGTGTCAAGCCCACTAGTTGGTCCCGTTCCCCTCATAGAACACCTCTCCTGATAGGTGGTGCCATTGGCCGTGTTACACTAGCCCCTAATGATGATCCTTCTCTTGTACTATGGAACCTCCGCATGTCACTTTCTAACATGGCAGCACGCCGACTCTGCCGTAGTCCTTCTCGCCATTCCTCTCATTAGGTGAGAGATCCTCATAATCTGTCTCATCTGAGTCCTCAACATCAACAGGAATTTGTCTTCCTTTCATTGCAGCCTTACTTTTTCCCTTCCCAGAAATCTCTTCATGCAGTTCTTCTTGATATTGAATACGTATGCCTCTTTGTTGTTGTCTTCCAGCCATGTAGTCTTTCATCTCATTCACTAACTCCTGTGAACAATGCTTGCATTTTACTACATTTGTTCCAATGCCTGCAATGTGTTGTTTTAGGCGGTATACACCTCCATTCATTTCATTACCACAGTGGTTACACCGCACTCTCTTAGAGGCAGCATCAATAAGGACACCGTGTTTCATCCAAGTCTACTTGTGGTTGCTCTTCCTCGTGTCCCTCATCAGCCATACTTGCTAATCCTATAAAAATTAAGAATACAAACACATTCATGTGTAAGTAACAATTTAAACATAATTACATCTAATATAACCCTAATTAGGGTGAAATTTAGAGATTCTCTAATTCCCGAAATGAAATAGTTCAATTATCATAGAAAGGCATGATTAAGTCAATAAGTGATTGGAACATTAATTGATCTCTAATTGTGCTAATACAACATAAGCCCCAAATATCAAACCCTAATTAGCCAATTAGGTGTGAAATTTGGAGATTTTGTCTAATTGACAAAATGTAGGGAAGAATAAGAAGATTAAACATGTGTACATGTGTTTTCATTTTTTTTAGAATTTATAACTGAATTTCGAAATTAAAAAATGAAATATACCTTAAGAAGAACAACTTCTTCCTTGCTTGAGTAAGATCTCTGAGATTACTCAAGAAGATCTCCCTTGGATGTGCTCCTTCTAACCTCTTTCAAACTTGAAAGAGAAGATAAGGTTTAGAAGAAAAAGTAGAAGAGGAAGAAGAAGAAGATGAAGAAGACAAGAAGAAGAAGAAGAGGAGGAGGAGGCGGCTGGGGAGGACGCCGGCGGCGGTGGAGGAGGCCGGCGGCGGCGGTGAGGAGGCAGCCCGAGCTGGGGGGGAGGGGGAGCACCTTTCTTCTTCCTAGGACACCAAAACTGCATCTTTTGGTGTCCTCGGGGGGGGAAGGGGCCAAAATAAGGGGGATCGACCGCAGATCGATCGGGATCAACCTTATCGGGTCGGATCAACGCCGGATCGATCGATTCAACCCGATAGGGTCGATCCGGCGCCTTAAGTTCAAATTTGAACTGAACCCGGCCGGATCGACTGAATCGAGCCGGGATCGATCGATCCCGGTTCGACTCGAGCGATCCAACTCAGATCCTACTGAGTTGGGTCGATCCAGCCGGAAAGTGGGGTTTTGGGGTTCTTCAAGGGGGAATCGACCCTTGGGGGGTCGATCCGATCCGGGATCGAGCGATTCTGGCTCGATCCCGGCGATTCTTCCTTCCATGATCAGAGTCCCCATATAACATTGGAACTTTTGCCATATTTCAAAAACATTGGAAATTGCCAGTTAACTTTCAATTGTAAGTTATTGTGCTCTTGCATGGTGACCTAAAAGCTTTCAGCAGCATCATGTCCATAGCACATATAACTGTTACACCTTTATTCCTTCTGTTTCTTGCACTGCAGGAGCAGTGAGATATTTAGTCAGGAAACTTCTCTTGCCTTCACATCAACTAGGAACATCACAGAGCTTCTTACCCATTCTGCTGTACAAACTATATATAGAATTTTTTTTGTCAAGAAACCTCCTCCTTTTTTATGTTTTGACATGCCTTTTCTCTGGTGTTTCATGATATTGTGAACATTATGGTACTAACCATAATGAAAAGAGATCTTAGAGAAGCCTTACTAGTGACTCCATGTAATTGTACATTGAAATTCATTTGATTCTCCATCATATTACTGCTTATATGTTACTCAGAACTTTCAAATTGCAAGGAGTACAATCCACTCTAGTTGAAATTTCAAATACTTGAAAGCTGAAACAAAACCACATTTCAGTGCGCATCTGGAATGAAAAGTAATCAAGTAACATAGTGATGTGGAACGAGATGCTGAACTGGACTGGACTGGCTGCTGTCATAGCCCACTCTAGCTTCTCCAGGCTGACATCACTGACGATTGTTGGGAAGGGTATGTGACAGATGAACCAAACTCGCTAAAGCAAAATTCATGTTAATCGGTCACCACCAGTGTGGGTGAACGTTAATTGATTACCACCTGCTGGACTTGAGCCTGTCAATCGGTTAACACTAGGTGGGCAGTCTCAACTTTAGCCGAGCTCGTTAACCGATTAACACTGTGACCCTTAGCAGCTGGATAGGGGCCTCTTGGAGCACATTAATCGATTAATACGGTGAGTATCCTGCGACCCTTAGCCACTAGGAGAAGTCTCTTGGGGCCCGATAATCGATTACATCACCCTATAATCGATGAACTCTAGGAGTGTAGCTGGTGAGTGGTGACCCTTAGCCATTGGAGGGGTTCTTTGGAGAACGTTAATCGATTACCTCAATCAATAATCGATTAGCACTATGAGTGAGATGGGGGACCTTAGCCACTAGGAAAGGAAGGAGCTCTCTAGGGGGGGGGGGGGGGGGGGTTGATAATCAATTACCTCAAGAGACTTAGTCAATTTCCTTAGCCACTGGAAGGGGAGGGGCTCTCTTGGATCCTAAGGATTAAAGGGGCCAGTGGTATAGAGGTGAACTAATCCTTCACTATACTCAAAGCTTCTTGGGGATGAGGGGATGACTTGAGAAGGTGATTAATTAATCATAGGAAAACTAAAAAGAGTATTGGGGCTAGAATTAATGGGGTGGTGGGAGATGTAAGGGCCATGGACTTATGGGGAACAATGAAAGATTACATGGGGAATAAGAATGGTCATCGACGGAGGTGGGGAACAAGGGTGACGTGGCAACAACTAGGCATGGTTGAGATGGGGCGACCTGGTGTGGGATGGTGAGGGGTTGTCGAATGGTGAACTGTGGTGGAGATGGGCTTACAATGGCAAAGGGAGATGAAGAGGCGGTGATGACGTGGATGGAGACAGATGATGGCGCATGGTGGCATAACCGGGAGGGCTAAAGGAGTGCGATGGAGAGGTGGTGGTGGATCGGTGGTGTGGCAGTAGTCTCCCCACATTGCAGAGGGTGTACAGTGGCGGTGGTGATCACGGCTAGGAGTGTCGCACCCCTTGGTCGGTGGCATCGTCAGCCAGGATGCACCCATTAGCTGGTGTTGTTGGGACATCTCACCCCACCTTTCTCGGGTGCAAAAATCCTTCGTGGAAGGAACCTTTCACAGGGAACTCACAAAAGTCTAGCAACTTTCAATATCTCATTTTCATTGTGTTCAAAAGCAAAAGCACACTAGTTTTTATAATAGCTAACCTGACTTTTGGACTCCACTCAGAATGACTAAAACACCCTAAGACTTCTTCATGGGCCAATCCACCTAAAGCCCATGGACTACGTAATAACAAAGGACTCAAAAATAAAACATATAAAAGGCTTTTAGTATACTAAGTGCAAGCTACTGGGCCTTTATAAAACATGCGTACCTCTAGCCCAAAAGCACCAAAATCCAAAATTCATATGGGCCCTAATACCCAAGGGAGGCCCAAGATGCTCCTGCATCACATGGACTTCTATCGCTGAGGTGGATGTGTCTATTCCTTGGGGAGGCCAGTGAAATGAAACATTTTATTTTTAAGGTGTGAAAATTAAGATTGTGTGTTAGTGAACCATATGTGCTTAGTTAGGAATTACACGTCTTGAGGAAATGCAATGCCTACTAAAAGTTAGATTAAAGAATAGCCTTGCAGAATTGAATTCACACCTTGGGAAGTTATGAACTGAATTCCCTATTCGTTAAGACATTCTCTTTCAAACAAATTCATGTTCACTAACTAATGAATTGAATCCATGACAAAACTCTCACTTAACCCACTAATACAAGAATTTAGGTACCAAACAACACCCAACAAATACCTTTACCATTTGAAATAAGATTTATAAATTGAATTCAATTACACATCTTACTAATCCTGCCAATAAATATGGTTCATAAAATTCATCTCACATAAAGCAACCTGAAAATGGATGTTTCGCACAGTGAAAACATGAAAGAAATTGGGGAGATTAGGCAAACTATTTGGCATGTTTGGTATACAATGAGAGAAGAAAACATAGTTGAAAGTCTTGGCTCCACAACCTACAAAGGACTTGCAGCTGTTCTGTGGAAAGGAAGCAATGTTAGATCTCCAATACCCAAAGTCTGGCAACTTATGTTTATACCACGTATTTTGTACCTGCGATGGAATCTAACCAGTTACACAATAACACACAAAGTTCTTAAATGCATTAATGCAGCAACATCTAACATAGTCAATCTGTCCAAGGCATAGGAAGCTACCTTTAAGGCAGTGAGACCATGTTACCAACTTTTAGTTGTAATTCTTTTTCCTTTCTTTTATGGTAGGCCAGAGGTCCAAGGGGGAAGATCAGAATTTAATAAATAATCACAATATAAGTATCCGCACTTTGGTATTGGAAGGTCAAGCAGGTATTGCAGAAAAAAATATCCTAGCAGATGATGCGTAAAATTATTGGTCCTCTTGAGAAGAAAACAGTTGTACTGTTGCCGGGCTTCCATGTAAAAAAACAAAAAAAGAACAGGGAATTTGAAAATATAGCTGTCTTAAAAAACCACCAACACCTAGGGAAGAACAAGTTAGACCATCTGAGAAATTTCATGTGCAAAATAGCAGAATTCAACACTGATGAACCGGAAATTAGAAATATAAATCTTGGTGAGATCCCAACTGCCAGACAGAACGCTAATTGCCTCTGATGGAAAATGATGGCTTTGGACTTCAACATTTTATTTCCACATCTAGAGGAGATTCAAAAGTTGTTTGCAATTCCTACCCAAACTACGGCAAATTCTGCTACACCCATCATCTTGTACTTTTCAATGTTGTACAATAGTCCAATACTTGACTTCACAACAAAGGCAACGCCATGAAACATCTCCCAAGAGAAGAACAAGATGGGGGGGGGGGGGGGGGGGGGGGGGGGGGATAAAAGAAAGCGGCGGATCAGAGTCCAGACCGGGAATCAGAGGTCCCGAACGACCTGGATGCCCATAGTGTTGGCGGTCCCGATGATGGACTTGCAGATGGACTCGAGGGACATGTACTGGCAGTAAGGGTCCGACTGCTTCACCTTGGCGATCTCATAGACGTGGCGGAGGGTGATGGTGGAGGCGACGACATGCCCGGGGCGGCTGCTCCCGGACTCGACGCCGGCGGCCTTCTTGAGGTACCAGGTGACGGAAGGGGACCTGACGGTAAACTCGAAGGTGTTGTCCTTGAAGGCGGTGATGGTGACTGCCATCGGCGTGTCGGGCTTGTACTTCTGCGTCCGCGCATTGAAGTCCTTGCAGAAGGCCATCAGGTTCAACCGGTACTGCCCCAGAGCCGGCCCCACCGGCGGCGCCGGCCGTGCCCCTCCGGCCGGCACCGTCAGCCGTATCGTCGCCGCCACCGGCCGCCGCGTTAGGATCTCCTTCAAGGTCGCCATGGCGCCGGAGATAGAAGGGTTTTGTGGAGGCCAAACAAAAAAACGGATGCATGTTGACAGGGTCTCTCCTCTTCAAATGGACCCAGTTTTGTATGTATTGGGAAACCGGAATCGGATCTAGATGTATTGGTTATCTCGAAACGGATCTAGATAGGGTAAGGAAATGAATCCGTTACCCATATGGCAAAATGGTGACCCTTTTTGGCAGGATGGAAGAGTAGGAGGACGTGATGCCCTTTTTTGGGACCTTTCTTCGAACGTGTTGTGTGCATGGGAGTCTGGTGTCCTGCAGCGATGGTGGAGAGGTTCTTCCCGGTGACGCGAGCTGGCGGAAACGAGACGATGATGCTCCTCTCAGGGCCACCTGGATGGTATGTGGATGTTCGCTGTTGTGCTGTAGCGATTCGTCTTGATCGACTTCAGCACTAGATTTGTCGCATTTTCTGTTACTGTAGCCGGTTTGGCTGCTTTTTCCATCTTTTGATATCGTCTGCACTTTGCAGTGGCAAGACATCTCTCCTGTTCCAGTTTGCCTTCAACTGCGCTTTGCAGAACTCGGGTGTTGTCGTGTTCATCTGTAAGAAGCGGAGGCTGGAGAGCAGGCCTCCATGTTTATCCCAGGCGCCCCCCACCTCCCGCTTCAAAAATTGCTTTGTAACTATATTCCATCTTACTGTGCGTTTTCTCATTAGAATCTTCTATGGATATGGCAGGGCGTCGATCCATCTTCTGAAGTATTCCAACGTATACAAATAAAGTAAGAAATACTATAGTCTGGTTATTTTCCTTCGTTGTTCAACTACTTGGACAAAATTTGAAACTTTGTTGGATCCAAAGCACGGTCCATGGCTCAGAAAGATAAAGTTGCATTTGCGATCTGCCCATGTCATGATGAATTGCTCCAGAACTACTGTATTTATTGACGAATGCAGATATCATAGATAAGACGTACCTGTTTCGAATTGGCTTCTTTACGTTAGAAATTGTTTTTTTCTCTAGTAAAGTTGCGGAAGACTCTTCCCAAATATGATGGAAGAAAATGCTTTATACTCTTCCGTGTTTTATATGACATAACGCACAATCATCAAGTTGTCTAGTGCATGTTTGTGGTTTACGAATCTTACAAGCATCAGTGAAGAAAATGATGGCACAACGTAGTCAAATCATTCCCCTAGTATGGATCGGTCTATAATAGTGGTAGAAAAGATGCATTCACCGCCAGGAAAGTGTGTATTTGCTCATATACGAGGATGGTGGATAAGCTTTTATGGGAGTTGCTTGGACTTGGACTGGTAGGCTTGCTGAATCATCTCTTTAACGCCACCCTGGTCTGGAGGTTTTTGGCTGACGGTATCTTTCATGGTTGGTATATTACAATAACTCCATTGAATGCAGAACCTCCATTCTTTAATCCCAGTTGATGATGTATCCACATCACTAAGAGAGAGACAATATGATGTCATTCTTGGTTTCTTCATATATAATAGTGACATTTTTCCATTGTTTCTTGCTATAGATATGTCGAAGATGATGAAGGGATCAGGAAGTATTTTGCAGCTTTTCATCTGCATGAGATATTTCCAGTGGCAATCATAATTGATGATTTTGGCAATTCTTTGATGATAGGTAAGTAGTTCACAAGTTGTTCATCATGCACATCCTTGAGACTTTCAAAGTTCTCTTTTAGTCATAAAGCATTCAATATGCTTATTGTAGATACCAGAGGTGCAGGATCCTGCTTCAACTATATGCTTTCTTGAAAAGTTAATTATGGACAAGTAGTTCTGTAATTGTGCTAGTTGTACTTTTTATTAATTACCATGCATATTACACATGGTGATGCAACCATGTTTATCTGGCACTGCAATCTCCAAAACTTCAGGCAAACGGACATCCCAAATGTCATGTCTATTTACCTTTTTACATTTTATTGAAGAAAAAAGACCAGAAAGAACAACTAAAAGGATTCTCATATGTTGCATGCTAGAGAATCAGAAATGTAACCCAGGCTTTTCAGCTTGTGGATCCACATCTCATAATGTGAAAGTGAATAAAAAATAATGGCTTGCTTACTGAAAGACAGGTGCCCATGTCTTGTGTTCTGTCTCTGCATCATCTCTTTTTTAAGCATCCATAATAGTTCATTCTAAAATATTCTTTTATCTATTTCTAAGCAGCATAGCTTGATTTTATGGGTCCATTGTGAACACGTGTTCCTATGGATGAGTCAGATCTGATGCTTACAGTGTGCTGGCTGTCCTTATCACCTTCAACATAGCTTTTCCATTGTTTCCTGCACTATTTATTGGTTAATTGTGCCACACATTATTCTAGTTCTAAATCTCTAACGGTGCTAGCCTTATCACTAATACATTAGGCAAGCAAAAGTTTGTGAAGCTGAGTGATCAGGATCTCAACCACTATCTGCTCATTCTCTTCTTCATCCTCCTCCAACATCTTTTCCCATAAAACATCATCTTCTCTGATTATGGAGTTGACTGTTTACATTACATACGTTATGCTGTGTCTTTTTCTTTCCTTTTTGTTAAAAGAGGAACTAGACATGTAGAGATTGGGAACGAATGAAGCAGACTTGATATGCAGATAGATTATTTCTATCAACTTTGTAGTAGAAGTGTTAAGTTCAAACTCCCAGAGACATGTTTCCTTGATGCCTGAAACAGAGAAAAGATGGGAGAGCAGATTGTAAGATACCTTCATAAACACTTACTAACTACATGCCCTTCATGTCTTTTTCGCTAGGAACTGTCAAGATAGATATGGCAGCCAAAGAGGTAGAGATATAGCCATGGCACGGACGTTGGCTTTATGCTGGGATGCTATATCACAGGCAAAGTAAGAACCTAGACAACATATTTTGTATGTGATTTGAAGGGCAAACAAAAATTTATGATTCAACTTTCATCACTATTATTGCAGTGAAGGATTATCGGAGCCTTGCAAGCTACTGTTATGTGATATGCACCAGGGAGATAGTCCCAGACAGTTATTCATTTATAAGAGGTGGATCCCGTGCATTTTTACAATTAAAGGTCAGCATTGTTTTTATAGACGTAGAACCGTTTGACTCAATTTCTATACTCAACAGATTCACCCTTAAGATTATGCTGGGAATTCCTGCCTCTGCATCTCAATTTGCAACATATCCCAGAATAAACCGAATTAGTTGTTCCCTCATTGGTAACTATCTATGGCCTTATCCTACGGTTCATACTATTGCAAATATCCATGTCCTATATGAGCAAATATCTCGTAAGTAATATTTGTTGCATGTCCAGATGTCATTGTGTATAGCAAATACTGTGGTGGCATGCATACTCCAACGTGATTGGTCCACAGAGGGGTTTCAAGACATAAATGCACCTCTACACTTGCTGCACACTATGTATTACTCACGTCCTTTATGGTTATCAAGTTCCATTCTCATTCTCTAGTGTCAGATTTTGGAGCCATCTCACGCAACACCAATCATATACTACTCCAAAACAAACGACCTTTACTTGAACAGGATCTGTTCTATAGGCTCGTACTACTGTATCCTTAAGTTCTACTCCAAAACAATGTCAGCTCCACTTGTACCGACTTGTTTCCATTACCTATTTCTTATCCTATAATGCATAAGAAAGACAAGGATGATTGTCATATAATCTATTTAATCAAATTTCTAAAATTGTTTAGCTGAAGGCGATGGTCCAAGTTCATTCACATTTGCTCTGAAGAAAAATGGCACTTCAGCGAAAAGTTCAGGAAGGGAAAGGACTGCCAAGTACTCCGTAGCGCTTCAGTATTTGGTTTTAGAAGATATTATTGATGATTGAAGGTGATTGCATATTCTGAAGCAACATCTAGATTGAGATATTTATGTAAATTTGTTCTTGGCAATTGTTTTGTTCTTCAATATATTTTCCGCTATCCACATCTTTAATTTTGATCATCTATTTCAATAGCCAGCTATAGCCACTCCACGCCACCAATTGGGGCCCTCCCCACAAGAAAAAGGAACATAAGGAGTAGAAGAAGTATTTAAATGAAACTTTCCCTTGTTCTTACTCTTTTACATGCCTCATTAGGTAAAGAGAAATACTTAACACAGCAGGTTTAAAAAAAAAAAACGGCGCCCACCCAATCACCGAGCTCGGGGTTTCTTTTTTTTCACCTACCCAGCGGGTGTTTTTAAGTGTTTCTCGTGGGTAAATGTAATAGGAGGGTTGATCCATGTCTACCCTTGTTTGGCTGATGTTAAATATCTGATGAGCCGAATATGAATAAATTTCCCTTAAATTCTACCAAGGTAACAAATGACCTTGATTTCGATTTTATCTTCATAGAAATTTGATGCTAATTTTGTAGGGTGAATTGCAAAAAAATAAGCCTCTTATATGTGTAATTGCAAAGATGCCACTCTTACACATTGATATATGTAACTTCACCATGCAGGGGTATGCTACAAATTTTACATAAGTAGTTTTTCAAATTTTATATTTTTAATGACAACGGGACTGCTATTGGATAGATCATGTAGAGGCTATTTCCAGCCTCCTAGGTATATAAGTCCATCATGACCCAGTAAGGTGGTCAAGCTTTGGCCATCCAACCATGTGTCCTCGGACTCAGCCACTGGTTTCCGAACACGTCTCAGCCATCAAGTGCCTAAGGGTTTCCAGATGTAGTCTCCGGACACCTCCAAACATGTCCGAGCAAGATGGAGTCGACCGAACAAACCATAAAGGCTCCTGTTGGACCCTCTACAATTCCAACGTCAGAGCACTGAGCATCGGGCAACCGCACCGAGCAGGTCCACTAGCCCTTGTTCGGCACCTCCATGGTCTACTACTCTGAGCGACTCTTCACTTACCGTAGCAGTTAATGGGATGGCGTAACGCACCTCCCCACGATCTGGAGCAATGACAGCGCGAGATCCCATGGGACGTCTCCAACAGACAACCTCAAACTTTGGGAACTCGACCGACGCGTCCCTTCAGTTATCATTGAAGAAAGATGCGTCTGGACCCTTCAGGTCCCCAGTATATATAAAGAACAGATCAACTTCATGCAGAGGTACGAGAGATCTTCCTCACACGATCGCCCACCCGCGAATCCACATACCAAGGAACCTTCCCTTCCTTCCATCTCTAACAGTCTGACCTAACTTAAGTATCGGAGGGTTCCCCCGATTCTTCAATCGGGCCGCCCTAACGTCTCTTCTAGTCTTGCAGGCTTTCGTCCCCACCGGTGACCGCTCGTTCCCCCTCTCTTAGTGGAGGCCCGTTCGGCCCACTACCGAACAGGAAAACACCTCCACATTTTTTGCATCGTCTGTGGGAATCAAACGACTATCATGGCTCGCAGACGATCCTCCCACCAGAATCTGGGAAGCAGGGCGACATGATCTCGCCAGTCGCGCAAAGCATCGCATGACCAAGCCCCTCTTGTCGACGACAACATTGCCCCCGTCGGAGCAACTACTAATGGACCTACAGTCGAAACTTCGATTTTGGCCCAGGAGGTAGCAGAGCTCTAGGGGCAGTTGCAACAATTGATGGGGGTCTGTCAGGGACTGCATACTTAGTTGGCGAGGCAGCCAACCCCGACAGTCCTCCCCACAACGGAACAGCAAGCGGAGTCGTTCTGGCGACAATCGCCAGCTCCGTCGGCCAGTCATGAACGTCGCGAGGAGTCGGCCCGACGGTTGCGATGCGCCCTGTCAGTCCACCGTACGGTGGAACGGTGGGACGAGTCACCCCGCAGGTCTGCTGCAGCTCCCCCTCCTCCACGTTCTGTCGTCGGCGCAAACTCCCATTGTTCTCGGCGAGAAGGCTCTGCGCATTCCGACCCGTAATTAGCCAGACGACTTCGTCGTGTTGTTGACCTGGAACGACATATGGAGGACCGCGCCTGCCAGATGGACGCGATGGTCCAGAGGGTTGAGGGCAGAGCTCCGGCGGACGACGACCTGAACTTCCACTCCTCGTTCGCGGCGGAGATTCTAGAGGCCCGGGTCTCGCTGAAGCTACCCCTACCTTCCATCGCCCCTTACGATGGCACCACCGACCCGGCGGATCACATCCACAGATTTGAGTCGCACATGGTGTTCCACGGAGCATCAGACGCAGTGAAGTGCCGGGCTTTTCCGGCCACTTTGAAGGAGACCACGAGGGCCTAGTTTGAAACCCTCCGGGCGGGCTCCATCACCTCTTTCCACCAGTTGAATAAGTCCTTCCGCGACAACTTCCTGGGCGGAAGGTCCCAGCCCTGCACGGTGACCTCACTTATGTCCATCCGACAGAAGAAGGACGAGGCTCTCTCAGACTACGTCAAGAGGTTCTAGACTGAAGCGCTACGCATCCCACGTATGGACGTCCCACTCGCCACCAGTGCCCTCATGCAGCGCACCCGCGATGGGTTCCTCTAAAGAACGCTGGGGGTGCAACAGTCGACGACCCTGACCAAGCTTCTCTTCACCGCCCAATGCCATGTTGCGTGCGAGGAGAGTCCAGTGGCTAGCAGAGCTAAGCAGGGTGATCCGGCGGAGAAGAAGAGGCCTTCCGACAATGGTTCCAACCGAGAACGGAATAAGAGCCGGCGCAACAGGGATTTACTGCGCCGACCATGCCCCTTCACCGAGTATACTCCCCTCGTGGTGGCCCCCGAACAAATCCTAGCCAAGATCTGGAACGAGCAGTATGTTCAGCGGCCACCCAGAATGCACTCTGATCCTCGCCGGCGCAACCAAGACAAGTATTGTCGCTTCTATCGCGACCACGACCATGACACCTCTGAATGTCGCCAACTCAAGGACGAGATCGAGTCCTTGATCAAGCGTGGCTACCTTAGACGGTATGTGCGTCGGGAGGAAGACCGCCCAAGATGCCGAGAGCGGACCCCTGAACAACCCATCAACAACGAGCCGAATGGGCAGGAGATCAATGTGATCGCAGGAGGTCTCGGCGTGGGCGGAGAGAGCAGTTAGAACCAACACAATTATGCTCGGAGGTCGAATGGTCCCCAGCTCCCCAGCCGACCCCTTATCCACCAAACCCAACACGCACGCACGATTCGAGGAGGTTCACCTTCTCGAACGATGATCTTGTAGGAGTTACGACTCCACACACCGATGCGTTGGTCATTTCGGCCACCATCAACCATTGTAATGTGTGGCGTATCCTCGTGAATAATGGAAGTGCACCAGATGTATTAGCGTACGACTGTTTCCTTCTTATGGGTTTGAAGGCCGAGCAGCTGACCCCAGTAGAATTGCCTTTGTTCGGCTTCTCTGAAGTCTATGTACGTCCGATAGGTCGAATCTGTTTGCCAATCACTCTGGGAGCAGCACCAAGTGTAACGTCGCGTGTTTTCCATATCCCCGTGGATCCAGGTTTAGCAGGTTTGGTGTCCAATGTGTGGCCCATTAGCTTGTGTTTTAGGTGTTCACGCGTGTTGTAAGGCTTGGTGGGCCGGCTATTGGGCCCAAAGCACTCACAAGTTTTCTACTTGTGAACGCGACAGGGTGCGTGTCGCGTTCTGAACGCGACAGCTCTGGTGGTCGCGTTCCTGTTACCGCTGTTGAGCGGCGACGTCTGCATGCGCGCCAAGTGTCCTGCGCTGGGTGGCCTGCTGACGTTGGCCTTGGGAAGGCGATGGTCACCTAGGTCGCGATTAGGTCGCGACGGGGGTGCACGTCGCAATCCCAACCGCTGTGCTGTTTTTAAGAACCCCGACCGAACAGAGCAGGGGAAGCTCTGCTCGGCCAGGGGGAGCTGCTACGGGGTTTTTCCGGACGGTTTGAGGTTCTGGAGGTGCGTGGGGCGTGTTCTCGCCGCGAGGACGTCGCGTGGAGTGGGGGAAACGCTGAGGGATCTCCGGTCTTCGCGTTCTTCGCGAAGGTAGGGTGCTTCTACCTCGTTTGATTGTGTGGATTGCTCGTGTTGTTGATTTGATTCGTTTAAAGCTTAAAGAACATTAGATACTATGCTAGGGTATCCATTAAAGCATGAAAAATATGAATTAAACGTTATTTGAATGGTCAGGAAGGGTAATCCGTGGAGTTTCTCTGGATTAGGGTTTCCGCCTGAGAAGGCGACGGACCCTGCTGTCGCGACCAGATAGCGACAGGCCGACCCGTCGCGATAGGATTTCTTGTTGCGACATATCGTGGTGTCGCGATCAGGAGGCGGTCATGGCCTCTGTCGCGATCATAGCCGAGGGTTCTGCTTTGCATGCTTTTGGTATTTTGATTATTCAATTATCGTCATTTATTGTGCATGGTTTTGGTAAGAGGTGCATTGACACCCGTAAAGCTTTGTGAGCAGGGTGTGTGTGTGTGTGTGTGTGTGTGTGTGTGTGCATGGCACATGCACTGGTTGTCGTAGTGGTTGGGCAGTGAGGTTCCTGTGTGAACCTAGCCCTAGCTTTCTAGTATATGATTATAGATTGATTAAGATAATTAATTAATGAAGTGCAAATGTGATTATTAAGTGGTTATCGAGTAGTGAGTTTGACGTGGCAATGGAGGTCACCTTGTGACCAATGACAGGCCGTGGTATTATTATTAATACGGTTTATATATGTGTTTGTGTAGGTTAGCTTGTAAGTCACATGGTGACTGGAACAAGCTATTCCTAACATATATACCGTGGTTGGTAATAGAAAGTTATATATCGTGATTTGAACTTGCCGAGTGTGGTGGTCCGACGCCTATTCCGGAATGCCTCTCTAGTCGGGTACCCCAGGTTCTGTGTGAGCCAGGCACGTGTGTTGTGCTCGAGGTTGTCCCGGTACTTGTGTACTGTCGAGGTCTGTGTCGTCTTCTGGACACCCTCACTCCTATGTTTGAGTTGTACGTCGGCTGAGGGAAAGACGACAGTAGGGCAGCGGCTTGTGTTTGTGGGTGTGCAGTCGCTTGTAGCGCGCTCGTAGTTGGGGGTACGGATACCAGTAGTTGACACTAGTCCCCAGCTAGTCCTATTTTCCAGTGCCTCACTTTAGGGAGCTCGGGCCTGAGTCCCTAAAGGTGCCAGGCATGGGCCTGCAGTGTGTGAGACTGCAGGTAGTGGTGGTGTTTGTTAGTCTCCATAGTTAGTTGCTTGACTTGAGAGTTTGTAGAGTCGTAGCTGGACTGAGGGTCCGTGGCTACGAGACTGAGAGGTTGTTCTTGTGTTATGTTGTCCGGGTTGGATACTCGCCTGATCAGCCAGTAGTTCGTTCCCATGTGGTGGCGTCGTTCCTTTCCGACTCGTGCTTTGCCATTGGCTATGACTCGTGAGTTTGCGACTCGTGGTCGAGGTTTGACCCGTTCGAGGTGTGCCCTGGTGTTGGCACAGTTGTGACTGCGGTTGTAGCTTGTGGTGCGCCCGAGTGGTGGCACAGTTTTGATTATAGTTGGTGAGTGTTGACTCACTAAAAGTGGTTTAGCTCGCTATGGTGGCCTTGTTACGACACTGGTTTACTTGCGATTTCTGTGCGGTACCTTGTGGTAATAAGTAACTATACCCTGTGTGGGTAGTGCTTTGTAGTGGTACGTTGTGTACCAGTCTTTTCAGGTGTGAAGTGGTGGTCGTGTGGTGTGACCTTCCACTCGTTGTGTTTTACCCTTCCTCGGGTAAGGTGCGATTATGGTTTTAATATGTGATGGATTGGCCCGCTGTAGCCAGTCCTGTTACCTTATGTGGACTTTCGACATATCGTGGTTTGGGGTAAAATGGATCAGTTTGGTCAGCGGTCCTGTTACCCATGTGGTTGGGGTTCGTCTGTGAAGCTTGTAGCCTAGGCAGTGGTTTTCTGTGTGGCTTATAGCTTAGACGATCAGTCGTTGGAATAATGTGCCTGTGAGGCTTGCGGCCTAGGCATTTCAGTTGTTGAGCGGACTAGTAGTGTTGTGCTAGTCCTGTGGTTCCTCTTTCTTTATGAGGAATATGCATTTGTTTATCAATTACTATTTAAGTTGTTATTTAATTATAAATGTTGTGAGCATGCCATGGTTTGGCTATTTGTGTGGCCAGTGAGACCCTTTGAGGTTGAGGTCTCTTCTGTTTAGTTACTGTGGTGGTTTTTGGGTGGCCCCTACTGAGCCTGTGACTTGTTGAGGCTCACTCACATACAGTTCTTTTCAGGGCTTGCCGTGTGTTTAGCTTGCAGCGGCGTTGTGGCAGACTTGTACCACCAGCAGTTGTGTTGTAGTAGTGTTGTGTGAGCTTGTGCTCCCTCGGGGTATGCCCCAGGTAGTTGTACTTTTTATTTGGACATGTATTAATGTAATGGAACAGTTGTAAAAATATATGAACAGATATGAGCACATGTACTTTCTTGTGTCTTATACTATTGTGGTTTGTCTTTTATATCCTTCCTGGACACGTGTGTGAGATATCCCTTGCGAGACTTCGGTCCGTTTGCGGGAGGCGGATCTGGATATGGAGCCTTATCGGGCATAAATATCCAGGGCCGTTACAGTTGGTATCAGAGCAATGTCCAGTTAGAATATGAAAAGACATTAAGAGTACAATGTCCCAATACATAGATTAATGTCCACTGCTGGTAGTATGTCTGTGGTTTTGTGTTGGTTAATATGGTATTTATCTGAGTTTTTGTTCTGTAAAATGTGTTTTTTTTTTGAGTTGAGAATTTGGCAGTTGTTAGCAGTTATTGAAAGTTGATGTAATTAGAGGTGGTATAATCTGTGTGATTATACCAGTGTGTTAGTTTGTGATAGAATGATTTGGTTGTTAAAGATTCGCAGTTAAAGGAATTGAGGAGATTAACAAGTTTGGATATGGAATTCAGTAAGTAAGTTATAATGAGATACAGAGTTAGCAGAGACATGTATATGGTAACGAGGTGATGAGGAACAGATCAGTGTGTGTCAGAAATAATTAAATGTGCAAAGTATAGTTGAGAAACTCAGCAGAGGTGAGATCTGAGTCAGATGATATCAGGAAACAGTATAAATGAGAATGTGATTAGTGTTATGAGAGCTTGACATGATTAAGTAAGGCGGATCAGCTTTAAAAGAGGTACTAGTACATAGAAGAGCAGTGATTTATGACAGATAGATTAAGTATGTCTGAGATCAGAAATTTGAGAAGAATGTAGTTATGAATAATGATGGTAATAGGAAGTGTGATATGAGGATTTGTATAAATATGTATAGAAAGGATCAGTTGATCAAAGAGAGAGAGAGAAAAGAAGAATTAGTGTGCAAAGTGATTTCTGGAAATTGCACAAGATAAATATTTAGTTGATAAATGGTAGATTATGAGAATTCTTCAGAGAGAATATTATAGATTGTTGTATTAAAGACAAGGTCAGTGAAAGTTAGTAACTGTGAACAATTTAAAGAAGATTAGAGTTGAAATTAAGAATATTGGAATGTGTTTAAGTTAAATGAAATAGAATGGAAAGAAGTGCATTAATAGAAAAACAGTTAAGAAATATTGAGTTGAGAGAAATAGCAAGGCAGATTGTGATATATATGTTATTTGAGAAAGGAGCATTTAATGGAATAAGGGAAGCAGACAAAGTAAGTTGTTGTATTTAAAGAAATTGGTATTCAAATTTGAATTTTTGCTGTTTTAAAGAAAGATATGAACGGTACAACAAGATTAGCCAGGCAGCGATGAATAAGAGAAGTATTTTGCGGAAAAGATGTTATGATTAAAATGATTGGCAGTTAGATAAAAAAAAGAAATATGGACCAGAGAAAGGAAGAATTTGGTAAATAATGAAGTGAATGAGATCAGATGAATAAGGAAATGTCAGTTAGAGTTTGTATATCGGTGCAAAGAAATGATTCAATTGAACAGAAGTGAACTGTTATTAAGATATTCCAGAGCTTGATGCAGAGCAGGCAGGAACAGACTAATTAAAGAATATTTGGAAAGTTTATGCAACAAAATTATGAGATTAGCCAGAGAATGTCAATAAAGCAAGAAAAGTATATGAAGAGCACAACATGTCTATAGCGCTTTAGCAGATCAAAAATTGCAGTAATACCTTCAACTCGGATTAATTGAATAAGATGATTTGAGAAGCAGTTGAAGTCAGAAGAAAGTAATTGAAAGCAATAATGCGAATAGAAATTGTGGAGTATTTTGCAAAAGTGTTTAGTGTGATCAGAGTAGCGCAGCGGAAGCTTTTAAGGTTTGCTAGGATAAGAAGAAAGTGTAAAGTTTTACACAGTGGAATAAAGGAATAGAGGTTATTATGATTTTTAATCAGAGATGACTTAAGCGGTATGAGCAGAATAATATGAAAAAAGGCAGAAAATTCAAAGATGCTAATTAGTTTTCAAGAATTTGAAAGATTATAGCATGGTAAAGTATTACAGTGTAAGGTATTCGGGAAAAGCAAAGCGGTCCCGAAAGAAATGTTGCAAACATAGCCGAAAAATTGTGGAAACAAGTTCAGTCCAAGGAGATAAAGCGCCAACAGCAAGGTAGAATTGCTTATGGCTGAAAGGTAAAAGAAAGAGTGGTATATAATAATCGGGCAGTGCAGCTATGAAATGAATTAAAGAAAAGGGAAAGCAGAGCAAGTGCAAAAAAGAATAGAATGAATCAGTTTTTCAGTCAGCACAGATGATTTGAAAAGCAGATGCAGTATAAGAGTATCCTACTTGTTCTGTGTACGGTTTTGTTTCTTTTTAGGTGATAATCTGGCTTATTGTGGTTTGTTTTAAATGTCGAGGACGACATTTCTTTTTAGGTGATAATAATGTAACGTCGCGTGTTTTCTGGATCCCCGTGGATCCAGGTTTAGCGGGTTTGGTGGCCAATGTGTGGCCCATTAGCTTGTGTTTCAGGTGTTCGCACATGTTGTGAGGCTTGGTGGGCCGGCTATTAGGCCCAAAGCGCTCACAGGTTTTCTGCCTGTGAACGCGACAGGGGTGTGTGTCATGTTCTGAACGCAACAGCTCTGGTGGTCGCATTCCTGTTACCGCTGTTGAGCGGCGACGTCTGCATGCGCGCCAAGTGTCGTGCGCTGGGTGGCCTGCTGACGTCGGCCTTGGGAGGGCGACGGTCACCTAGGTCGCGATCAGGTCACGACGGGGGTGCACGTCACGATCCCAACCGCTGTGCTGTTTTTAAGAACCCTGACCGAACAGAGCAGGGGAAGCTCTGCTCGGCCAGGGGGAGCTGCTGCGGGGTTTTTCCGGACGGTTCGAGGTTCTGGAGGTGCGTGGGGCGTGTTCTCGCCGCGAGGACGTCGCGTGGAGTGGGGGAAATGCCGAGGGATCTCTGGTCTTCGCGTTCTTCGCGAAGGTAGGGTGTTTCTACCTCGTTTGATTGTGTGGATTGCTCGTTGTTGATTTGATTCGTTTAAAACTTAAAGAACATTAGATACCATGCTAGGGTATCCATTAAAGCATGAAAAATGTGAATTAAACATGATTTGAATGGTCAGGAAGGGTAATCCGTGGAGTTTCTCCCGGATTAGGGTTTCCGCCTGAGAAGGCGACGGACCCTACTGTCGCGACCAGGTAGCGACAGGCCGACCCGTCGCGATAAGATTTCTTGTCGCGACATATCGTGGTGTCGCGATCAGGAGGCGGTCATGGCCTCTGTCGCGATCACAGCCGAGGGTTCTGCTTTGCATGCTTTTGGTATTTTGGTTATTCAATTATCGTCGTTTATTGTGCATGGTTTTGGTAAGAGGAGCATTGACACCCGTAAAGCTTTTGTGAGCAGGTTGCCCACATGGTTAGTGGGTAGTTTATATAATCAGTGTGGTGTTATCGTGGTTTAAGGAGGTGCATGGCACATACTCCGTTGTTGTGGTGTTACGCGTGTGTGTGTGTGTGTGCATGGCACATGCACTGGTTGTCGTAGTGGTTGGGCAGTGAGGTTCCTGTGTGAACCTAGCCCTAGCTTTCTAGTATATGATTATAGATTGATTAAGATAATTAATTAATGAAGTGCAAATGTGATTATTAAGTGGTTATCGAGTAGTGAGTTTGACGTGGCAATGGAGGTCACCTTGTGACCAATGACAGGCCGTGGTATTATTATTAATATGGTTTATATATGTGTTTGTGTAGGTTAGCTTGTAAGTCACATGGTGACTGGAACAAGCTATTCCTAACATATATACCGTGGTTGGTAATAGAAAGTTATATATCGTGATTTGAGCTTGCCGAGTGTGGTGGTCTGGCGCCTATTCCGGAATGCCTCTCTAGTCGGGTACCCCAGGTTCTGTGTGAGCCAGGCACGTGTGTTGTGCTCGGAGTTTGTCCGGTACTTGTCTACTGTCGAGGTCTGTGTCGTCTTCCTAGACACCCTCACTCATGTGTTTGAGTTGTACGTCCAGCTGAGGGAAAGACGACAGTAGGGCAGCGGTTTGTGTTTGTGGGTGTGCAGTCGCTTGTAGCACGCTCGTAGTTGGCAGTACGGACACCAGTAGTCGACACTGGTCCCCAGCTAGTCCTGTTTTCCAGTGCCTCACTTTAGGGAGCTCGGGCCTGAGTCCCTAAAGGTGCCAGACATGGGCCTGCAGTGTGTGAGATTGCAGGTAGTGGTGGTGTTTGTTAGTCTCCACAGTTAGTTGCTTGACTTGAGAGTTTATGGAACCATAGCTGGACTGAGGGTCCGTGGCTACGAGACTGAGAGGTTGTTCTTGTGTTGTGTTGTCCGGGTTGGATACTGGCCTGATAAGCCAATAGTTCATTCCCGTGTGGTGGCGTCATTCCTTTCGACTCGTACTATGTCATTGGCTATGACTCGTGAGTTTGCGACTCGTGGTCGAGGTTTGACCCGTTCGAGGTGTGCCCTAGTGTTGGCACAGTTGTGACTGCAGTTGTAGCTTGTGTTGCGCCCGAGTGGTGGCACAGTTTTGATTATAGTTGGTGAGTGTTGACTCACTAAAAGTGGTTTAGCTCGCTATGGCGTGCCTTGTTACGGCACTGGTTTACTTGCGGTTTCCGTGCTGGTACCTTGTGGTAATAAGTAACTATACCCTGTGTGGGTAGTGCTTTGTAGTGGTACGTTGTGTACCAGTCTTTTCAGGTGTTAAAGTGGTGGTCGTGTGGTGTGACCTTCCACCCGTTG
This sequence comes from Colocasia esculenta, assembly GCA_014218235.1. Classification (NCBI taxonomy): domain Eukaryota; kingdom Viridiplantae; phylum Streptophyta; class Magnoliopsida; order Alismatales; family Araceae; genus Colocasia; species Colocasia esculenta. The sequence goes on from CM024754.1 coordinate 170,491,673, forward strand.
TGTTTTACCCTTCCTCGGGTAAGGTTGCGATTATGGTTTTAATATGTGATGGATTGGCCCGCTGTAGCCAGTCTTGTTACCTTATGTGTGGCTTTCGACATATCGTGGTTTGGGGTAAAATGGATCAGTTCTTGGTTAGCGGTCCTGTTACCCATGTGTTTGGGGTTCGCCTGTGAAGCTTGTAGCCTAGGCAGTGGTTTGCCTGTGTGGCTTATAGCTTAGACGATCAGTCGTTGGAATAATGTGCCTGTGAGGCTTGCGACCTAGGCATTTCAGTTGTTGAGCGGACTAGTAGTGTTGTACTAGTCATGTGGTTCCTCTTTCTTATGAGGAATATGCATTTCTTTATCAATTACTATTTAAGCTGTTATTTAATTATAAATGTTGTGAGCATGCCATGGTTTGGCTATTTGTGTGGCCAGTGAGACCCTTTGAGGTTGAAGTTTCTTCTGTTTAGTTACTGTGGTGGTTTTTGGGTGGCCCCTACTGAGCTTGTGACTTGTTGAGGCTCACTCCCCTACAGTTCTTTTTAGGGCTTGCCGTGTGTGTTAGCTTGCAGCGGCATTGTGGAAGACTTGTACCACCAGCAGTTGTGTTGTAGTAGTGTTGTGTGAGCTTGTGCTCCCTCGGGGTATGCCTCAGGTAGTTGTACTTTTTATTTGGACATGTATTAATGTAATTGAACAGTTGTACAAATAATGAATAGATATGAGCACATGTACTTTTCTTTGTTTATACTGTTGTGGTTTGTCTTTTATATCCTTCGGACACGTGTGTGAGATATCCCTTGCGAGACTTCGGTCCGTTCGCGGGAGGCGGATCTGGATATGGAGCCTTATCTGGCATAAATATCCAGGGCCATCACACCAAGGAACATAACCAAGATGGTAGAGTTCCTTGTCATCAAGAGCATGCTGGGGTATAACACCATCCTCGGTAGAGGCCTGATCGGCCGCATCATAGCTGTGCCCTCATCTCTGCATCAGAAGATGAAGTTCCCTACTTCGCATGACATTGGGGAGGTGTTCAGAAGCCAGCACGAGTCTCGACGGTGCTACATTCTCTCCTTAAGAGACAAGCAGCCCGCTGTAGACCCGGTGGCTCTGCCTGCACCGACCAATGAAGCTTCAACAAGTCGTGGAACGCCTGCCGAGGACATGCTACCTATGCGGGTGGACGACGACCCCGATCACGTCCTCTATATTGGCGCCTTGCTACCAGAAGCCGAACATCAATGCTACAAGGCTTTCTTGTTCGCCAACTTGGACGCATTTGCGTGGTTGGATGATGAGCTGCCAAGTATCCCTCCAGAGGTGATGACTCACCACCTGAACTTAGATCCAAGGGTACCACCTGTTCAGCAGAGGTGGCGTCTCGTCAACCGAGAATGGCAGACCGTGATCTACGATCACGTGGTCAAAAGCCGATCAATTGGGCTGCTCGAGAAGCCTAGTTCCCCAGGTGGATCTCTAACGTAGTCCACATCCGTAAGGCCAACGGAAATGGCGGGTGTGCGTGGACTACAAAGATCTCAACAAGGAAACGCCAAAGGATAACTTCCCTCTGCCGCACATAGACCAACTGGTAGACGCAACCTCCAGGCACGAGCTTCTCACTTTTTGGACGCCTACTCTGGTTATCACCAGATCAGTATGCATCCATCGGACCAAGACGCCACTATGTTTGTAACCGACCTCGGCCTCTACTGTTTCACCAGAATGCCATTCTGTTTGAAAAACGTAGGTGCAACTTACCAAAGACTGTTAATAAAATGTTTGAACAACAGATCGGGCGCAATATGGAGGTTTGTCGACGATATGCTGGTCAAAACGTGCCCAAGTTCCGACCACTTTACCGACCTGGAGGAAACCTCTCCACCTTGCGGAGATACAACATGAAGCTCAATCCATCCTAGTGCGCTTTTGGAGTGCGCTCAGAAAATTCCTCGCTTCCTCATATCCAACAGAGGGATAGAGGCCAACCCTGAGAAAATCAGAGCTATATTGGAGATGAGCAGCCCAAGGACAGTACGCGACGTCCAGTAGCTCACTGGACGTCTCGCGGCCCTCACCACTTCATGTCCCAAGTAGCAGAGAAAAGTTTTAACTTCTTCAAGTTGTTGCAAGTCCCCAAAGGTGCCTCACCGCATAGGAGGCAGATACGGTGGACCCAAGAGTGTGAAGTGGCCTTCACCGAGCTGAAAAAATATCTCGCTGCTTCGCCAATTCTCTCAAAGCCAGTGCTCGGAGAGAAACTATTCGTGTACTTATGAATCACCAAACACTCCATCAGCACGGCATTAATCAGAGAAGAAGCGACAGCATAACACCCGGTCTACTACGTAAGTAGAGTCCTGAAGGAGGCCGAGAGGAGGTATCCCCGAGCAGAGAATCTCGTGATGGCACTCATCACGGTTGCACAGAAACTCAGGCCATACTTCCACGCCCATCCGATCACGGTATTAACCGACCAGTCACTGAAGCTCATTCTACAGCGCCCAGAGGCTTCCGAAAGGCTCATCAAATGGGCCATCGAGCTTGGAGAGTTCGACATCAACTACCGACCCAAGACTGCTATCAAGGCTCAAGCACTAGCGGATTTCATGGTAGAATGCACCTTTCCTACCGAGACGGACCCCCCATTGGTAGATGAACCGCCGTGGGAGCTCTATGTGGACGGGTCCTCTTGTGTCACCGGGAGTGGTGCAGGGCTGGTCCTTACCTCCCCAGAGGGGTTGGAATTCTAGTACGCCCTTAGGTTTCGCTTCGTTGCCTCCAACAATGCATCCGAATATGAAGCACTGTTGTCTGGCATCAGAATGGCTAGGCACCTCGGAGCACTCTAGCTACGGGCCTTCAGCGACTCCCAACTGGTGGCCAACTATGTCAATGGACAGTTCAAAGCAAGGGAGCCCTGCATGGCGCAGTATCTTCAACAAGTCAAGCGCCAGGCAGAAGGCCTCCTCTACTTCGAGGTTGTGCACTTCCCCGATAGTAGAATGCACAGGGAGATGAACTCGCCAGACTGGCATCTTTAGGTGACATCACCCATTCTCGCTCTATCTTCATTGAAGAGCTCGCCTCCCAAGCACGAAGATAGATGTTGTGGCCATCAGAACCGCCCAACCAGCCCCGAGCTGGAAAGACCCTGTTCTGGCCTATCTACTCCAAGGAGCTCTCGACCAGATCCGACTACGCAGCTAAAAGTTCACCATCGTCGAAGGCCAGCTTTACCGACATTCCCTCTCCAGACCCCTCTTACGGTGCCTTAGTCCTTCCAAGGCAGTGCCGGCTGTCGAGGAGGTACACGAGGGTCTGTGCGGAAGCCACCTGGGCGAAAGGACCTTGGCACGCAGCATCTTCCAAGTAGGGTTCTGGTGGCCTACTTTGCAAAAGGACTGCCTATCCTACCGAAGAAGTGCCCAGAGTGCCAGAAGTTCGGGCAGCTCATCTAGAAACCTGCAGAGCAGCTGCTCCCTCTTCGAACCACGACCCATTGCTCGGTGGGGAATCGACATCATGGGACCATTCCCAGAAGCTCAAGGTCAAAACAAGTTCATGCTTGTAACGACCCGACCTCCCGGACCCCCGCCAGGGACCCTCGAAGGTCGCACCATCACCCACGGATCCGAAGACTCGGAAGGGTTAGAATTTAATCCAGTGAGATAAGCAATGAATTCAAATAACTATAACAAAGTTCGTACATTAAGTACATTAATAAGGAAATTATGTACAACATGTCCCAAATAAAAGTACAGGTACAGAAAGAAAGGTGCAGTCCTTAGGGGCATACCCCGAGGACTTGCAAAAAAGACACTCTCAACTCACGGTACAAGCACTCACGCTCACAACTCACACTGCTGGCAACGTACGGTGAACAGCCGCCACCACAACCGTCCAGAACACGAACTCCTGCGACAGCGAGTCTCTACCTGAAGAGAGTAGGGGGTGAGCCTCACGAACAAGGCTCAGTAGGGATAACCAGTCCCTTACTAGCCAGAGCAGCAGGAACTCCAACAAAGCGGAAGCAAAACCACTCTACAAAGCAGTAAAGCGGGAAACACCTACTGCAGGGAGCTACAAAGCAACAGAACAGAGAAATGCCACAACCCACAACCAGAGTCGGGCTCAACACGACTCCCGCAGAACCAGCAGAGTCAAACACAATGCGGAAGCAAACACCTCGGCACACACCCGCCGAGACAAAGAAGCTCACGGAACATCGGAGCAGCCACGTGAGACCAGAGTCTAACAATACAAACACCAACATCCCGGACCTCCACGAGGTCGAAAAGGAACAACCAGGTGTCACCACGAGAGACACCGAGCAACCACATGAGAAGCACTATCTCACCGCAGGCATGGCCACCTCAGACCTCCACAAGGTCGAGGGCCCACAAGCAAACCACCTGCACCTCTGCACACGCCAAGGACAGCCAAGAGTCAGGGAACTCACTCTCCGGTGCCACCACGACGACACCAAGGAACGGGTTACCGAAACAGCAGTCGGGTGTCTGCACCAGGCACCCCGAGAGAACCCGCAGAACGGAAGCCACTAACACGCCCACAAGGCCAAACCAACAAAGCCCACGGAAGCTAGACACAGCCAGGCTACGACAACCGTGCAGGCTAGGGCAACGAGAACACATTCTCGAAAATAGTGTGAGAAACTCCGTCACAGCAAGAGCAACCAAGCCACCGCCACAGGCAGCTAAGAGAGGGACACACAGTCCACCCCTCTCGCTCGCCAGCCGTTGACTCATGCCTACAACCTCCTCGGTAGAGTGAGGCTAGCGAGTCACAGCAAGAACAACCACAACCACTGTAGCCCGGCCGAGCTGCGGCCCCATGCCTAACCTCCCTACGCGGCTTCGGAACCAACGCAGAGCGAGATCAGTGAGAAGGACTAGCTGGTCCGCACCAGAAGAGCACCTCAACCACCTCGGTGACCCAGACCCAGCTAAGAGAGCTCTCCAAATGACTCTACGATGTTGTCCCCACCGTTTTCCCCTTCTGCTCAAAGTCTGAGACTTGAGCACGCCCGCCGCCCGAAGCAACTCTCTCTGACACAGACGCGCGGGGCTAGGGGTCCCAGGTAACAGTAACAACCTGTCTCACGGACAAGCCCTCAAGTGCCGAGCACTGGGCGAAAGAGAACTGGCGTGGCAACCACCAACAGAAACAGCACAGCTGGCTTGTAACCAAGACAAGCCCAGCAGGCACAGGCACGCACGGCACCCCTTCCGGAAACCCCCAGAAGGGCCGTCGGCCAACGCCGGCACACACAGGCACGGCCCGAGAAACCGGAACACCACCAGACAGAACAGAAACCAACGCTCTTCTAATAATCGATTGACCGACAGACAATCGATTATTAGACAGACGCGAGCCTCCTAGCACCGCCGCTAGGACACGGCCACGAAGGTGTCACCTTCGGTCACTAAACGCAGGGAGGCAACCTGCCGCGTTCCGTACCAGAAGGTCCTAAGCGCAACCCTACCCTGGGGGACATGCCGACACGCCAACCGAGGCCACGGAAACACCCAAGGCAGACCATGTCTTGTCACGCCCTCCTAAGCCATTGTGATACCATCGCGATGGTCAGGATCACCGTGACAAGACCCAGTTGCGTCGGGGAAGCGCGCCGCGACAACCAGCTTGTCACGGCAGGAGACCAAGTCACGACAACAACCTTTTCGCGACAGGCAACCGGGTCGCGACACGACACTTATCGCGACGGCCACCTGCGCCGTGATAAGGTCGCGTCCGACCGGGGCGACGCCTCCTCTGATGTCGTGATGCGCTTGGCGGTTGTGACATCAGCCTGAAGGCCGACCGCCGGGATGCCACATCCTGAGGTACCCCACATAACTATAATCACACAAACACGGGGAGGGCATGATGGTGAAAGCAGTAAACACAAGCATTCCACAAAGTGGACTCCCAATCCACACCAACAAGAAAGGGCACAAGAATCCCTATAGGAGAACGAAGAACCAACCCACAAAGGGGCCTTCACAACGAGCTCGCCACCTCCTCCTCGCTCCCACGGCGCCGCTCTTGCTCCGCACGAGCCGCTGGCCGCTCCACCAAGCTCCACCGCAGAGGAAGACGAGAGGAAGACCTCTCCCTTTGGAGAAGAGAGGAAAAGGGAGAAAGGAGAGAAAGAGGAAAAGGGGGAAACCGGCCAAGGCTTTTAGCCTCTGGCCCCCAAAATGCGACGGGGCGTCGCGATACCAACCTTATCACGACGGCCGCCCAGACCACAACCAGAACGTGCCCATCCGGGGCGTCGCGACAACCCAGCAGGTCAGTCTGCCACGCCTGCCACTCTGATAGGCGTCAGACGACAAAAAATGGAAACACTGTCGCGACCCGTTGACCAGGCGCGACAAGAACGCGACGCAGAAGGCCGTCGCAACAGAGATGACTGTCGCGACGGGCACCTCCATCGCGACAAGGCCAGTCATCCCTCGCACAACGGAAGCCGGAAAGCCTGAGATGTTACAATACATCCAACAAAAAAATAATTTCGTCCTCGAAATTGAGGGCAAAACCCGGTCAAAAGAAACAACAGGTGCAAAGGGACCACTAAGTCGCACCGCGACTTCCCCCGGTGGTCGCCACCACGACCCTGCCACAAAGGGAGTGCCTAACCAGACATCCGATGGCTCACAGGGCGCACAACAACGGCGTAGAGCACACAAGCAGATGTCGACAACTCCACAGGTGCGGCGTGCACCAAACTGACCAGAACACTGAAACTGCGCCAGTCGGAAACCACGCGACTGAACCCTCAACAGACCACGCTGTTGAGAACAACCGATCAGTAACTACCTCTGTCACTAGCGACTAAATAGAGGTCCCAACTACTGACGGAAAACTGAGAAAATGCCAAGAGGTCAGCCACAAGGCTCCACACAACTAGCAACAGCTAGCACCTACGGTAAGGCCAAACGAGAGTTTCTTAATGGTGACCCAAAACCAATCGATAGCATGCACGTGGAGAAACACCACGACACGCAGGATAGTGTCCGTCGGCACCACTAGATCCCACCCAGATCATCCTTGTGGTCCGACCAGGACACACAACGACTGTGGAGCCACAGAAAGCTAAAACACCCGCTCCACAGGCACAGGCACAGAGGCAAAACCAAAGAAGACATTTGAGGCTGGCAAAGCCAAGCAACTCAAGACGTTGGTAAACCACACGAGAAACGAGACAAACGCAGAGGTCGAGAACAACACGTCGACCTCAAAGGGACCCAAACCGAAGCAGGGTATCACAACTGAACACACTTGCTCCCAAAAGTGAGAGGGGAAACCCGGACACAGGCCACGACCAAAACCTGGTGTACCACTGATAGGGCTACCTAGACAGGGCAAAGCAGCCACCCCACAGCGATAACGGTCCAGCCACAAGGCATCGGCCAGCACAAAGTGTCCCAGAGGCGGAAAGCTCAACGCCTCGAACACCGAACAAACTCGAAGCGCGACGCACGAAGCTTATGATCAGGACACACGGCACAACACACGGTGCCAACACAAGCACCATGAGCCCCCTAGGTGCAACACAATGCACCAAGGCTCCAAACGGACAGAACAAACCACCTGATCATGAGCACATGGTGCCACCACAAGCACCAAAACCAGGCAAGATGCAACATATTTGCACCAACACGGCTGAAACAACACAGCTAACAAGAAGGACTCTCCACAAGAGACCTTCCAAAAGCCACCCATAAGAAACTGCAAGCCAAAAAGGGTAGAACAGGCCACACCGGCCACAAACCCTCAATGCACAAGGACACAAAACATCGAAAAAGAAACCCGCTCAAGGTGTAGTACCCAACTGCACCAACGGCCTGAAACAACTCAAGGCCAACAAAATGGGACTCTCCACCAGAGACCCACAAGAGAAATGCACGAAAAACTAACAGCTTCAAGAGTGCAACAACCATATTGGCTCTTAGAAGCGTGCAAACACAAGGCACCGCTCCTACCACCACGGGTGGGGAGGCCACACGCCCAACGGCGAAAAGTGCCTCCAAAGCTCAGCTAAGGCACAAGAGAAACACGCACCGGAACGATGCCTGCACAAGCAAGCCAAACAGAAGAACACCGGTACCGCCTCACACTGAACATAGGGCACACTGCCCTACATCATCCAGTCAGGCGACAAGAAACCATCACAAACGGAACGGCACATAGGTACATCACTACCTATCGTACCACAAGGAAACAACGCGCACAAGGGGAGCGACCAGCTCAACCTCAAGATAGCACAAGGGGAGGGACCTTCGCCACAAAGGTCGCCACGGTGCGCGACACGGCACCAAATGCCATGTGAAAGCACCACCACCCTGAGCAACCCACGGAAAGCAGAGGAAGAAGGCACACAACAGGCCTCCTCCACACACGAAAGAGGAAACCACGACGCAAGGCTAGCACTCCCATAGGAGGCACAGCCATCCGAACACCCACTACACTCACCAGACTACCATCTGGCAGAGCACGCAGGGCGCGAGAAACGAAACAAACCTCCTGACCACGGGGACACACGAAGTCCCACCAGCACAGTCGAGAAACGCGCAAACGAACAGAAAGACAACCTGGCCAACACCGCGACCAGACACACGGTCAAAGGCACCACACCTTGACCGACAAAGCCCAAGCAGACTGTCACACGGACAGTCCAACCGGCAACGGCGTAGCTCATCTCCACAGAGAGAGAGCAGCAACAAACAAAAACAACACAAGGCAGCTTGGGGAGGACCTCCACCCAAAGCGCCAAGAGCCGTTCTGGAAACCATCACCAGAACGTAGCCCAAACAACCGGCCAACAGAAAGAACACAGCAGACAGTGAAAGCAACACAAACTAGTTCTAGGAGAATCTCCACCAGAACCACCAAGGCGCCGTTCTGGAAAAACCCACTAGAATGCAACGGCCAACACAACAGCAGCATACCTCAACCCTAAGGTAGCACAACAGTCGGCATAAACAAGCCTGGAACAGTCCTGAGAGCAACCCTCCCCAGGACCACAACCATAATTCTGAGAAACTGCACTAGAACACAGGGCAACCAAGCGATGCACCTCACCTCGAGGGCAACACAACGGCAACCAACCAGACAACAGAGACCTCAAACCAAGGAGGTAACACAGCAGAAGACTTTAACGAGCACAGAAACAGTCCCAGAGGGAAAGAAACCCCCACTAGGACAACAACAAACAATTATGGGAAACACCACCAGAACACAGTAGCCAAGCGATACACCTCAACTAGAGGGCAACGTTGCAACAACCAGAAATGAGTACAACACAGTTCTGGGGAAACCTCACTTCCACTAGAACCAGCAGAGATGAACTCCGAAAACACCTCGCCAGAGTTCACAACCAGCCAGCACAAGGCCGACAACAACCACAACCAGGTGTCGTAGCGCTCAACCAGTGGTGCAACATAGTACACAAGCATCTGCTTAGCTCAAGCAAAGATGCCGATTGAGCAGAGCACAGTGCACAATGGCACACAGACACGCAAGGTCAAACACACAGCCAACACAACACATACCCCAACAACAAGGGGAACATCCAACAAGGACACACCCCAACAACAAGGGGACATCCAACAAGGACACACCCCAACAATGAGGGGACAGCCAACAAGGCAAGGACACCTTCTACCGATTCCGCAGACCACAACCATGCACCGGTGAAGGCCACACCACACGCAGGCTCTCTCAGCCTTCGCGACACACCCACATGGATGTGCAGGCCGAGGACGAACCCAACCGCAACACGGGTGAAAACAGCAACCACGCTCACAGCACATGCACCCAGTAACAACAGCAACACTCTCCTGCAGCTCACACTCGGACCCTGCTGGAAAGCTAGCCACCTACAATCAAAGAGCCAAATGCTCACCTAACAGCACTCTACACGGACGTGCTAGCAGTGTACTAGTACCTTTCTTTGGGACTGCATAGTTATTAACCCATTACAAATCTCGTTGGACCCCTGAGCTCTGATACCACTGTAACGATCTGACCTCCCGGACCCCCGCCAGGACCCCGAAGGTCGCGCCGCCACCTACGGATCCGAAGACCCGGAAGGGTTAGAATTTAGTCCAGTGAGATAAGCAATGAATTCAAATAACTATAACAAGAAAGTTCGTACATTAATAAGGAAATATGTACAACATGTCCCAAATAAAAGTACAGGTACAGAAAGAAAGGTGCAGTCCTTAAGGGGCATACCCCGAGGACTTGCAAAAAGGACACTCTCAACTCACTGTACAAGTGCTCACGCTCACAACTCACACTGTTGGCAACGCACGTGAACAAGCCGCCACCACGACCGTCCGGCAACGAACTCTTGCGATAGCGAGTCCTTACTGAAGAGAGTAGGGGGTGAGCCTCGCGAACAAGGCTCAGTAGGGATAACCGTCCCTTACCAGCCAGACGCAGCGCTCCAACAAAGCGGAAGCAAAACCACTCTACAAAGCAGTAAAGCGGGAAACACCTACTGCAGGGAGCTACAAAGCAGCGGAACAGAGAAATGCCACGACCCACAAACAGAGTCGGGCCCAACACGACTCCCGCAGAACCAGCGGAGTCAAACACAATGCGGAAGCAAACACCTCGGCACACACCCGCCGAGACAAAGAAGCTCACGGAACACCGGAGCAACCACATGAGACCAGAGTCTCACAACACAAGCACCAACATCCCGGACCTCCATGAGGTCGAGAAGGAACAACCAGGTGTCACCATGAGAGACACCGAGCAACCGCGTGAGAAGCACTGTCTCACCGCAGGCATGGCCACCTCAGACCTCCACAAGGTTGAGGGCCCACAAGTAGAACCACCCTGCACCTCGGACATGCTAAGAGGTCAGGGAACTACACTCTCCGGTGCCACCACAGACGGCACCAAGGAACGGGTTACCAAAACAACAGTCGAGTGTCTGCACCAGGCACCCCGAGAGAACCCGTAGAACGGAAGCCACTAAACAAGGCCCACAAGGCCAAACCACAAAGCCCACGGAAGCTAGACACGGCCAGGCTACGACCACTGTGCAGGCTAGGGCAACGAGAACACATTCTCGGAAACAGCGTGAGAAACTCCGTCACAGCAAGAGCAATCAAGCCACCGCCACAGGCAGCTAAGAGAGGGACACACAGTTCACCCCTCTCACTCGCCAGCCGCTGACTCCTGCCTACAACCTCCCGGGTAGAGTGAGGCTAGCGAGTCACAGCAAGAACAATCACAACCACCGCAGCCCGGCCAAGCTGCGGCCCCACGCCTAACCTCCCTACGCGGCTCCAGAACCAACGCAGAGTGAGGCAGTGAGAAGGACTAGCTAGTCCGCACCAGAAGAGCACCTCAACCACCTCGGTGACCCAGACCCAGCTAAGAGAGCTCTCCAAACCTCTACGCCGTTGTCCCCACCGTTTTCCCCTTTTGCTCCAAGTCCAAGACTTGAGCACGCCCGCTGCCTAGAGCAACTCCCTCTGACACAAACGTGCGGGGCTAGGGGTCCCAGGTAACGGTAACAACCTGTCTCACAGACAAGCCCTCAAGTGCCGAGCACCGGGCGAAAGAGAACTGGCATGGAAACCACCAACAGAAATAGCACAACTGGCTTGTAACCAAGACAAGCCCAGCAGGCACAGGCACAGGCACGCACGGCACCCCTTCCCGAAACCCCCAGAAGGGTCGTTGGCCAACGCCGGCACACACGGCACGGCCCGAGAAACCGGAACACCACCAGACAGGACAAAAACCAACGCTCTTCTAATAATCGATTGACCAACAGACAATCGATTATTAGACAGACGCGAGCCTCCTAGCACCGCCGCTAGGACACGACCACGAAGGTGTCACCTTCGGTCACTGAATGCAGGGAGGCAACCTGCCGCATTCCCTACCGAAGGTCCCAAGGGCAACCCTATCCTGAGGCACACGCCGACACGCCAATCGAGGCCACGAAAACACCTGAGGCAGACCAGGTCTTGTCGCGCCCTCCTAAGCCGTCGCGATACCATCGCGACGGTGAGGACCACCGCGACAAGACACAGGTCACGTCGGGGAAGCACGCCGCGACAACCAGCTTGTCGTGGCAGGAGACCAGGTTGCGACAACCTTGTCACGACAAGGCAGCGCGTCGCGACAACAACCTTGTCGCGACGGGCAACCGGGTCGTGACACGACACTTATCGCGATGGCCACCCACGCCGCGATAAGGTCACGTCTGACCGGGGCGACGCCTCCTCTGATGTAGTGACGCGCTTGGCGATCGCGACATCATCTGGAAGGCCGACCGCCGGGATGCCACATCCTGGGGTCCCCCACACAACTACAATCACACAAACACAAGGAGGGTATCATGGTGAAAGCAGTAAACACAAGTATTCCACAAAGTGGACTCCCAATCCACACCAACAAGAAAGCGCACAAGAATCCCTATAGGAGAACGAAGAACCAACCCACAAAGGGGCCTTCACAATGAGCTCGCCACCTCCTCCTCACTCCCACAGTGCCGCTCCACCAAGCTCCACTGCTGGAGGAAGATGAGAGGAAGACCTCTTCCCTCGGAGAAGAGAGGAAAAGGGAGAAAGGAGAGAAAGAGGAAAAGGAAACCGGCCAAGGCTTTTAGCCTCCGGCCCCCAAAACGCGATGGGGCGGGGCGTCACGATACCAACCTTATCGCGACGACCGCCCAGACGGCGACCAGAACACACCCATCTGGGGCACCGCGACAACCTGACAGGTCAGTCTGCCACGCCTGCCACTCTGACAGGCGTCAGACGACCAAAAAGAGAAAACACTGCCGCGACCCATTGACCGGGCGCGACAATAACGCAACGCAGAAGGCGGTCGCAATAGGGATGACTGTCGCGACGGGCACCTCCGTCGCAACAAGGCCAGTCATCCCTCACACAACGGAAAGCCGGAAAGCCCGAGATGTTACAATGCTAGTCGCCATTTATTACTTCATCAAGTGGATCGAGACCGAACCTGTCGCTACCATCACCGATCAGGCACATGGAAATTCATATGGAGGAGCATCCTGTGCCGATTCGGCGTCCCGAAGGTGTTCACCACCGACAACGGGAAGCAGTTTAATAGCACATTCTTCAAATAGAAGTGCTCGAAGCTCAGCATCTACAACCACTTCACCTCAGTAGCACATCCTCAGGCTAACGGTTTGGTAGAAAATGCCAACCGAACACTGCTGCACGGATACGCACGAGGGTGGAGGCAGCAGAAGGTTCGTGGACGGAGGAGCTACCTAATGAGCTTTGGTGCCACCGAACAACTGCTCGGGTAGCCACCAGAGAGACCCCCTTCCACTTGGCCTATGACACAGAGGTTGTTGTACCTCTAGAAGTCGCTCTCCCAACGCTCTGAACAAGCCACTTTGACGAAGCAGCCAACAACCGCGCACTAAGGGAGAACCTAGACATGATCGGCGAGCGGCAAAGCGACGCCAATATAAGGTTGGTCTCCTATCAGCAGCAACTTGCAAGTATTACAACTCCAGAGTTCGTGAACGGCGCTTCTTCGAAGGTAGCCTAGTGCTACGTCGTTGCTCCTCTTCGGACCCCCGAAGGGCAATAGGCAAACTTGCCCCGAAATGGGAAGGACCTTATAAGATCATCTAGGTTCTCAGAAAAGGTTCTTATAAGTTGTCTACCCTTAGCAGCGAAACCATATCGAGGACCTGGCATGTGTCAAATCTAAGGGCTTATTATTCATAAGAAGGGCCTTTTTGGTCAAAATCCTACTTCTCCTTTTTCTGTTCTATCGATTTGTAGAAAGGGCGTTCGGTACAACCCTTGGCCAGAGCTCTTCAGCTCAAAAGCTTGTGCAGTACCTAAAAACCCTAAAACACACAAGGGCGTTCAGTACAACCCCTAGCCGAAGCTCTTCAGCTCGGAAGGCTTATGCGGTACCCGAAAACCCGTGACACTGACGGATTCCGATTCGAACGAACTTGACAATAAGGAAAAGGATAGAAAAAAGATCACTTTTTGTTTCATTCATAAGGGAAAGAATGTACATAGCCCATCAAGGCAAATTACACACCAAAAAGCAAAAAATATATACAAGTCTCAGAGAGCTCGGTCGGAGGGGCCAGCATCCTCGACGTCAGATGACATCCGCCCTGATCGGAGCTGGAAAACGGATTCCGTCTAGGCGAGGATCTTGTGTCTGCCTACGACACTCTCGGAGCACGACATCAAAGGCTTCTTGGGTGTACTCCACTATTGCATGGAAACACCCTCTTCGGTCGCCGACCTCGACCCCGACCGCGTAGCAAGACTCCCCGTATTGTTCCAAGTCTTCTTGGAACTCCGGGCCTGCCTTGCAGGCGGCGACGCCCCGAGCTTCTGCCTTGTCCAGTATGGCAGTGATGGCGGCCTTCTCGGTCTCGGCAACAGCGAGCTTCAGTTCGGAAACCTTCAGCGTGGCCCGAAGCTCGTCGTTCTCCTTCCGGAGCTCGGCTTCGCCGCGTCGATGCAGCTCCTCCTGAGCTGCCGAAGCCTCTGCCTCGGCATCCCAAAGCAGCCGCTGGAACTGCCCTTGCGTGGCTAGCTTTCAGAATAGTTCCACCGACTGTATGATGCCACGGGTAAGCTCACCGACGTCGACGTCGGTGCTCTCTTCCTCTGGAGAAAGAGTGGCGTCCTCATCTGTGGTCTCCTGTCGATGGAGTATCTCTAGCTGCTCGATGGGGGGACAAGGGGGCTATTTCCAACCTCTTAGGCCCATAGGCCCATCATGACCCAGCAAGGCGGTCAGGCTTTGGCCATCTGGCCACATGTCCTCGGGCCCAGCCACTAACTTCCGAATACGCGTCAGCCACCAAGCGTCTAATGGTTTACAGATGTAGTCTCCGCACACCTCCAAACCTATCCGAGCAAGATGGGGTCAACCGAACAGACCATAAAGGCTCTTGTTCGGACCCTCTGCAGTTTCAGCATCAGAGCACCGAGCACCGGGGAGCCGCACTGAGCAAGTCCAGTAGCCCCTGTTTGGTACCTCCATGGTCTACTACTCTGAGCGGCTCTTCACTTACTGTAGTAATTAATGGGATGGTGTAATGCGCATCCCCACGATCTGGAGCAATGACGGCACGAGATCCCAAGGGACGTCTCAAACGGACAACCCCACACTTTGGAAACTCGACCGACGCGTCCCTTCAGTTATCATTAGAGAAGCATGCGTCCGGACCCTTCAAGTCCCCAGCCTATATAAAGAACAGATCACCTTCATGCAGAGGTACGAGAGATCTTCCTCACACGATCGTCCACGCGTAAATCCACACACCAAAGAACCTTCCCTTCCTGTCATCTCTAAACAGTCCGACCTGACTTAGAGATCGAAGAGTTTTGCCAGTTCGTCAACCGAGCCCCCTTGACGTCCCTTCTGATCTTGCAAACTTCCGTCCGCACCGGCGACCACTCGTTCTCTCTCTCTTAGTGGAGGTCCGTTCGGTCCACTACCAAATAGGAAACACCACCACAGATCATTATACTAAAAATGCATAAATGAGTTATTCATGGGTTGTGTATATTTTAATAGCCTCAATCACTCTTATTCTTTTAAAGCACTCTTCTAGAATTCCACTTTAGGGTGGTAATGGTTTCTTATAATAATGTGTATTTATGTGCTGATATCTTGCAAATCCACTTGTTATTCATTCATATGTGGTAGGATGGCTAGAACATAATAATGGGAATGTTGGTAGACTCATGATGCATCATACAAGGAAGAAAAATTTTCAGACCCACTTTTGTCCAAGATATAACCTAAGAGCCTTTTAATGGTAAGAAGTGATCTAGTGGTTAGCTCTAAGGAGCTTATAAATTTAGATCCCACTGGGAGCAAGTTTATAAAGAATTTGTAAAGATATTGTAATAGGCCAGTTTTCCAACCCCCCAAAAAAAAACCTTTCATAAAACATGGCAGTGCTATTCATCTTGGATGGTCCAAGTCCCTGCCACAAAAAAAGGAGTGGTATTGACAACACTACAATGTTGCTTATTGGTAGTAATATCAAAGCAATTACTGCATACGTTATTCAAAATAGCAACAGCACCCTTTAAAGAAAATAACCATATAAACCCGTATTCTGATGTACAGGATCATATGACCTTAAGCGGTTATATCTTAAAGATCCACATGAAAATATTAGGAGAAAAAACAACAAGCCATGAGATGGCAGGTCACTATACCAATTCCTTTTTTCAACAAATGTGTGAAGTAATCTCTCAAAACAAAAGAAAAGAAATGCCTGTCCTCGTAAGAAATATCAGACCCTTGGCTTACATGTGCACATTTTGATCGTTGACAAAATTTAAACATACATTATATATATATATATATATATACTTAGGAAACTTAGTGAAAAATATACTATGTCATCATGTATAATCAATCATTAGGGAAAGCCTTGTGCATAAAGTTACCTAGTGTTCAAGTGATTCACATAAGTCTTCAACAAAACTGTGTTTATAGAAATGCTAAATCAATTGAGCTTACAGGACACAACTTGATCAGTGACAATGAGCACATGTATTCCATCCTTCACAAGCACTGTTGATCTTGACAGCTCTTTTCCAATCCTTTTTGCTGGCTGCTTTTACCCACCTCGGCTGCACCCTGTGGCTTTTAACCCTTTTCCCTTTGAGTTAAACACTTATTAAGCCTTTGTTTGTTACTCCTTTTGAGCCCCCGACCACTTGGGACAACCTCCGCATAGCTTTTCAGCCTTCCCACATGCTCGGCAGTACGGCTGCACCATGCCCCACCCCGGGCCTGCTTGCGAGCCTCCCAAAGCGCATGCAGCAGGACTAAACACTGCTGCTGGGCACCCTGTAACCTATTCTTTTGATATTTTACCTGACATTAGCAATGTTTGGAGAACATCAGAATTAGTGAGAGGTAGGCACATTGGTGCACAAGGGTTTCTATTCTTTTCCCTTTTTCTCATTTCTTTTCTACTTGCACTCTTCGGTGAAATGATCATGAGTGGCTCAAAGAGAAAGGTCTCCTGCAACAAGGACATCCCAACAGAAGAACCCCACCGCCATAAATGAGGTTGGATTCTTGTGTTACATTCATCATGCCACTGTTAACTATACCTATTGATTGAGAAATATCCAAAGCATGTCTCTAACAAGCTGTGAAATTTCCCCCGAGGGTGATGGTCTCACAGTGAAAGAATAGGCAATGTAAGGTACACCTAACAACTCTTGGATCATTGGAAAAGTGCATCACCTATTCACACGTTACTTTGTTAGAAATCCTGAAGCCCAATTCCATGATACCGTCAAATGTAAGGACTGGTAGGAAGCTATACACTGGATGAAATCAAAGAATTGGGAGAGGGGACTGGAACCTTTCAGAAGCTATGGAGCTGTGTCAGCATTGCTGCAAGCTCATCACTTGATGGCCTGTCAGCAGGCAAATCTGAGAGGCATACAATGGCAATTCTCACAGCCATCAGCATCTCCTCTTCCTCGCCTTCCTCCCCAACAATTGCCCTATCCAAGGCTTCCCGCACCTCTCCTGTCTGCTGCAAATGCCTAAGCCATCTTCCCAGGCTGCCCCCACCAGCTTCCCCATCAAAGAATGGATCACATGGGTCTCTTCCTGTAAGTAACACCCCCAACATCACCCCAAAACTGAAGATGTCGCTCTTATCTGTGTACCTGGGAAAATTGAACAAGACCCACTGAGCACACAGTTCTAAAAAGTCGTTGCCTCATCAAATGGCATATAAAAACTAAGCACAGAAAAAGATGTTTGTGTTCAAGCAGTATAAAATGAACAAGGTCTCGAACCACAGCATACAGATGAAACATACTGATTTCCCAGCTAAACAACCTTACCTAACTTCTGAGAAAAAAAACAAGAAGATATGGAATGTATGAGCACTGAGGTGGAAAGATATGTCCATGGAAAGAAAATAAAAGAAAAAAGAATTCAGAAGGTGATAGTATATGCATGGATGATACCTGTTCTTGAAAGTTGTTCATCATTCTGCATTATTAGATTAAGAATAACATTCTTAGGAATGGAACGGCATTCTACAATATTACTACCTGGTAAACTTTGCATAAGAGAATTATGAACGGTGAACGGGATAAAGTTCAAAGAGTACAATTAAACATGGACCTGAACCATCAGATGCAGATACAATGGTGACAGTAAATGTGAGAAAGATGCTGTTGCCCTCCAGCTGATTAAATTTACTATACTTTCACAGAAAATTCAATTGCACATGATATATGTGTCCAACAAAGTGGGAAGATATGATGGTGAAGAGAACCAAACAGAGTAAAACTGTAAAAAGCATTCAGACCACAGATGACATACATGAAAAGCAGTCAGCCAGTCACTCATCTATTTTCAGAAATCATTCATCATCCTGCATCCCTAGAATGTGAAGAACATCCGCATGAGAGACCTCTAGAATGAAGGCACAAGTTTACAGATGCAAGGACTTCTTTTTCTTAAGAAGGACAAGGACTTAGTTATTGAATCATGTTTTCTAATTGGAAGGCCCTCCAAAGTGCAGAAAATGTCTCCTCTACCAGTTCTCATCTCAAGGGAATATGCCCCCACTTCCAATGTCTTCCAGTATCACTATCAGAAACGCAAAAGGGGCTCATTTTTCATTTAACTCAGAAGAATGATTCCAATATCACCAACGACTGTTGGAAAAGGTGCCTTACAGCTCTAATCTCGAATGATGGGATTTTCACTTCTTGTTTGGAGTCTCAGAAAACTCTAAGAGCCTCCAGACTTGCGTTTGGATTGACACAAACTTCTGGGGATTTCGTTATCAAAAAATGTGTATTATTCTGTGAAAAATAAGTCTATGGGTCAATTATGCTTGGATAGACAAAAAAACACCGCATGTTTGGTTCCTTTTGTTTTAGATTAATCTCTAAACCATGATCCGTTACTTGATAAACAAACAAATCCTTACTTTTGCTCTTCACTAAAACTGGAGATGAACCAAATTCAAGGATTTTGTTACCACTTTTTCTGAAACCAGTGATTTCGAACTGCAAGGGTTTTAGTGTTTCACATCAATCATAGCCGCCCTCTAATCAGCTGTGAGCTATAGTGAAAAGGCTTTCTGAATTTATTTTTTTCAAACTCTTAATCAATTATAAAGCCAAAAAGCAAGTTTACCACCACAACCAGCTATTAAGATGACTGATACATACTATGGATAGCTCATGAAGGGCTTAGCATCTGGTAATCCTGCGGACAGGATTTTCGAGCTTTTCCAAATTTTGAATAGTTATCATCTCCCGTGGAGAAGAACAAGTGAAGATCGACAAAATCAATACCAAATTACTGATCAAATACCTCCGCTTGTTCATGTTATGACAGAACAGAAGAGCAACACAGGCCAGTCATAAAGGACAAAACTTGGATCCACATCTTCATCTTCCACCCATCCCTTGCAACCCAATTTCCAAAACAGAATTTTTCTACCAGTAAACAAGAAGCAATACGACAATACACATTCCAGTGGTTATGAGGCATGAGATCTACCTGCAACTCTGTAGACACTCCGGCGCCGTATAGCAACTGGCGGGTTGCGCGCCTGCACCTCCATTAAACCCCAGCAACCTTGCCAGCCCACAGTCCCCCAGCTTCGGCTCGAACTCCTCGTCCAGCATCACGTTTGAGGGCTTCAGGTCGTAGTGCAGGATCCTGGGGTTGCACTCGAAGTGCAGGTGTCTCAACCCCTTCGCCACCCCTATGGCGATCCTATGCCTCGCCTCCCACCCCAGCCTCAGCTGCCCCGCCCTCACTCTCTTCAGGACGTCCTCCAGGCTGCCGCCGGGAACGTAGTCGTAGACCACCCAAAAGCGCTCGCCGTCCCCCCGGACGTACGCCCGCAGGCCCATGACGTTCCGGTGGCTCACCCTCGCCATCCCCTCCAACTCCCGCTGCACCCGTCTCTTGGCGGAGTTGCTCTGCGTGGGCGCCGGGGACGCGGCGTCTGGAGGGACTGGCTCCAACCTCTTCACCGCCACGACGAGCCCGTCGTCCAGCACCGTGCGGAAGTACCCGCCGCGGGTGCTGGAGCCAGGGAGTGGCACTAGCCGGGTGTCATCGGAGAGAGCGAACTGGAGGGCCTTGGGGGAGATGGTGGGGGAGAAGACCACGGGTCCCTTGAGGATGGGGGTGCGGTTGGCGTAGAGGAGGCAGAGGCGGACGAAGAGGATGAGGAGGAGGGAGAAGGAGGTGCCGGCGAGGGAGCCTAAGAGGACGCCAAGGAGTATTCTTCTCAGGCGGTGGGTGTTGGGATCGGGGCCAGGGTCCGGGGAGGCGGCCGGAGATGGAGGGGACGTGCTGGGGCCCTGGGAGAAGACTGGGTCGGAGTGGAGAGGCTGCGAAGAGCCAATGGCGAAGTTGTGGAAGAAGAGGAGGAAGAGAAGGCATGCTAGAGCGCGGGGTGGAGGGGTTTTGATGGGGTTTCTCTCCTCCATGGGAAGGAAGAAACGAGAGCGCGCAGCGAGAGCTGCAGCAGCGTGAGAAGAGCTCGGTGAGCTAGCAAGAGCAAGGCGCATCAGAAAAGAAGGCCTTTTTCCCCGCATTCCTCTCTTTCCCTCTCGCTCTCTCTCTGAGTACCCCCCCCCCCCCCCCCCTCCTTTTCAGAGCTGAGGAAAAGGGAAAGGGGAAGCAAAAGAGGAGCAACGGCATCTACCCATCTGTAGCAGGCGTGAGAGCAAAAACCCCATTTTTACACACGTCTTTCTAGCAAGCCTGGCCTGATAACACAAGGAGGGGCTGCAAAGGTCTGTTCTTTTTCCCTTCCCGTGCTCCCTTTGTTAACCTCTCCCACATCCCCACTACTATCATCCTAGCTTCGCAGGAGCAAGCTCTGGCTGCAGCGGCTTCTTAGTTTGGATGGGGAATGAAATGGCCACCCAAAACAGAACACAGTGCCTCTTCTTTTCCCCTTGTCTTAAAGAAGAAGAACAAGAAAGGGGAGGTGTGGAGTGCTTGAGGACCACCGCACAGGACACAAAGCTCAGAGACAAATCTCACTAGCACCAACTTCTCAGAAAATTAGAAGCTTTATCATATCCTAGCGCTGGAGCTTGGGACAGAGTTAATAGTTTAGATCTGAACACTGAGATGCTTTTGTTTAGAAAAATCAAAGAACGCAGGCGAAGCTTTGACAGGGGAAACAGCAAAAGGGGCAGACAGGTTAGAGATGCATGCGCTACCACCCTCAAGTCGCTTCTTCTGTCACCTCTCTCTCTTTGTAGCCTCCTCTCTCTCTCTCTCTCGCTCTCACACACACACACACAGAATCGCACACACCCACACGCAAAAACCTACACCTACCTCTCTGTCTATGACTATTTATCTATCTACACATTCTCTGCAGGTCATCGCTTCCACACGGGACGCTCTCTCTCTCTCTCTCTCCTCCCACAACACACAATCTGCAAGTCATCACTATATCACGGCATGGGTCTCTCTCTCTACTAGCTGTTCGTCCCTTCAGGAAGAAGAGGAGGGGAGTTGTGTGGGAGTTCTGCTTCGGGTCTGTGCAGTCTCTCTCTCTCCGCTCCACTCCCGCCTCTGCTTGCTTTGCTGTCCGCGAGCAGTAGGCGGCCGTGGGCCCCAGAAGGCGCCACGTCACTGGAGGCGCAGACGGCTCCCCGCGCTGTCGCTCACGAGACCGAAAGAGACACGTCGGAGTGCGTGTGAAATCCAGACGGCCGGGGGGGGGGGGAGGGACCACTCCTGCCGTCGGATCCGTATGGGTTTCGGATCGGGCGGTTGGTTCATGACCCTACGCCTCCTAGCTAGCGCTAGGATGGGAAATCAGAAGAGAGGGGTGGGGGTGTTGAAGAAAAACAAAAGGAAAAATTAATTGGGGTGGATGGTATTTTCTTTCTCGTCCCTATCAGAATATTGAAAGATATAAAGTTTTTACTTTTCGTCCTGTTTAATTTTCAGTCCTTATTTTTGAGACGTCATCATTTACGATCCTCGATTCACAAGTTCTGTATTTTTTGCATCCGTCTCTTTTTCTCATTCCCGTCTTACTCTTTCGTCCTTTCAAATGTCTTTTTTTCAATCGACACTGACGCTTCTATCTTTTTGAAGGGCCGTGAACTCTGATCGATGGGAAGTTGCTCTTACATAACGTGTCGAGCACACTTACAGCAACTATTGACATCACTTACACAGGTCCTTTTGAAGGCCCGTAAACCGTTCTTCACAACTATAAAAGGAACACATGGCCTCATACTTATTCTTCACAAGTTTCTCTGAGTCTTTTTCTTCCTATCTTTCTTACTCGTCTTCTTCCTCTTTATTTGTAGATGTCTTCATCTGATGGTGCTCCCAACAGGGATGGCAAGGCACCTGCGTCACCGGTGCCACCGTCGCCCCCGGCACCCCCGGCGCCACAGGCTCCACCTTTGCCACCGCCCTTTAGCCCTGACTTCTGGAACGATTTTTACATGGACTAGATGATGGCTTTAGCCAAAGCCTCTCGGCTGTACGGCCACAAGGGCCTCACCAACATCCGCCCTTACATCGACCCTGAGGCAGAACTCATCTATTCCTCCTCCCCTCCCTCCCCTCTCCGTTCCTCCTCCTCCCCTCCCTCCTCCCCCGAGTAGTCGGCTTAAGGAGTGTAGAGAGTTATTGTAATGAGGCTTGTTTATGCAATATATTTTCATTTTATGCAGTCTTTTGTGGTCGATATAAAATCTATTGTATGTGCTCTCTATCATGCAAACTCAACATGTTAGCAATAACATACTGTAACATGCTATACTACAATCAAAATAAGTAAATACTACAACAGGTTATTACGTATACTATAATAGTGTAGGTTAGAGTGTAGTGCTCGAACTGTAAGAGTGTAGTGTTCGAATTGTAACATGCTATTATGTATACTATAATGAAATAAGTAAATACTGTAACAGGTTATTACGTATACTATAACAGAAAAGTTAGTAGACAGTGTCCTCACTGTAATAAATAAACAAGTGTTTCCTCAAGTAAATGTACAATATCATTACACTGGTTGTAGGAAATTATACGTGTGGCAAGTATGGCTCTTCTCCTTCAGTTATATACGCTCTGAACATTCTTGTGCATTGAAGTACGCTTTGATGAAGTGGAGGGTGAACCTTGCTCGCACGGTTGGCATGTCATCCTAACTGAAGGGGAAATCTTGAGTGTCCCTACGTGCCAGACACTCCATATATTTGCAAGTGAAAATGGCACAGTCGTCTCCCAATCCTTGTTGTGGGCATGGGTCGGGGTAGCATGGCGACCAATTTTTTGAATCTATGTGCTTGCCCTTCATGTATCTTCTCAGTTCCTCCACCTACATGAAAGAATTAACAAAAGAGTTCCAATTACTTGATGTACATTTGTTGTAACATATGTAACATAAGTGTGCATGCTCTATAACAAAGTAAGCCTTGTATCTAACACTTGGCACTATGTATTGTGGAATGTCAGGGCGATCTTTATTTCTTAATGAATCGTACACGTGGACTCTTTTTCTTTAATATTGATGACCAAAAAATCCAATGGTTTGTTTCAACGTGCATGGGGGAGAAGAGGAGGTCTAATTCAGTTGGAGCGCAGTCCAATCTTTTGAAAGAGTAATCGAGATGTTGTTGTTTGCTCTTATCATCTTTGCACGATTGGACGTAACCCTTTAAAGTGACTCCCAGATATCCAAAAGTCTTAAAATGTTCGGGTTCTCTTGACGGGAGAGAACAAGCAAGTGTTGACGTAGCAATCAATTATGACCGATTCGCTCTGCCCCCCCCCCCCCCCCCCCCGAACAATAGATCCTTGATGTCCTGAAATGCGAGGAAATTAGCGTATCCTTCTAGAGTGCCGCAGAACATCAAATCACTACATGTAAGAAAGGTGTACATCTTTTGTAAGAATGGAGATGTCGTACAGTAATAGACGAACTAATATAATGTAATAGAAAAGCTCTGAACTGTAAAAAGAAATACATGTACTATAACACGTACTCATTAATGATACACTCATTTAGAAATCGTTCAATCTAAGACTTTTCATCCACTCCTAATACTTCCCGGGCGACGTAATCTCGTCTCCCCTCTTTCATGCCCATTGGAAGTGTGTCTGTACTTTCTTGAGAGCTAAGAAAGATCGGTTCAGAAGTGAACACATTGACGTTCAGAGCTTTGTAAGACCGATAATCCTCTGGCTGCGATAGAGTAAGTAATAAAAGAATTTTCTGTAAGAGGATTTTAATGTTACTGTGACGGGGTCTTAATGTTACTGTTATGTAACATTAAAGTTACTATAACAGAATGTTAAAGTTATGTATCTTCTACTGTTAAGGGAAAACCATACCGTATATATCTCCGGTTGCCGCCTTTTTCTCGTCCCAGTTGTAACTCGTCTGGACAATGAGGATGGGGAAATATGACACCTCTTCCTCTTCCGTCTTCCTCTTCTCCTCCTCATCCTCCTTCCTCTTCTTCTCTGCCTCCTCCGCCTCCTTCCTCTTGTTCTCTTCCTCCTCCTCCTTCTCTTCTCCTCCTCTTCCTCCTCCCTCTTTCCTTCTGCTCCTCCACCTCCTCCTTGTGCCCTCCTCCTCCTTCCTCCTCCTTCCTCTCTCTTCTCCACCTCCTTTGTTCCTCTTCTCCTCTTCCTCCTCCTCCTCCTTCTTTTGCTCCTCCTCCGCCTGCCTCCTCTTGTGCTCCTCCTCCTTCCTCTTCTTCACCGCCTCCTCTGCCTCCTTCTGCTTCTTCTCTGCCTCCTTCCGCTTCTCCTCCTCTCCTCCTGCTTCCTCTTCTTCTCAGCCTCCTCCTCTTCCTTCCTCTTCTTCACCTCCTCCTTTCTCTTATTCTCATCGGCCTCCTCCTTTCGCCCCCTCTTCCTCTGTTTCTTTGGCTCCGACGTCTGCCACTCTGACATTGATCGTCGCGACCTTGTTAAGGGAGTTCTCCTTCCTGTAACTGAATATATGAAATACTGTAAATGTCTATGAATGATACTGTAAATGTCTATGAATGATACTATAAATGTATAAAACATATACTGTACTGAATATATGAAATATTGTAAATGTATAAAACATATATTGTAACTGAATATATCAATATTGTTAATAACTATGAATGATATTGTAAATGTATAAAACATATACTGTAAAATATTTGTTGCCCGGTTGGCTAACCCAGAGGGGGGGGGGGGGGGAATGGGACTTTAAATAAAATTTATCTGATAAAAACCTGAGCTCAAACAAACATAAAGAGTTCTTGGAAGGGATTAGTAATGGTTAGTAAAAGCAACAATCACACGATAAAGACAATCTCACAACACACAGATTTATCTTGGTTCGGATCTCCTCTCCTTAGGAGTCCTACGTCCAGTCCCTGAGCAATCCTCAGGATTTCACTAGCTAGGGTACAGTCCCCCTATGGACAAAACAACCACCCAGCTCAGCTGGTCTTCCTTCACTCCTGAAGGGAACACAACACCCTGGTACCACCAGGTCTTCCTTCACTCCCGAAGGGAAAAACACCACCCTGGACACCACCAGATCTTCCTTCACACACGAAGGGAAGAACACAAGAAACCTTGAAGGAAATGACTAGCCCCTAGATCAAGCTTTTACAAAACTCAATCTGAAGCTACAAGCACTGAGAGAGGAAGATCTACACAATGTGGACTCTCTCAGAACTAATCTAGCTCTTCTTGATTTTTCTTCTCACAGCACGAGGAGCTAGGAGCCAAGATCGAAAGGAGAGAATTTCTGGCTCTAGAGATCTTCTGAAGACTTGAAAGTGGCAGAGTTCTAGACTCTCTTGAATGTCAATAATGCTTCCTTCATGGATCCATCATCTGTCTTCGGAACTTTGTCTTGTATTTATATCTCCAATTTGAATGAGGATGAAGAGATGACCGTTATCTCACAGCTTTGGTGTACGTTAGACTGAAGGATCTGTAGAAACTTCCTGTCGACAGTCTTTTGTTCTTTGGAGCACGCAAAGTGATGAGATCTTCTTAGTTGGCTTGTAGTTCTTTCTGTGTCAGATGTTGTAGGATAGTATATTCTACAAGGTTGAACTTTAATGGTAGACAGCTATACTATCTCCAGATGTCAATCAACGTTAGAGCAGATACACACAATATGGTAGTGACAGTTTATCGTTCTAGAAGATGCATGCAGAGGATACACGAGAATGGAAGATATGTTCTGTATCCGTGCAGAGATACTTTCAGTCTTTATTAATGCATGGCAGTCAAACAGACGTGATGCGACTTTGACTATTCAACGTAGCTTAAATCAAGGAAAACATTTAATTATGGAAACATGACTTATGCAGTCTTTATGAAAGTTTGATAGAATCGTTATGATCAAGTTGCTGTAGACTCATAAGAAGTCGTTATGATAACTTATGAAATCGTTACCACGACCAAGTCGTTCTAATCAGATATAAGAAATCGTTATGAGATGCAAGTCGTTGTAGCTTTCTAAGAAATCGTTACGATGTCTTACAGAATTGTTATGACGAGCAAGTCGTTATAACTCTCTAAAGAAATCGTTACGATGACTTACAGAATCGTTATGACGAGCAAGTCCTTATAACTCTCTAAAGAAATCATTATGATGACTTACAGAATCGTTATGACGAGCAAGTCGTTATACTCTCTAAAGAAATCGTTACGATGACTTACAGAATCGTTGTGACGAGCAAGTCGTTATAACTCTCTAAAGAAATCGTTACGATGACTTACAGAATCGTTATGACGAGCAAGTCCTTATAACTCTCTAAAGAAATCGTTATGATGACTTACAGAATCGTTATGACGAGCAAGTCGTTATAACTCTCTAAAGAAATCGTTACGATGACTTATAGAATCGTTGTGACGAGCAAGTCGTTATAACTCTCTAAGAAATCGTTACGATGACTTACAGAGTCGTTATAATGAGCAAGTCGTTATAACTTCTGAAGGAGTCGTTACGATAACTTACAGAGTCGTTATAATGAGCAAGTCGTTATAACTTCTGAGGAGTCGTTACGATAACTTACAGAGTCGTTATAATGAACAAGTCGTTATAACTTCTGAGAGGTCGTTACGATAACTTACAGAGTCGTTATAATGAACAAGTCGTTATAACTTCTGAAGGAGTCGTTACGATAACTTACAGAGTCGTTATGACATCGACTTGTTTGATACAGCAAGGTTATTCAATCTTTCAAGTAAATCGTTGACTTGAGAGGAAATCGTACAACTAATGAAGGAATCGTTATGGCTCTTCTGAGAAATGATGTATGTAAGTACTTACCACAAATGCTTGACTTTCTTTGTGCTTAAGGCTAAATAAAACAAGGTTAGAAAACTTTTGACAGGTTTTGTTTATCACCAAAATAAGCATGTAATTAATTTAAAAGTATATGGGGATGGACTGTTCATCAATATTACCTTGGCGTCGGGTACTTGTCTTTGCTACGCCATGTGATGGTACTGCAGTTGTAGGGAGCTCCGATGGCGGTAGGACTAAGAGTGCAGATTGTGGCTCTGCGAGTGGATGTTGCCACTGAGGCTGACGCTCAAATTGTTCATCCAGTCTTTATAGCCTTTGGTCCATTAATTGGAGGATATTGTTCTACCGCTGTAAGAGGTCGCTCTACAACTCCATGACCTCCCTATGTTGTTTGGACACTCTTAAAAGCTCCTGAAGAATGCCAACAACATGCTTATCTGATGGAGGGGTTCCAGAAGTGGTGGACGTGGATGCCGTCAATCGTCGCGAGACCTTAGGTCGGTCATCCCTCACATTAACCTCCAAATATACCTAAAGTAAAGTCATAGGAAGATATCATATACAAAGATAACATAGTTCCAGGGGTAAGTCACACTTACATCAGAGCATCGCAATCCTCGTAGTAGGTCGGATAAGGATTGTCCCTTATCCCGGCAATCCCAACGGAAAAAATGGAAGATCTCTTTGGGGATGCTTGATGAACAGTCCATCCCCACGTAATTTTAAATCCATTACATACTTATTTTGGTGATAAACAAAACTCTGTCAAAAGTTTTCTAACTACATTTCATTTAGCCTTAAGCACAGGAAATCTTCAAAGAAAATCAAGCACTTATGGTAAGTACATATATGCATTGATTCAGTAAAGATGTAACGACTTCTTTGTAAGTTCTAAAGTTCAATCAAGTCGATGTCATAATGATTTCATAAGTCATCGTAACGATTCCTTTAGAACTCGTAACGACTTGCCAGTCATAACGATTTCATAAGTCATCGTAACGATTCCTTTAGAACTCGTAACGATTTGCTCGTCATAACGATTTCTTTAGAAAGCGTAACGACTTGCCTGTCGCAACGACTCTATAAGTTATCATAACGATTTCTTTAGAAAGCGTAACGACTTGCCTATCGCAATGACTCTATAAGTTATCGTAACGATTTCTTTAGAAAGCGTAACGACTTGCCTGTCGCAACAACTCTATAAGTTATCGTAACGATTTCTTTAGAAGCGTAACGACTTGCTGTCGCAACGACTCTATAAGTTATCGTAACGATTTCTTTAGAAAGCGTAACGACTTGCCTGTCATAACGACTTTATAAGTTATCATAACGATTTCCTTAGAAAGTGCAACGACTTACTTGTCATAACGATTTCGTAAGTTATCATAACGACTTCTTCTGAATCTATAACGATTTGTTATGATTCATAACGACTCTCTTAGACTATCATGATCTCATAACGATTTCATAAGTCATGTTTCCATCAAATAAATGTTTACCTTGATTTGAAATACGTTGAATAGTCAAAGTCGTATCTCACCTGTTTGACTGCTATGCATTTAATGAAGACTGAACGTATCTCTGCATGCACGCAGAACATATCTTCCATTATCGTGTATTCTCTGCATGTATCCTTTTAGAACGATAAACTGTCACTACTATATCTCGTGTTTACTTGCTCTAACGTTGACTGACATCTGGAGATAGTGTTAGCTATCTACCATTAAAGCTCAACTTTTGCAAAACCTGAAGTTGTACCATCTTACAACGTTGGACATAGAAAGAACTACAAGTCACCTCAGAAGATCTCATCACTTTGCGTTCTCTAAAGAACAAAAGACTGTTGACTGGAAGCTTCCACAAATCCTTCAGTCTAACGTTCACCAAAGCTGTGAGACAACGGCTATCTCATCGTCTACTTTCAAGATGAAGATATATATACAAGACAGAAGATTTGAAAATACAACAGACAGAGATAGAGATCAAGAACAAAAACAACTCTGCAGTCTTTCAAGTCTTCACAAGATTCTAGAGCCAGCAATTTTTCATTCCATTCCGCCTTGGCTCTTAGCTCCCTGTGCTGTGAGAAAATCAGAAGAGAGCTAGGATAGTTCTGAGAGAGAGCACCTGTGTAGATCTGCAACTCTCAGTGCTTGTAGCTTCAGATCGAGTTCTGTTAAGCTTGATCTAGGGGCTAGTCAATCCTTTTTCAGATTCCCTTGTTTGTTTCCCTTCGGGTGTGAAGGAAGACCTGGTGGTTTCCAGGGTGGTGTTTTTCTTTCCCTTCAGAAGTGAAGGAAGACCTGGTGGTACCAGGGTGTTGTGTTCCCTTCGAGTGTGAAGAAACCAGCTGAGCTGGGTGGTTGTTTCGTCCATAGGGGGACTGTACCCTAGATAGTGGAATCCTGAGGTTGCTCAGGGACTGGACGTAGGACTCCTAAGGAGAGGAGATCCGAACCAGGATAAATCTGTGTGTTGTGTGATTGTCTTCTTTGTGTGATTGTTCTTTTTACTAACCATTACTAATCTCTTCCAAGAACGTTTTTGTGTTTGTTTAAGTTCAGGTTTTAACTAAGTAAATATTTTTAAAGACCCATTCACCCCCCCCCCTCTGGTTCGCCAACCGGGCAACAAGTGGTATCAGAGCGAGTCTCTTCGACAAAGAACAAGATCCAACGATCTGAAGAGTAAAGATCCATGGCAGCCCAAGGTCACAACGAAGGTCAGTCAGTCAACAGACCTCCCTTGTTCGATGGTGAAGATTATACCTATTGGAAGACAAGAATGGAGTACTTCCTGCAAGGACATGATTATCAAATTTGGTCGATAATAGAAGAAGGAGATCTTCTGGTAACAAATGAAAAAGCTCAATGGACAGATGAAGACAAGAAAAAAATTTCTCTAAATTGTAAAGCCAAGAGCATGCTGTGTTGTGCGCTAAGTAAGAAAGAATTCAACAGAGTTTCAGCCTGCAAATCTGCGATGGAAATGTGGGAAAAGATCAGAATCACTTATGAAGGCACAGATAAGGTCAAGGAGACAAGAATAGATATTCTTGTAACTCAATATGAGCGATTTCAAAAGCAGTCAGGTGAATCCATAACCCAAATGTTCAGTAGATTCACAGACATCACTAATGGGTTAGCTGGATTAGGAAAAACCTATGAAATGGGAGATATGGTCAGGAAAATTTCTTAGATCCTTGCCATCCTCATGGACTCCAAAAGTAACGGCCATTGAGGAAGCCAATGATCTGAAGAGAATGTCTCTAGAAAAGCTAGTTGGGTCACTCATGGCCATGAGATAAACATGGAGAGATTAGGAGAATCCTCCAGTAGAAAGAAGCAGTCCAATGCGCTCAAAGCTGATGAGGACTCATCTGAAGAATCTTTGGACAACAGTGAGGACAGCAAAGACAGTGATGAAGAAGCTATGCTGTCAAGAAGATTGCAAAGGATCTTGGCCAAGAAGAAAAAGTTCCAGTCCGGTAGGAGGTATTTCAAAAAACAAAAATTTCAAGAGACCAGACGGAAAAGATCAGAAGAGAAATGAGCCACTCTGCTACGAGTGCAAGAAGCCAGGACACATGAAGGCTGAGTGTCCAAAGCTCAAGAAGCCAGAGTTTAGAAAGAAGGATAACTCCAAAAAGTTCAGAAGGTACAAGAAGAAAGCCATGGCAGCTGCATGGGAAAACAGCAGCGACTCAGACAGTGAGTCAAGCTGCAGCAGTGATGAAGAAGAAGCCAACCTGGCTTTTATGGCAAATACCGAGGATAAGGTAACTTCTGATTCCTCTTTTGATTCCTGTAATGATTCAGATTCAGATAACATAGAAGAAGCTTTTAATGAACTATATGACAAATACAGAAATGTATGCAAACTATTAAAAGCTTGTAAGAAGAATAATGCCTGTCTTGAAAATACTAACTCAGATCTAAAAACTGAAAAATGAGGAACTAGAAAAACAAATAACGGAGTTAAGAGAAGAAATGAACTATTATGTGAAGACTTAAAAGAGAAGAATAAACAAATCATTAAACTAGAAAAACAAGAGCTCAGATGAATTAAGAAAATCAGTAAAAGAACTAAATGAAGAAAACAATAAACTAGCAAGCACTCTAGAAAATTCACAAATGGGAAAACTCCCTTATATTAAAGGAGCTAGAAGATCAGGTAAAAAAAACGAGGAATAGGATATACACCTCCAGACAATGAAGATATAACAATTTACCCTAAAACATATCCAACTCCAAAATTATACCCGAACAAGACATTGCATACAAAGCTAACATTAAATATATTGAAAAATAACAAAATGTCTTGTTGCAGTCATTGCAACAAGTTAGTTACATAAAAGAAATATGTCCAAAAAGACATAAAAATGGATAATAAAAAGGAAAATTGTTGTTACTAACCCTCAAGGACCCAATGAAACTTGGGTACCTAAAACTTGAGATTTCTATTTCAGGTCACCACTCGAGCATCCAAATGGTATTTGGACAGTGGATGCTCAAGGCACATGTCAGGAAATCAGAAGCTTTTCACCCACCTCCAAGCTGAAGAAGGGACAGTCACCTATGGAGATAATGGGAAAGGCATAGTAGTAGGCAGCGGTCTGTGAACAACAAAGGAAAACAGTCATTGAAGATGTATTATTGGTCAAAGGATTGAAGCACAATCTAATTAGCATTAGTCAGCTGTGCGACAGAGGCCATCAAATCAAGTTTCAAGAGTCTAAGTGTAGCATACTGAAGGATGGAGAAATCATCTTTGAAGCTAATAGAGAAAAGAATTTGTATGTACTCTACCTTGAAGAACTCAAAGAGCAAAACGTCTGTCTGGCAGCTAGTAAAGACAAGTCTACTGAATTGTGGCACAGACGTCTTGGACATTGCAGCATAGATGGCATAAGAAAACTATTGAAGAAAAATCTTGTGGAAGGTCTACCAAAAGTCAGTGGAAAATTGGAAGGTGTTTGTAAACCTTGTGCTAAAGGAAAGCATACCAAGAGCTCCTTCAAGTCAAAAACCGTGGTAACCACCTCAAAACCTTAGAGCTCCTACATATGGATCTATTTGGGCCAATGAGGACTACCAGTCTTGGAGGAAAGAACTTTGGATTTGTCATAGTTGATGACTATTCAAGATTTACATGGGTTTCATTCCTAGAGCATAAAGATGACACTTTCGATAACTTTGTCAGCTTCAGCAAGAAAGTTCAGAAAGATCAAAAGTTCAGCATTGTGTCTATCCGATCAGATCATGGTGGTGAGTTTCAGAATGAAAAGTTTGCTAGATTCTGTGAGAGTCAAGGAATTGAGCACAACTTCTCAGCACCAAGAACACCACAGCAAAATGGCATTGCCGAGAGAAAGAATAGAACCCTACTAGATATGGCGAGAACTATGCTCTCAGAATATGATCTGCCAAGATATTTTTGGGTTGAAGCAGTTAACACAGCAAGCTATATTGTCAACCGAGCAATGATCAGACCAATCCTTAAGAAGACCTCTTATGAACTGTTCAAAGGGAAAAAGCCACAGATCAGCCATCTCAGAACCTTTGGATGTCTGCTTCATTCACAACAATGGAAAAAGGGACATTGGTAAGTTGGATGCCAAATCAGATGAAGGCATCTTCATGGGGTACACTTCTAAACCCAAAGGCTATAGAGTGTTTAATAAACGTACCTTATTGATTGAACAGTCTGTGCACATTATTTTTGATGAAACTAACCCTTCCTTGAGAAAGGAAGCAGATAGTGATAATGATGAGATGCAGATGAATTGTCCAAGAAACTAAAAGACACATCAATCGAGGACAAGGATGATCCGCCTCTGGAAGAATTACAACAAGAAGAAATTTCTCATGAAACTCTTCCAAAGGAATGGAGATACAAGAAAGATCACCCACCTGAAAAATCATTGGTGATCCATCTGCAGGGGTAAGAACAAGAGGTAATGTGATCCCTTGTGATTACCTTGCATTTGTATCTCAAATAGAGCCTAAGACAGTCAATGAAGCACTTACTGATGAATCTTGGATAATGGCCATGCAAGATGAACTGAATCAGTTCAAGAGAAACCAAGTATGGTCACTTGTTCCTAGACCGTCAGATCATCCAGTTATTGGCACCAAATGGGTGTTCAGAAATAAACTAGATGAATCTGGTGCAATCTTAAGAACAAACTAGACTGGTAGCTCAAGGCTATTCTCAAGAGGAAGGCATAGATTTTGATGAAACCTATGCACCTGTAGCTAGACTTGAGGCCATTAGAATATTATTAGCTTACGCATCTGCTCTAGATTTAAAATTATTTCAAATGGATGTTAAATCTGCCTTTTTAAATGGTTTTATAAAAGAAGAAGTTTATGTGGAACAACCGCCGGGTTTTGATGATATAGACTTTCCGAATCATGTTTTTAATTGCATAAGGCTTTGTATGGTTTAAAGCAAGCACCTAGAGCCTGGTATGAGAGGCTTAGCTCTTTTCTCTTAAAACATGGTTTCAGTAGAGGTCAAGTAGATAGCACTCTTTTTATAAAAACAAAAGTTAAACACATATTGTTGGTTCAAATTTATGTGGATGACATCATCTTTGGATCTACTGATGAATCCCTGTGCAAGTATTTTGAAAAGTTAATGCAGGGAGAATTTGAGATGAGTATGATGGGGGAGCTCAACTACTTCCTTGGACTTCAAATCAAACAAGGAAAGGAAGGAACTCACATCTGTCAAGCAAAGTACACCAAAGAACTGTTGAAGAAGTTTGGATTTGATAACACCAAGCCACTGTCAACACCAATGAGTACATCAACCAGGATGGACAGTGACAAGGATGGTAAGAAAGTAGATCAAAAGATCTACAGAGGTATGATAGGTTCATTACTTATTTAACCGCCAGTAGACCTGACATATTATTTAGTATATGTATGTGTGCTAGATATCAAGCAGATCCTAGAGAGTCACATTAATTTCTGTAAAAAGAATTTTTCGTTATTTAGCCAGAACTCATGATTTAGGTCTATGGTATCCAAACTCTTGTGATGTAAATTTAGTAGGATATTCTGATGCTGACTATGCTGGATGTAAGGTAGATAGAAAGAGCACCAGTGGTTGTTGTCATTTCTTGTAGGGTGTTTAGTATCATGGTCCTCAAGAAACAAAATTCAGTAGCACTGTCTACAGCTGAGGCTGAGTATGTAGCTGCTGGAAGTTGTTGTACACAACTCTTATGGATAAGCAACAACTTGAAGATTTTGGACTCAAAATCAAGTCAATTCCACTGCTATGCGACAACACCAGTGCTATCAACCTCACCAAAAATCCAATTCAGCATTCCAGGACCAAACACATTGAGGTTAGATACCATTTTATTCGTGATCATGTAGCTAATGGCAATATTGAAATATCCTTTATTGATACAAATAATCAGTTAGCAGACATTTTCACAAAGGCCCTACCTGAAGAGAGATTTACATCTCTTAGAAGGGAGTTAGGCATGTGTATTTTGTGAAAAGATCTTCTTTTAAAACTGATATAAAGAATTTTAGAATTTAAATAAGTTCTCTCTCTCTCTCTTTTGTAAAGTGAAAAGACTTCGAATACCTCTGTTTAAGCGCTCCTTTCAGTTAAGCTAAAGTCGTTCGAGGCGGTCAACCTCGTTTGTCGTTTTCTGTCGCCTCACCTTTTGGAGCATTTATTTTTTCTTAAATCGATGCGATAACGATTCCTCTTCTTCGTTCACCTCTTTTCCCTCTTTCGTCCCGTCGCATGAGCCGATGCCCTAGCGACTCTCACCTCCATCCTCTGCAAGTTTGAAGCTTTCTTCTTCTTCCCGCGAAATTTCTTGAGGGTTCCTTCTCGTCTCCTTCCTCCACAACCCTTCAGAACTTTTCCCACCTGAATCCATGGCCGCACCAGCTATCGCCGGCAGTTTGGGTGGCTACAGCGCTGAATTTCTCACTCCTGAGCAGCAGGAGCGTTTCACCTTTGTGAAGACGAAGCTCTGTGGTTATAAAGAAGTAGACATTGAAGATCTGAAGAAGAAGGAATGAGCAGTATAGTCGAAAAGATCAACCAGATGCAGTGGAAGGGCGTTACCACTTACTCAGAGGTTAGTTATCCGGACTTGGTAAAGGCATTCTACGTTTGCTTAAGAACAGAGGCAGATGGGTCCCTTGTCTCTTCGGTAAAGGGCACCCTGATCAAAATAGACCCTGAGCTACTAAGAATGTTGTTTGGTGAAAACATCAGGCTTTAGTGGGGTTCACACTGAGGACGCTACAGAGAAGGGTTTGGGAATAGTAGGGCCGGGTTTCAAATTGAGGGAAGGCAAACTTGATATAAATCAGCTGAATGCCTTCAATCGCCTCCTTCACTTCATTGTTTGTCAGATTTTGGTTCCCAAGTGCAACCTTCTCATCTTGCACTAAGGCCGATTCTGACCTAATGTTCTGGGCCATTCAAAATAAGGAGATCAATGTGGCCGCAGTATAATGGAAAGAATGAAATTTGCCAGAGAACAAATTTGGGACACCAAGAGCAAGCTGATGTGTCACTGCCCTATGCCCATTTACTTACCAAGATTTTCAAACACTTCGGTGTTGATCTCTCTGGGGCAGTTGTAGAGAAAATGGGCCAAGCTATCAGGTCTAGAAATTTGAAGAAGAGTGGCTTCTTGTAGTTAATGGGGTCTGGTCCAAGGCCTCAGTTGCTGAAGGCGAAGTTTACATTGGCGATGCTTCAGTGCTCACCCTCAGATGGAATCAGCTGTTGAGATGTCAGAATTGCCAATGGAATCAGTTTCTGTTCCAACCTTTGTAGCAGCAGAGCAGGCAGGGCCATCTATGGCCGAAAATCAGTCAGAGGTTGCAGAAGAAGAAGAAGAAGAAAGGCTGTCAGCAGCAGCTCCAGGAATTCCAAAGTGCCAGCTGGAGTTTTTTCTGAAAGGAGAATTGAGGATATTCTCCTGAAGATATTATGCCAGTTACAGAGGAGACTGTGGCATCAGGCCCATTGTTGAAGAGGTTCACTAGAGAAGAGCACCCAATTCCTCAGGGTGACTCTGTGATGATGGATGCTCCTTGTCAGGGGAGTCAGTACCAGTGAAGAAGATGCTCCTATTGAGGGGGAGCAATTACAAGAAAAAACCAGTAGAAGCACCTCCAACCAGTGGTGATCAGGAGGAAATGCACAGAGACTCTCCAAACTTAGATGACAGAGAAGGGGAGACAGCTAGCTCCTCAAGTTCTGATAAGAATGATCAACCTCCTCCAGCCAAAGAGAGCAAGAAGAAAGACAAAGAGACGCACCTGAAGTAGCTCTCTTAGCTGACACACCTTTTGAAAGGCAGGTCAAACAGAAATAATCATTAACTGAAACCTGTGATTGAGAGGCTGGATGTGCAAGGTGAACTGCTATGTACACTCCAATCAGATGTGAATTCTATATTTCTGAGCCAGGCTTCAGCACGCAACGAGTATGTTCAGATTCGCAATGCTATGAAGTGGTTCAATCAAGAGATGGGCACCATGAAGAGCATGATCTCTGAAATCTTTAAAGCAGTTGGAGCTCAAGCTCCTTCTCCTCCAGCAGCACCAGCACAAAAACAACAACAGCAGGAAAAACCAGCAGAAAACACCAGCAGCAGTAACCCAGCAGCAGCACCAGCAGAAGAACCAGCAGCAGCAAACCCAGCTCCAGCAGCACCAGCAGAAACAGCAACAGCAGCACCAGGAAAGCAGCAGATGCAGTTCAGGCAGCAGCAGAGGCTGAAGTACCAGGGCCATCAGGGCCAACTGTGATGGAATCAGGGCCAGAAGTGTTGGATTCTGTGCAATCTTTGCTTAAAGAAGTGGTCTCAGATCCATTGCCCCCTGCTCCCACTTCCACACACACTCCTATTCCTCCATCTCCACCCACAGCCTCCACAGCTCCACCTGCTCCACCTCCTTTCAAAAGACCTAGATCCAGACCTATTTCTTCTCCCACACCTTTTCCTTCTCCTAATACTTCATCTTCCCCTGCTTCCTCCACTTCTCATCTTCCTTCCTCTCCTAGCCTTGAGGCCCCTCCAGCATCCTCCGCTGGAGCCTCATCCTCTTCTGGTCCTTCTTCAGTACCAGAAGTAGGCATTTCTACCACTGATGATTTTCTTCACCCTTCTGCACCTCCCTCCTTTATCACTATTATTCCTAGGAGTGCTCAAATCAACTCTCCTTTTCTTACAGAATTAAGGATGAGTTTGAAGAAGCTATCCTTAGGTCTGTGCTAAAGGTAGGAGACCACATTTCCAAGACAGACTCCTCCAGTACTGTCTCCAAGAAAAGAAAACTCAATTCCTCCGACACTCCTCTCTACCCTCCTTTGTGGTTTCTCTTACAGTGACACATAAGCGTACATCACTGTACAAAGAGTATCTACAAAAGTTTGTCTTTGCCACCCTTGTCAACCTCCCTTTTCTCAACCTCTCTGACCACCTTGAAGTCATTCTTCCTTACTCTCCTCTTTCCAAAACCGAAAAATCCAAAATCTTTTCCTCTGCCCATTCCAAGACTAAGGGCAATGGGCTAGATCTCAAAAGATCTTTACAATCGCTTTCTTCAGGCTAAGGCAGCCAGATTTCCTCCCAGGATCACTCCTTGACCCTTTCTGAGTGGTTTAAATTTCATCACCAGAACACCTGGTGTGACGGATCGCCTCGGCCAAGCCCGTTAAACCGATAACGTACTTGATCCAAGTCCGCCTCCCGCGAACGGACCGAGCCTCGCAAGGGATACAAACCACAGTCCGTGTAAACATAAAGGAACACACCACATTTTATATATATTTCCACAAGTTTTCCATAGCCAAATTTTCACAAAAACTAAAAGAAGTACAAGAGCCTGGGGCATACCCCGAGGTACAACTGAAGAAAGTAAACAACTAATAAAACTACACTGCTGAAGCTACTCTGCTGGAGGTGCTGACCCTGCCGCTACGACGCGGCCCGGAACTGGACGTCGGACGAGAGACGTCCTCCTCGCTCTCACCTGTGGGGGTAGGGGTGAGCCTCTCTATCACTGGCTCAGTAGGGAACTCCCCCAAAATCGAGCGAAACAACACCACGAGTACGAATAGTAAACAGCACCAACAATTAATATACAGCTAAGCAGGTAAATAAAGCTGTAAAAGTACTCACCGTCTGCCGACTACGAGAAACAACATAATAATTAAACGGCAAACCAGTACAGGTGTACAAGCTAAGTAGAACAGCCAACATGAGCCACGAGACTGGTTCGCGACACCAGAAACTGACTCGGACAACTAACACAGGTCTACCTCTCAGTCTCGCAGCCACGGACGAAAGGTCCAGCTGCCGCTCCACGTAAAAAGGTCAAGCAACTGTGGAGACCAACTAAACACCACCACCTGCAGACCACACGGTCCAGGCCCATGCCTGCACCTCCAGAGACCCTGGCCTGGCTCGCTAAAGTGAGGCACTGGAAAAGGACTAGCTGGGGTCCTGTACGTCTACTGGTGTCCGTACCCCAACTACGAGCGCGCTACAAGTGACTAAAAACAAACAAAGTGTTACTGTCCCCTGTCGATTTTCCCTCAGCCGGACGTACAACTCTAACACAAGAGTGAGGGTCTCCAGGTCGGACGACACAGACCTCGACGGTACAACACAAGTACCGGGACAAAGCCCCGAGCTAACAGCCTGGCTCACAAGAACCTGGGGCACCCAACTGGAGAGGTAACCACGGTAGGCGTCGTACTACTCGCCACGTACACAGAACCACGTGCACGTCACACACAAACCACGTGAAATCTCACGTAAACCACAAGTAACCATTGGTCCACTACACGTGAACCCAACTGACTCGCGTACACAACGCGCAGTCACCGAAGTAACAACTAATAGCATACCTTGTATGCTAAACACGTAAACCAGTGCCTCAGTGCACCTCATGCGTCAACACACATGCATTATCGATAATTATTGTACTTAGTCATTTCTGCTCAAATAGAAGTAGGCGGCCACATCGATTGCCGCTTACTGGGAGTCAACGGCAAGGTTCCTGGCCGTTAACCTCCTGGCTGAGAATCTTGGCGGCAAGCGATGTTGATGCCAAGTTCTCCGGCCATAAACCCTGCAGAAACCCTAATCGGCTCTGCGGGTTTTCTAACTGTTCTAACTACTGAAAAACATGCAAATGCAATTCTTTTAGCATGCTAGAACCCAATACAACCGTTATAACATGATTCGTACAGTAAACTACTCAAACCACCATTATCCCGCTTGGTGCAACTCTATCCAAACAGGATTATCATGCTGGTTCAAGTGGTTATGATGTGTTTAATGTTTCTATGAAGCTACCAGGGTTCGTCCCCTACCTCAGAACGCGTAGAATCTCCTGCAATCCCCGGTTCACGCCGAGCCCTCCGCGA
The DNA here is from genome assembly GCA_014218235.1 of Colocasia esculenta. Lineage (NCBI taxonomy): Eukaryota > Viridiplantae > Streptophyta > Magnoliopsida > Alismatales > Araceae > Colocasia > Colocasia esculenta. Next base: position 170,531,450 of record CM024754.1, read on the forward strand.
GCTCCCACGCGAATTGCACCACGCCGCGACGTTTCCTCGTGCAATTCGGCGACGCCACGCGTTCTACGATCGTCCAACTACTCCTCGGTACTTTTGGAAGCTTCAAAGACTCGGGGGCAGCAAGCTGGGGCAAGAGGAATGAGAGTGAGCTGAGAAAACAGCCCTCGGGTGAGCCTATACCTGTTGAACTGACAGGTTGGCGTCACCCCCTTGTCGCCAACATCAACCGCCAGCCTAAACTCCACATATACTGCCGCTAAGCTCATTATGTAAACGTCCACTAATCTGGACTGCTACCAGTAAACGGCCACCCCTGGCCGCCAACTCAGACAGACAGCAGCAGGTCCTATTCCATTTCCGGACCCACCTGCTCTACACCTGGACAAACCACACATCCACCAATGCATTCCACACAACCGACTCACACTGGCCTCACACGGCCGCCACAACCACAACACCCACGATCCGCATGGATCCAAAAAGCATGCGACGTTACACCTGGGCTTCTTTTATCCAGAAGGAAATCAAGATGATCAGGCACTTTCAGATGTTCAATAACTACAGGTATCTCAACAGATTACCTGAAGTTCAGTTAAGCCAATTCAAGCGAGCCATCAAAGTCCTATCCAGCTTTGGGCACTCTGAAGAAGTGAGAGTGGATTTTGCCACACTCCATTTGCCTGAAGAGATCCTCTTGCCTCAGATTCAATTCCTGATCATGGAGTCTTCTGTTGGATCCATTATCTTTGAACGTTTTGCAAGGGTCATGGGCAGAATCAAAATTCAGAAAACTCTCCAAGTTGGTTTTCCCATATTCTTATTCCGGGAATATCACAGAGGTTTGTGACATCTGAAGTTCTTGCTCCTATCCTCTCAGAATGTAAAAGGCTAACTCCTCAGAATGGTCTGAATTGTATTCATTGTCTGCTCAGCAGTTACTCATCTCAATGCTACTCAGGCCAGGGAAGGAAAAGCCCCTGTCTCTCCTGCCACCTTCTGACATGAACTCCATCCATCTTGTACTTGATCCCTACAAACTATGGGCTGAAAGATACAAGGTGTTTGTAGCTCTACGCCAAGTCCTCAAGAGAAACATTTTCTAACCTATTACCATGGATCAATTCCTTGCCTGTGCAAGCTTTGGAAAAACCTCCTTCATCCGGTGCTCCATGGATGCTGATGAGTATGCCAACTTTCTCTCCAAGCAGCGCAGCATCTACCTGTCTCGGATGGCTTCTACCATGGGACCAACTTTCTTTATTTCTGATGGAGCTTTTAGGCAATTTTTTGATAGGCAGGAAGAGCAGGCATGGGAAGCCATTTCTCATTTTGCCTCTCTTCACTCTCCTGCATATTATTTGTCTGTACCTCCTCAAGCTTAATGAAAAGATTGTGTTCCTTCTCCTCATTGTTCTTATTATTGTCTCAGCCCTATTTCTTTTTACTTAATGACAAAAAGGGGGAGAAAATACTTACATATGTCTGAAACATCTTCGAAACATATTTTCAGTACTTTTATTTCTGCTTACTGTTAAGTATTGTTAAAATATTGATTAAGTTTTGTCATCACCAAAACGGGGGGATTGATGAACAGTCCATCCCCACGTAATTTTAAATCCATTAAATACTTATTTTGGTGATAAACAAAACTCTGTCAAAAGTTTCTAACTACATTTCATTTAGCCTTAAGCACAGGAAATCTTCAAAGAAAATCAAGCACTTATGGTAAGTACATATATGCATTGATTCCAGTAAAGATGTAACGACTTCTTTGTAAGTTCTAAAGTTCAATCAAGTTGATGTCATAACGATTTCATAAGTCATCATAACAATTCCTTTAGAACTCGTAACGACTTTCCAGTCATAACGATTTTCATAAGTCATCGTAACGATTCCTTTAGAACTCGTAACGACTTGCCAGTCATAATGTAAGGCCCTCGAATTTCCGTCGCTTTATTTGTATTTATGTGTGTATATTTGTGCTTGTGTATGTATGTACATATTTACGTACGTAGTATAATTACGTGTGCATATGTTTATGTTAGATGTAAATAATGCATGTATTGAATGGTGATAGTATGGATACACTACCTTATACATATTGCATGTATATACGCATGGTATGCATGGTTTTCTGCATATTTTAGACTCTGGCCGAAGGCCATCTTGGCGTCAACCTATATCCGTTTAGGTGGTGTCAGCGTTAGACATGGACGCCAACACTAATCCTGGCGTCCAGCGATATGGACGCAATCTCTCTGGCCTGCTGCGCAGCAGAGCTGCAAGCTTCTGAAACAAGAAAGCCAGCCATTGGGGGGCTGTCCCAACGGCTCTGAGGGCTGTCAAGTCACCTATGAGTGGGAGAGAGACTCCCCTTATGTCTGAACCCGAAATGGCCTCTTCCCACTCCTCTCTACACCCTGCAAGAGGAGAAAAAGAGAGAAGAAAAAAACCTAAAGAGAAACTGAGAGAAAACCCCCTTTTGCACCGGAAATCAGTCTTCCTGGAGCTTGATCCGGCCATCTTCCACGACAAGAAGGTAGCTGGAGCAAAGGAGGAGGCTTCCCCGACGTCCCCTTGCTGTGGAGATCATCCAGGAGCCCTGAGGAAGAAGATCTAGGAGGGAGTTCTGCACTTCTTGGGACTGCCAAGGAGGGCTTCACCAACACCCTAGACCCATTGGAGGAATTTTTAAAAGGCAAGTGACCTATCCATGATGTTCCCGTATGTGTCTAGGTCATTTCTATTATTTTTATGGATTTTTCCTCGAGTCCTAGACCCTCCCATTCACCCAAGTTTGAGAGCTCGGGTCTGTGTTTCTGCACAGACCTGCATTGACGGCAAGGTCAATGGACGCCGATATCATGCTTGGCGTCCATCGACCATGCCGCTGACCCTGAGTCAGTGGCCAGAGACCGCCGCCAAGTTCCTCTGGACAGAACAGTGACATGTTCTGCCCTTCCTATACACTATTTTCGGTATGGTTTCCGTGATGAGGATATATGCTAACCCTATACACTATGTATATTGTCAATTGTGGTGTGTGGATGAGTGTGGTGTGTGATGGTGAATGTTAGAAAAGTGTATCTCATGAGCTTGTAAGCATAAATTGTGATAATCTTGTCAATCCATGTCTCATGATTAGGATTAGTCTGAATGCCTTAGTTTTGTCAAAGCATGAAGATTTGTAGATCAGTATATGTATTCTCAATTTTGATAATTGTCCATTGCTTGCATGAGTTGCAAAGGAATTCGGTTCGGTAACTAGAAAGGCATGCAAGAATGGTTTGTGGTGATCGATTTGTGATTGTATGATTTAGGATAGTTCTGTATTCTCAGATCATGTATATGATAGTAATCTCTGTTAAAACAGCAAGTGGCAAAATCGCATGATATGTTAAACCCCATGTTAACTTAAGTTGTGAATAGCATGCTAAATAGGTGTTTTATTTACTGTAAATTCCATTTAGCTCAGAAAAATCTGAAAAATTGAGTGTATGATCTAGAAACCGAAAATAGCATGTGGTTAAAATTTCAGGTCATTTGGACCAGTATATAAGAAGTTATGTATTTTCCATGTAAATTATAGAAATCTACGTATAATATCGTAACGTGATTAGATAGTGCTTAAACCTAACTTGAATGGTGAAATTATTGTGTGTTAAGCTCCTGAAATCTGTAGTGCCATGTTAGGAAAAACAGAGATGTGCATGTGAGTGAGAAAGTGAATGAGATGAAAAGTGCTATGTGTAAAACCATGTGTAAATCAGTAAAATGTGTAAAGTGTAACTGTGCCAATGTGACACTGCTTCCGTAGAGGGCAGTGGAGCTGTATCAGGAAAAGTCCCCCTGAGAAAGTTCAATGTGTAAGTGACCCTAAGGGCATTAGGGGAAATCTTGGAGGTGGACAAGTACCACTGGTTAGGGTGGAGACTTGTTCTCCCGGTCTGCGCAGTCCAAGAGTCGCCATTGGAATGCCTAGATGGCGTCTATGTGTAATGTGATGTGTATATGTCCTTCTTTGGTAGTTTGGACTATGTGTCACGGCACCTAAAATGTGTAATGTGTATGTGTTCATGTGTAAATGTGTAAGTGTACGAATGTGAAATGTGTATGTGTAAAGTGCAACTAGGTGAAAGAGGAAACTTGTGTAAAGAAAATGCGAAATTCTAAATGAGAGGGTATGATGTTGAAACCCATGTGAGACAAATCTGAAATCATGTGAAATCAGTGAATTTATGTTATTATCATCATGTTATTATGTGCAAAGATGTCTAGAATCATGTTAGGGATAATTGGTGAAAACGGGTACAAGATAGCATGATTGTTTAATCACATGATATGTTTTACGCAATATTGTAGCTCTAATGTATAGGTTTATAGCCATTAAACCATGTGAAATCAGCAACTTAAAACATGTGAAAATGTTTATGTATGTGTTTAAAAACATGTAAGATCCATGCTAGTCGTGTTTTCCTTCCATGCATGCACAATGTTCATGTTGGTAGCTCTCATGTCTTGGTTCTTTAAAGACAAAATTTCATGAGTAAATGGAATAGAGAGCATGTGATAGGTAAATTTATCCTTAGAAATCTGAAAGCATGATCCATGTATAAAGTTGTAAAACTTTCATGATAGGTTGAAACTTTAAATGACTAGCATGCCATGTGTTGCAAATTGTAAATGTGCATGTAGAAACCACTAAGACTTATATGTGTATGTTATGGGTAGTGTTGCTTGCTGAGTCTCTGGACTCACTCCTTGCTTCGGCGTACAGGTGTAGTTGGTGACGTGGCACCTTTGGAGGAGGCAGCAGAGACGGACTCCGAGCTCGGAGATTAGCTAGTTTTGGTAGTTTCTTGTGACTCGTGTATTTCATAGTATGTAATTTGAACATTGTATTAGGATTATCATGAAAATGATGTATAAGTGTGGACATTATGTATTTTATTTCAGCAGTTTAAATTATGTGAACTTTTAGTTCCTTATTGTTAATTGCAAACTTCATGTATGTTTAATGTGGATGATGAATGAATGAAGACAGATGTCTTTTACTTCCGCTACTCTGTTGTATATTCGCGTGTATCTCAGCTATTAGTATCGTTTGGGTAAATGTCCCACTGTGAGGACTCTTGCTATACCGACGTGGGTTGGTATAACCGTACCGGTATAATGAGGGCCGTCACACATAACGATTTCATAAGTCATCGTAACGATTCCTTTAGAACTCGTAACGACTTGCTAGTCATAACGATTTCATAAGTCATCGTAACGATTCCTTTAGAACTCGTAACGACTTGCTCGTCATAACAATTTCTTTAGAAAGCGTAACGACTTGCCTGTCGCAACGACTCTATAAGTTATCGTAACGATTTCTTTAGAAAGCGTAACGACTTGCCTGTCGCAACGACTCTATAAGTTATCGTAACGATTTCTTTAGAAAGCGTAACGACTTGCCTATCATAACGACTTTATAAGTTGTCGTAACGATTTCCTTAGAAAGTGCAACGACTTGCTTATCATAACGATTTCGTAAGTTATCATAACGACTTCTTCTGAATCTATAACGATTTGTTATGATTCATAACGACTCTCTTAGACTATCATGATCTCATAATGATTTCATAAGTCATGTTTCCATCAAATAAATGTTTACCTTGATTTGAAATACGTTGAATAGTCAAAGTCGTATCTCACCTGTTTGACTGCTATGCATTTAATGAAGACTGAACGTATCTCTGCATGCACGCAGAACATACCTTCCATTATCGTGTATTCTATGCATGTATCCTTTTAGAACGATAAACTGTCACTACTATATCTCTGTTTACTTGCTCTAACGTTGACTGACATCTGGAGATAGTGTTAGCTATCTACCATTAAAGCTCAACTTTTGCAAAACCTTGAAGTTGTACCATCTTACAACGTTGGACATAGAAAGAACTACAAGTCACCTCAGAAGATCTCATCACTTTGCGTTCTCTAAAGAACAAAAGACTGTTGACTGGAAGCTTCCACAAATCCTTTAGTCTAACGTTCACCAAAGCTGTGAGACAACGGCTATCTCATCGTCTACTTTCAAGATGAAGATATATATATACAAGACAGAAGATTTGAAAATACAACAGACAGAGATAGAGATCAAGAGACGAAAAACAACTCTGCAGTCTTTCAAGTCTTCACAAGAATTCTAGAGCCAGCAATTTTTCATTCCATTCCACCTTGGCTCTTAGCTCCCTGTGCTGTGAGAAAAATCAGAAGAGAGCTAGGATAGTTCTGAGAGAGAGCACCTGTGTAGATCTGCAACTCTCAGTGCTTGTAGCTTCAGATCGAGTTCTGTTAAGCTTGATCTAGGGGCTAGTCAATCCTTTTGAGATTCCCTTGTTTGTTTCCCTTCGGGTGTGAAGGAAGACCTGGTGGTTTCCAGGGTGGTGTTTTTCTTTCCCTTCAGGAGTGAAGGAAGACCTGGTGGTACCAGGGTGTTGTGTTCCCTTCGAGTGTGAAGGAAGACCAACTGAGCTGGGTGGTTGTTTCGTCATAGGGGGACTGTACCCTAGATAGTGGAATCCTGAGGTTTGCTCAGGGACTGGACGTAGGACTCCTAAGGAGAGGAGATCCGAACCAGGATAAATTTGTGTGTTGTATGATTGTCTTCTTTGTGTGATTGTTCTTTTTACTAACCATTACTAATCTCTTCCAAGAACGTTTTTGTGTTTGTTTAGGTTCAGGTTTTAACTAAGTAAATATTTTTTAAAGACCCATTCACCCCCCCCCCTCTGGGTTCGCCAACCGGGCAACAATGCTCTGGTTTCAATTTTAACTGGTGCGTCAAAAACCATGCCTACATCATTAACAGATAGATATATCGTATCAGATAGATATATCGGGTACTATAATAGATAGATATATCGTATGTAAAAGAGTACTTCGCGTACTGTAACATGCAGGTGTATCGTATGTAAAAGAGTAATGCTATGATATGGCGGGGTCTTTAGGTACGGCCCTGCCGTATCATCAGTCAAGACCGTTGGATTAAAACAGTGTCTATATTCACCGAGCAAGATCAAGCACCGAGCAGGACCGAGCACTGAGCAATGATTATACTGAACACCTGAGCACCCAAACACTGAGCACGATTGTATAGCGCTCCACTGTTGGATGGAAATCTAACAGTTCATGCTATGCTACGGCGGTGCCATTTTAGCCTCCTCCGCCGCACCATAGCATTTCTCTGTCAAAGAGTACTTCGTGTACTATAACAGAGCGGTGTATTGTATGTAAAAGACTACTTTGGGTACTGTAATAGATACATATGTCGTATGTAAAAGAGTACTTCGCGTACTGTAACAGAGCAGTGTATGACATGTAAAAGACTACTTCGGGTACTATAACAGATACATATGTCATATGTAAAAGAGTACTTAGCGTACTATAATAGAGCGGTGTATGGTATGTAAAAGACTACTTCGGGTACTGTAACAGGTAGATATATTGTATGTAAAAGACTACTTCGTGTACTGTAACAGAGCGGTGTATCGTATGTAAAAGACTACTTCGGATACTGTAACAGATAGATATATTATATGTAAAAGACTACTTACACCGAGAGCACGAACACAACCGGTTAGGAAGATGGTTTTTCCAGACGGAGCTCCTGTTACGGCTACCTTCACATGCTCGTAGCACTGCTGCACTGCCGATATCAGGTACTCGTGGATGGCAGCAGCCCAATTAACCCTCTTCATCTCATAGAGGTCGTCCACATATGGCAGAATGTACAGCACCCCGCCCTCCCACTTGTGGGGAAGAAGAAACAAGAACATAGAAGTGCAAACCAAAGCTTCACCGAAATTTCAACAGCTAGCTCACCCTCTTGTGGAACATACTCTATAAGCTTTCGTAAGACATTGTGCATGTCCATCATTTGTTTGGATCCAAGGATGTGGCGCAAACTAGCTTTTATCCCATCCGCCTTTAGATTGATGGGTGAACCATGATTGGGTATACCCATAACCGTTGCCAGGTCTGAAGGACGAAAAGTCAAGTTGCAGGGGCTAATCTTAAAACGATCTTCTTGTTCAAAATGTGTTATCAGAACGACTATTAGGGAAATAGGGTAGGTCACCACTTCGTATTTGACATACGAGTGGAATGGTGAATTTCTCATTAACTTGAGATGCGCACTCCTAAACTACAAGTCTTGCATAACGCTACAGTACCATGAACGCGAACATCGCGTATTAAATTGATTATGATCCTTCTCTGCAAAAGAGAAGATTGAAACTTAAAAAAAAAACATTCAGTCAACAAAGATCGGACACCGGGTAAGAAGAAAGATTACTACTTCGGACGACTTGGAGGGCGGTTTCATCCACTTCCATCTCCATTAATGCTTCTTGCTCTACTTCCTCCGCAATGTGACCAATCGCCGCGTCATAAGAGATCCATGGCTTGCCATCGTTAGAGGGGACAGAGAGATCACTTCAGCTGTATAGATGTAACTCAAAGAATGGAAAATTGTAACAGAGAAGAGGGCTAGTGCAGGAATGGCGGTGCATGTGTATGGAGTTCCGGAATGCCGCGATATATGCAGGGATGGGTTCGATGGACCCAATGAAATGGCGGTGCACTGCAATGATGAACATCGTGCGGCTGAACATAATCGGTATTCCCGACGATGGGACATCCAATCTATCACGTTCGTTCATCTGGCACTTTCCCGCCAATACTGCTTGCATGATACGCACTCCCGCCAAATTGACCCACAGCAGCTCATCTCCTCACACATGCTATTTATAGACACTGTGCGCCAAATTTCCATGATTTTTCATTCGCCTTCCTCTACGACGCAATGGAACAACTCCCTGCAAGATGAGCATTTAGAGATCAATTTTTTTTCTTTTCATAGGGAGGGACATGGAATTGGCGTCCATACATGCCAGGGTTTCAGAAAGGTTGGGTATAAACATGCAGAAGAACATGCTGAAGTATTTTCTTCCCATTGATGGCCATGTTGAACAAGGGCTGCATGACGATGGGGATGTCAAAGCTATGTTTGATCTTCATAAGTGTCAAGGAACATCATTCATAAATCTACACATTCATGCGGTGGACTCTTGTTGCCTCAGTATGCATGCTAGTCGTCAGTCAGGTGATCCTCCACCACTTGACAAGTACATACTCCCATGCGTCGTTCCCATGCATTTTCAACAGCCTTCATGTTATCCCATGCATCATGTACGTATGTATGTACATTTTTTACAGAAGTACTTCAAACACGCATGGCGCTTCTTTGGAAACCACAGAACCGTCCCACTTACCAGGAAGCAGTCTGGAATTGTACGACGACCGAACAAAAGGAGCGGAAGGTGAAGTACCAGTCTTGACGCAATATTGTCTAGGTAGAATACATTTAGTAGGACAAGTCTTCATAAGCAAAGAGCAATTGCAAATGGAATTGACAAATTATGCGATCACATGAGGATTTAATTGGAAATATTTGAAGAACGACTCTGTACGATTAACTGTATGGTGTAATGTAGATGTTTGCCCATGGTGCCTTCATGCGTCCGTCATTCGTGAAGATCCAGAATTTGCAATCAAGAGTCTGAACAACATATACAGCTGTGGGTGTGACATTATGAGCGATCGACATCCTAGGACATCTAAGAAGTGGGTTGCAAATGCTGTGAATGGGAAACTAGTTGATAAACCCACTTATAGAGCAAGTGAAATGATGAGAGACATATATCGGGATTACGGTATCTCCATCCCTTATCATCAGGTATGCCATGATTTTAATTCTAACACATCACGACCTCTACTGTAATGCATATAACGATAACTGTAAGTTTCTAACGCTTGTATTGTAACAACTATAATCATATACTATAAGGGTTCATATTGTAACCACTGTAATCATTACAAAGTATACTGTAACAATCTATGCAGGCCACTGTATCAACAACAGTATAATCTGTAAGGTATAAGGACAAGTACTATAACAATCTATAAATAGTCTGTAAATAGCACTGTATAAATTCATCTAACATACCATGTATCATCATATCAAAAGGCATGATGGGGCAAATAAGTTGCTATCAGTTCTTTATACGGAGATTTTAAAACAAGCTATCATATGTTGCACTGGTACAACGAACGTGCATTACAGTCAAACCTGGGATTGATTTTGTCTCTAGAAGTGTACCTAGAGACACAACGTTTCAAACGCTTTTTCATATGGTTCCAGGCATCTACATATGGGTTCGAAGTTGGTTGTCGATCTATGCTCTTTTTGGACGAAACTCATATCAAACAACATAGAGTACAAGGGGTTATACTTGCGGCAAGTGTCTTAAATGGTAACAATGAGCTATTCACTATAGCGTACTCCATCGCAGACTTGGAAACATATGACAACTGGGTCTGGTTTCTACAAAGTTTGAAAAAGACATTACTCTCAGATAGAAGGATTGCCTTCCTATCAGACAGGGGGAAAGGTCTGAAGGAAGCAATTCCTGACATATTTTCAAATGATCATCATGGCTACTGTTTCCAGCACATCATGCAGAACTTCAACGACCAATGTGTAGGGAAATATGCCGCCCCTTTCAAAAAATTACTTAGAAAAATCCTCAGTGCATTGTCTATGCTATCACTGAACAAGAGTACCAAGACGCAATGATCGCAATGGAGCTTAATTCTGCTGATGCCAAAGAATGGCCTCTTCAATTACACAAGCGATATGTTCTATTACATTCCGCCATTTATGTTCTTACAGTTAGGCGTTGGCATGTCTTATAGTAACAGATATAAGCTATTACAGTAAGCATTATCTTATAGTTACAGATATATGACGTTACAAAATGTGTTAAATGTGGTTACAGTATGTAGTGAAGACGTGTTACAGATATATGATGTTAAACTAATTTCCTTTACATTGTCTCACAGGTTTAGTGAGTTATACTCTAATTTGGCAGAGTCATTCAACAATTGGATACATGATGTGCAAAATCTACCAATATTACAGATGGTTGACAAAATTATAGTTCAAATGATGGAAATGGCTGCAAAGAGGAAAATTGATGCAGCCTTGTGGGATACTCCATACTGTCCTAAAGTACAAAAAATCATCGAAAAAAAACTTCAAGAAAGAAAAAGCTTAGCAATCCGTCATTCAGACGGAATCAAATTTGAGATTATTGAAAGTATGAAGACATATGTCGTAGACCTCCATCAAAAAACATGCTCCTGTGGACACTGGCAACTTGTCAAGATTCCTTGCAAGCATGCATGCGCAGCAATTGGCAGTAACAAGGAGGTCGTTTCTCAATATGTTTCAGCATTTTATAGCACAGAAGTGTACAGGGCTGCATACGAAACAAACATTCAACCTATCCCAACATTTGACATGCCGGATCCGCCTCAACCATCTAATGTTCTCATCAAGCCACCGACAACAAAAAGGTTGCCAGGAAGACCGAGAAAGAGGAGAATACATTCAAGAGGATAAGTAGAGCATGCGTATATTTGTTCAAGGTGCAAACAAATAGGTCACAACAGAAGAACTTGTAGCAACCGACCCCACAATCCTGAATGAATTAAAATCTTCTATAATTGTTCTTTACCTACAATGTGTAAGTGATGTCAATGGTTGCTGTAAGTGCGAAACACACGTTATGTAAGTGTTATACACACATTATGTAAGTGTGATACACACATTATGTAAGTCCAACTTCCATGGATGGCGGAGGCGGATAGACAAGCGGACATGAAGAACGGTTCACGGGCCTTCAAAAGGACCTATGTAAGT